>VZTA01024015.1:90154-126288 GCA_013398855.1 Mohoua ochrocephala | reverse complement strand
GAAGCTTTGCATTGTTTTAGTTGTCACCATCACAGTAATTCATACCACTTATTGCTGTTGTTGACTAGATTCTCATCTGCACTCATCATTCATCTTTGTAGATGGAGGATCAGGGGCAAAGAGGAGAGTTCCCTTTAGTTGGCTGGGTTTGGTTTTCTCATTAAGATTCCCAGCAACTTCTACATTTCTGTATAATGTTTCCGTAAGAAGGCTGGCCCACTGACTACTTTCTGGATCCAAAGGTGTTTTCTTACTACCTGCCATGCTTTATGTGCTAAGATTATTAAGCAATAATAAGAATTCTCATTAGTATGAATAATTAGGTCGCCTGGTTTCCACATTGACATCTGCACCAGCCTAACAGTCCATGAGACAGAGTAATGCCCAGCTGACTTGCAATTTTCCCCGTGCTTCCATTTTAACAATGCAACATCTGTTCACCAGGTCCTGAGCTATCCAGGTAGCTCTGAGGCAGTTAAGCCTTTTAACACAAGATTATCTTTCCAGATTTAGGTGAAAGGAAACCTCCTTTTTCAAGATTCACAACATCTGGCATGCCAGAAATGCCACCAATCTCAGCTGGTAATGATCTCTCCCTTCTCTGTAGTTCTCCTCACACCTAGGCAGTCTCTCAAAGGACACAGCAATGCTTTGCTAAATGGAGGGTTTATTCTGACTTGCTCTGTATAAAGCTGGAGAGACAGAAAGCAGTTGCATCTACTGCAACATTTGAGACATTTGGAATGAAATGTTGCAATGATAAGATTAAATTTTTTTTATGTTGGTAAACAATTAGCTAGTCCAGGTTTTCTTGTGGAGGATTGTACGCATGTATGGATACATATATATGGAGGCCCATTGTTAGGAATGGTTAAATAAGTGTTAACATGTCAAATTTGTTCCTTTTTACACATTGGGAATGCACCTCCACAGGCAGAAAAAAGATTTATCTGCTGTTCTTAAGCAGATAAAAACACTTTGGTTAGTGAGTCATTGAATGTTGCCAGAAAAGGATCAAGTCCAAGGGACCTGAACAGAAGGGTTTCCATTTCCAAAGACTGGGAATATCAAAATATCCCGGAGAAATCGCTCAGCACTCTTTCCTTATTGCCACAACTTCATCCATGTGCATGTCTGTAAACTGTCACAAGGCTTGCCTGCCTTAAACCTGAAGCCAAGCCCAAAGCAATGGGCAGAGATGTGTAGTGCTAGTGAGTACACATAGTCTAGATTTGACACTGGTTTATATATTAGGTTGTGCATTCCCCAGTGCAAAATTAGGATAAGAGGGTATGAGGAGATCACTTCAGTAAAGGTACTTGTTCTTCATTGTACAAAGAGATGTTCAGTTGCACAAGTGTAAGTTGTAAGATGTGCTAGAATTCTGTGGAAAGTTTTCCTTTTTTCACTTGCTTACAAGCGTTTCTCTGCAGAGAGAGAAATCCTCTACACTGTGCTTTATTAGTGCCAGGGAAAGTTATTTCTGAGTGACAGAATGAAGGATTTCATTGATTGTAGGATAAAGTGAGATCAGATTTTGAATTCTAAATGCATAGGTGTGATTCTTAGTTGCCAATTGTCCCAAATGAGTGTGCTTGAGATCGCTAAAAAAAATACCACTGTGGTGGTATAGTGGTGAAATACCACTTCTCTGATCGTTTTTTCACTTACCTGGAAAGGGGTGGGGGATGCACCACCACACCATGTTACCTCTGCAAAAACTGTTAGCATCTTTCAAGGAACTGTAAGGAGTGATTTGCTGAATTGCATATTTAGGCATTTTTCTGCTGATGTAGAGACATTTAGCTACCGAGGCTCAGGGAGTATTGTGTTAGTTGCAATCACAGCAAGACACTTGACTGCGGGTTTGAGTCACAAGGTACTGCCAGGAAAGGGCACGTGTGGCCCTAAATACTGACATTCAGGGTGCTGTGAGCTGGTGCTGTGAGCTGGTGTTGCTTGTGCTGCTGTGGCAAGGCTGAGTGGATGTCTCAAGATCATTTCTGTGTCTGACCGCAGCGACCGAGAGACCAGTCCTGGAATTGACCTCGTCCGCTTCACGGGAAACCACAAGGATGGGTAAATAGCCAGCGATTCCTTCCTTCACTGCTTACTTTGGCAATGCTCCCCTCCGCAGTGATGAACTTGTTCAGATGTGCTTGTGTCCCAAAAAGCGAGTCAGTGACGTGGCTGGACCCTTATGGCCCCTCTCTAAAAATTGTTCTCCCTGTAAATGTTCTGGGGATCCATTCCTGGGTTTCCCCTCGTGCCTCGGCTGCCAATGCCGGTTGAAAGGCAGCACTGTGCCACCACGGGGAGTGATGCTGTGACGTGGCAGCCTGGCCCAAGCAGGGCTGTGTCCCCTTCTTTATAGCTCTGTCTTGATGTGACCCGTGTGACAGCAGCATGTCTGAGGAGCTGAAGATGGTTTTTGTGTTTGATCTTAGCTACTCGAAGACCAAGGCCGAAGTCCACCACTCCTTCCTCCCTGGCAACTCAACAAACTGTGATGGGTAACTAGCACCAGCCTTCTTTTCCCATTGTCTCCCATCTCTTTCACTTCCCATCACACCTCCCACCCCAAACCACCCGGCATCCTTGTCATCTTCCGTGGAGAGGATGAAGCACTCGGCACACCGGTTCTGCACTTCTGTTGTTTGATCCCACGCTTTTCCCATGGCTGATGAGCATTTTCTGCAGGAAGCATGTGACATGCTGCAGAGACACCACGTTGTTGCACCCGGCCTTCAGCTCCATTCCCCTGCTTCTCTGTGTTTGGGTAGCGGGCCTTGCTTTCTCTGATGCACTCGAACATGACAGCGTTCCTTAGAGGCAAATCCCATCTGGGCTGGCACAAGAACACAGCACAGCAGTTCAGCTGCCCTCCAGGCCCTCCTTGGGCAAGGCTGCAGCTCTTGGTTGCCTCACCACTGACTTTCAAGGTGGCTGGTTTTCTTCTGCCCACGCCTTTCCATTGCCATCACCTGGAAGTGGGAATGCTCTGCTCTGCTGCTGCTCTTGAGGCCGTGTTAGGTTTTTTAAAATTAATACTTCATTTCAGCTTTTGATGAATCACAGGATGTTTCTTTGCTGTTCGAGACACCAGCAGCCTCTGGCAGTAATGGTATTTCTTGCAGATTTGACAACTGTGCAAGGCAGCAGTTTTCCCAAGAGATATTGTTGTGCTTTTAGGCAACCTGTTACTTCTCTTGGCCTGTATTGGGGTAAACCTTAAGTGTAGATATAAATGGGGCCACACGTGCAAACCATATTTAATTCCCACATTGGCTATGGCACTTGGTGACAGCTGTGGAGATGCTTGTGGCGACAGCTTCTTTCACATTGGCAGGTGTGCAAGAGCAGTCCTGTGTCCTTGTAGTATTTTGTGGCCCATGGAGCAACAAAGTATTATGTGAGCAGGCCGGTGAGCCTCAAATCTGAAGCTGAGTGCACATTAAAAATGTAATGAACAGTATTAAGTGACTTGGCACTTTTGTCTGGAGCAGTCTTGCTTTCGTATCAACTGAGATATTTCACACACTTTGGGATCTTTTCCAGGGAATTCGCATTCCCTACCTTGCATTACTTAGAGTAATTTTCTGAGTTTTCTTGTTTTTACAGTAAAGGAATCAGATACTTGTAGTTATAAAAAAGCACATAAATTTGGCTGGGCTAAGGATATTCATTTCTGTTTCCCTGCCTAGTGATGTTGTCTGAATCACTTTTTATGTTCTTCTATTTTTGCCAAATTTTTAAATTGGATTTTTTCCAGTTTCTTCATCTCATAAATTTGCTTTCTCCTTGACTCCTCTTGGCCAATGGTCTTGTACTTTTTCAATCTTGCATTCCTTCTAACCACATGGGAATTTTTTTCTGTATTCCTTGTGTCATTCTGTTCAATTTTTTGCATTATATTTGTGTGGTTTTACACATCTTTGCATATGAACCTCTTTCTTTTTAAAATTCTGCTAATTTTGCAGAATGTAGGGGATTTTTTCAGTTCTTTATTGTTTGTACTTTAAACCATTGAGTCCGTGGTTGCAGGTGATGCCATGGTGTGATGGTTCACGTATTTTTAAAATAATAAGCCACCATTTTTTTCCAGCCTCACATGAATTTCTTCATGTTACTTCTACTCCCCAAACTTCTACATCTGCAAAAATGTCAGAGCGAGAGACTGGTAAATGGCATTTATTTTATTATCTTTCCCTGATTTTTCTTGATATTTAAGTGGTACAATTCTGATGTCTGTAATATGTCCTGTATTTTTAATGTTGCATCCAGTGGTCTTTCATTTGTTCATTATGGCTTCATGTTATTTGTAGTAATTACCAGTGTATAATTAGCAGTTCTAGCCTCGAGTAAGTGATCCTGATACCACCTGGCTCTTTCAGGCTAGTATTGTATTACTGAAGGGTTCTGGTGGGGTCAGTGGGGCAGAATTTAGCACTTCAGAGGAAACTCTTGGGCTTTGATGAATTTTGGGTTATCAGCATAACAGTTATCCTTTGCAGGGGGAATGTTTTTCTTTACTTAGTAGACACCTTTTGAAGAGATTCATTGGTTGGACTTTGGTTTCCTGTTATAACTTTTTTAAGTAGTCTCTAATAGTCAAAAGGCTGTTGCAGTACAGCCTTTTGGTGCTAAAAGTTATTTTTACAGTTGCTTCTGCTAATAGTTTATTATTTCCTTCCATGTATTCAGGAAGAATATAGGATTTTAGGCACAATTTATGCATTTGTATTGGAGCATGAGATTTTTCCCAGAATATAGTCATTAAAAAAAAGTGGAAGGTTGCTGTGAGTTTTTCATCAATGGTTCTGTTCATGCTAGCACGATTTAAGCAAGTGATATTTTATTACATCAGTATATCAAACATCACTCTCTTTCTGGGGACCAATCAAATGGAATTGGGTAAATGAGCATTAATATAGTTTGTCTTCTGAAGATTAGCTTATTACAACATACATACATTACCCATGTTTTCTCTAGTCTTATTGTGTTAAGGTTTGGTCAGTGTTCTTTTAGCTTCTCATCACAGATAAATTTAGAAAAGCTTTTATCTGTTGCAGAATTCACACTGAACACAAACATGATACAGCTGTGCTAATACTCAGTGGGTGGTGCTGACAGTTATCTTGCCTCTGCATGAACGCAAGATTTTTGTTTTCTTTTGAAGTTGAGAACTCTACTTATCCAAGGTCATTTCTATCTTCATTAGACAGAAAACTTTTAGCAGTTTACCAGGCATGACTTTGCTGTTGTCTGCAGCACTGTTCTCACCAAGCTACCAAAGCCTTCTCTCTTGATTTAAAGAACTCGGCTACTTAGATTACTTATTGCTTGGCCTTACACTTTATTAAATCATGAATGTTCTTAACATCAAGAGCACCTACTCTTCATTTTTTCATATAATACCACTCAAAGAAATGTTTCTTTCATGCTCTAGGCTTTATAATTTCTCTAATGGAAATGGTGGTCTTAGGGGCTGATAGAATCCGACTTGTTTTTTTGCATTTGTGTTTTCATTAATGTCTTGTCAGAAAAACGTAAAACTACTTTTAAGCCATTTTCTGGCAAAGGATGGTCTCTCTCAATAATCCTGTTTTATCCAGGTAGCTTTGTGGTAGTTGCAGGGAGAATCTGATTCTTGGCCAAAATATGAATTTGTAGGAAAACATTTTGATACCACCTGTGTGAAAACTGTGCATGCTGTATCAAAATAATATCGGGCATTTGCAACTCCTTCTTTAAAACACTTAACTGGCACATCCAAACAAAAGTGTAGGGGAGAAGGGGGTTGCTGTCATCTGTTGCTATTGGATAGAATATTAAAATCAGATGCAGACAGTTGGCCTTGTAGTTAATGTCTAAAATTAGATGTTAAGTACCAAAAAAAAAATTACCCCATGAGATAAAAATGGAGTAGACTACTGCAAATATCAATTAGAAGTGTGTATACAAGAAATCTAAAATAAATTTATATCCCTTGGACCTGCTAAGGGCTGAAGATCACCTTCTCTGAAGGCTGATTTCACTTATCGTTTCAAGATTGTTTTCATATTTGATCTTAGCTACCCGAGGATCAGGCCTGAAAATCACTTCTCATCCCTCCATGGAAACCAGAGGGAGCGTGATGGGTAAATAGCACATAATTCCATCAGCCTTTCCATCCCTTGCCATCCCTTCCAGCAGCTCTGGAGAGTGCCAAGGTCCATTCAGACACATTGCTTTGAAGACTGCTTGATGCTAGGCTTGCTCCCCACGCTCCACCCCCACCCCTGCTCAGCTCAGCCATTTCTGTGCAATCAAAGCTGGAAAATAACTCCCCACACTGACTGCATAACAATCCTCAAAAAGACCTCTGCTAGCTTATGTTGCCTCTAGGTTTCTTCTGGTAGCTGCAGTTTTCTTTCAAAGAATAAGTATTTAAAAAAAGAGGCCAGTGAGAAGAAGATTGCCTCACGTGAGCTACTGGAATTGACCCTCCTTCATTTCACACCAGCTTCAGTGTTCATGTAACACCTCATTTCTCAGCTGATCTTTGCAGCTGCTGTCACCTCGCTTGATCTCACATCATTGTTGTCTTGAACTGCCCAACAGCTACTGGCCAAATACTGTGGATCTGAAGCCAGTTCTAATTTTAACTCCAGATTTTCTTTCAGCTTTTGATGAAAATCAGCACATTTCTTCAAGATCTGAAACACCTGGCATCCAAGAAATGCCATCAGCTGTACCTGGTAATACTTGAAAAATGTGATTTTAAATAGGAATTGCCACAGAGATTAATCAAAACTTTGCTATATTGTTAGTTAGGTTTAATATGATTCAGAATAACTTCAGAACTGTCATAAGTTGCTCTCTCAAATAGCAGACTAATTTAGGAAATTTTGCATGAAATAGTAAATATTCTCTTCTAATTTTGGCCTACATTCCTGGTATATTTACAAGTCTGTATTGCTGTGTTTGATGTTAATAGGCGTATCTTATTACATAGAGTTCTCTTTTAAGTTGCAATACTGCAGAGGGGTAGTGTGAAAGCGAATATAAGTTCTGTTTAAATCCCTGAACGAAACTATTCTAGGGGTTGAAACTGTTGAGTGAGTCCCATTGAAACAGCAGGAGCAATAGCAATGCACATATAGGGTTCCAAATGGTGGAGAATAGACCCTTAAGTACTTTAATTTGAATATGTTTAAAGCAGTGATTTAAGTTAGACATTTTGCTGCAAGAAAGGGAGACTGCATAGGCACGGGACTAACAGAAACAAAAATGTGCAATATCACATGTATTGCTGTGTTGCTGGAGTACAACTCTTTAAATTGATGGCACAATGTTGTAATTAAAGAAAACATTTGCAACAAATTGATCTTGACCTGACACTTCTTTGGTAGATCTGATGCTTTCAAACACCCTTGAAACCTGTTATACCAGACCCCAGTGAAATTAAACTGGTGGAATGATGGTATTTTATTGACATTTAAATTAATTACACCTAATAATATATAATAATCTATATAGTTTTTCTGTTCTTCCTTGTCAATATTTTTCCTTTAGGCTTCTTCTACTTCCTTAATTCATAAAATAAGCTAACTTACCAATACCTTACAAAATGAGACACTGAACAAACGCAGTTTTATCAGTGCTCAAGGTTCCGTTTTGTTCAGTGTCCCTGCAAGAAGAAATATTTAATTTCCATTCAATAATGACAATTTCATCTAAAGTCTATTTCAAGTTGTTGCCAAAACTCCCTTGCAGCAAAAAGTAGTTTAGGTTTAGTGTTCATTGCATTGCCACTTGCTGCCTTTTTTCTGCTGTGAACACGTTTTCTTCTAAGTCTAAATGGGCAGCCTGTTAAAGAACAGTTTTGCATCCAGCACTTCTTGGTCAGTAGCTAGAAAGCATTTTTGGTACAAAGTGCAAAAAGACTGATCTTTTGTACCAACTTGTATGAATTTCTTCTTTCTGTTGGTGTAATTTAAACTCCAGAAAGTGTAGAAGAAGAAGAAGATTTTTAGGAGTTCTGTCTAGCATCAGATACTGGATCTTCTTGTCACCATGTTGGGCTGCATGTCTTTCCCTTTATTCACACAATACAGAAAGGACTCTGAAGCATGCAGTATCTCGCTCGTGTTTGCAGTGACATCATCTTGAACAGCACAGCTTTGTGTGTTTGCTGTCCCAGCAACAGTCAGATTCCTCAGCACTTCAAATCCAGATTTTCTGTGCAGCTCTTAATGAAACACAGACAGTTTCACAATGCACGTCTGAAGCATCTGGAGCCACGGAAATGCCATCAGTTCAGTCTGGTATTGACGTTTCTTGCAAACTGAGTGTTCTTGAATTATCATAAGGTTTCCCAGTGTGCTTTTGGTGAAATGTTGGTTCGATTTCCTTTACTTTGGGGATAAGAACAACTGCAAGACAAAGAAATTCTGCATTGGGTACTACTTTTGTTTAAGGCAATATATGTGATGTTTAGAATACTGGATTATGATTTTCTTTCCAAATTCAGAGTTCACTTTTACAGTACTAATCGGTAGCATTACCCATGATTGCCACTGACCAATTATGTATTACTTAAGGTACTAGAATTTTACTATGGCATACTGTGGGGCTTGCAACCAAACTTCTCTACTATATGCAGTGTATCCTGATACAGATAGCTGCTGTATTACTTCAAGTCATACCCTTTTTTATTTTCTATTCACTTTGTTATTACTAAAGTGTGTTTCTGTGGTTATTGGTATTTAAGACATCATCCTGGTCAGTTACAACGCTGGGGGCAGAGAAAGATGTGTGCAGGAAATTATCTTTGTGGATTTATCTTCTATTTATTGTTCATGTTCAGTCGTGGTTTTAAAACAGCTTAATGGTTGTTCAAGTTGTAAATGCTTAAGTTGCATAGCATATTCAAACATATTTCTCCTTAAGGAGGACTCTCCAGCTATGACAAAAATCCAGATGAAAGGTAGCACAGTGAGCATTGCAAACCCAGGTTCAGGGTCTGAGTTTTTTTTAAACAGCTTCAGACTTGATAGTCTAGATATATCTAGGGGAAAAAAATTGTTTATTTAGAGAGATAAAGGTTTGTCATCTTTCTGCATGTTTCCTAAATGATCAAGCCAATTTCTTTCATATTTTTCTTCCTCTATAGGACAAATTTAATGCTGAACAGAGCATCTCCTTTTCTTCTCTTGGTATACTCAGAACAACGCCTTCTGTTGCAGACCTCTGTAGATATTTGTAAATGTTCTATAGAATCCCCCTGTACACTAAGTAGGTACTTCCTTTTGTATTTGCCATCTTAACAGCTGTGTTGAGCACTTCTTTAAACCAGTGGTAGTAAAGGTGAAGACATTTTTTAAAAATGTATTTTTGAAACTTACTATTCCCATTTTTCAGCAAACAAAATGAAGATGGAGAGGACAGTAGGTAGCCCTGTGCCACAGAGAAAGGTGTAGTTGATGAAAAGGGAGAAATTTCTGAAACTCTTTCAATCCACCCCCTATCAATCTACCCCACAAACTTTGGATGCATTTTTGAAGGATTTTATTTGCTATGACCGGAGGAGTCTAACAGAATTCGTTCAGAACAATAACTCCATATTTGAAATGTTCTCTTTGTTGCTCCATCAAATTCATGCTCTTCTGCTTTTCCTGTAATGTGTTCTTGCAAGTGGGGTGACAGTTCCCAAACTTTGATTCTATTTTCTGAGATAAACTGTTTGAATTTGCTCTATGCTTTTATGAGAAACTCTCTTTTTTTTCCCAATAATACTTTCTTAGACAAGAGAAGGGATTTTTATTGTGATCTTTGCATTCACTGTTGTCATTTGCATATCTGTTCACTAATTACTGGGCAGTAAATGTGACTCTTCTTGCAGCTTATCCTTGTCTTCCAGTGTGGATATACGATTCTGTCTGTTCAAAGCACTTCATACCTCTTCAGAATGAAAACTTGTAAATTAAGCAAGCTATTCTATTAGCGATTCTTACAGATCTTGGTTAGGAAAGCACAAGTTTGTTTTCTTCCACTAGTTTGCCCAAATCTTGATGATCTTTATTAAGTTCACCTTTATGCATTTTTCGGCAGAAAACCTGTTGTTTCCCTTTTTTTTTTTTCCCAGGTATATATTAGTTTAGATCCAAAATTCACATTTTTAAGTGTGTTGAAGGATATAATAATCACAGCTAGTTAATTGTTTTTCAGATTAAATATAAGGTGGACAGTATCTTTGATGCAAGCAGAAGTTCTGGCTGTATATTCACTGACTAGTTTGCATTTTATAGTTGGAAAATATTTGATGCCTGAAAAATGAATTTGGGATGCATCATTTACTGCAGTTAAAAGGCAGCTCTGGAGCATCATGACTGCCATTATTGCGCAGTAGGAGCAGTGTTTTGCTGGTGGCTGGGGGTTTGTGGTAATATCAAGTGACAAGAAATTGATGTAGGATTTATTTGGAACAAAGGGTATACATGAGAAACCACAATTTAAATATTGACTTACTTGGGTGTGATTAAAGTAATGCTTTCATATGCATCGAGAGACTGCCATAACATCTCAAGACAGTTTCCATCTCTAATCTTAGCTCTCCCGAGACCAGTTCTGGAGCCCACATCTTTTCCTTTCCTGAAAACCACGAGGACAGTGATGGGTAAACAGTGATTCCATCCTAATTTCTATCGTTTCACAATTTTTTTTACTAATAGTGGCAATGCCAAATCTTTCAGCAAGATGGTCAGTCATTTAGGTAAATGATGAGACACTTCATTATTAGGCTTCTCAATTTCTCTTCTTAATTTTCTGCTCTATAGGCTTAGTTCACTAAAAGATTAACTGTCTGTATACCACACTAACTCTACTAAGTCACTCCGATTTTAAAGTGGAAAAACCTTGTAATGAATGCAAATTGTTATGTAAAAGAGCTGAGTGTAATATGGGATTTATTCACACAGTTCTGTACTGACACTGCTTTAAGAAAAAAAGGTCATCTCTATTTCTGAAGGCAGTTTTCTGGTTTAATCTTGGTTTCTCAGAAACCAAAGCTGAAATCTATTTCTCCTTATCTTGCAAGCCGAGGAACAGTGGAGGGTAAAAAGATATTTTAATTTTTTTCTTTTTCCTTGCCATCACTTGTCATAATTTTCACCTGCTTTGAGCAATAGCTGGGGTTTGTTAACGCACTTTAAAACACTTGCCATGCTAATGATAGGATTATGATGTTTGAACATATGCTTTTTTCCATCACTGAAAAAATCAGTTTTGAAAGCACTGGTGACAAACAGAATTTGTCACAGAATTCCTGTGTGATTCTATGTGCAGTTGATATTTTGAAAATTCTTTCTAGAATGAAATATTCCAATATGGCAGAAACATAATTTTACGTCCTCTTACTGTTGTGGATTTGTTAGCGTACAGGACTTAGTTTTATCTTTTTGAATGAGAACTAAAGTTCAAGGTTGATGAATAGGCATGTTAATCATTGGCTTAGAGACTAACCCTAAGGAAAAATGGGAATTATCATATTTCACAGGGAATTGCAAGGCCTTTCATGTGAATAATGAGAGCTTATGTATTCTGTTATATGTAAAAACAATAATAGTGAAAACAGTAAGAAAATACATATTTGCAAAAATTATGAAACTTTTAAGAGAGGTTGGAGTTATGACTGAATATTGATAGCACAATGTGCAGTTTATTCCTTCATGCTGGAATAATTAGTAATTAGTATTTGCAGCTGCTTGCGTTGGAGACATACCCAGCACTTGTCTTCCAGAATTTTGAATTCTAGGATGAGCCTTGGCTCATGTTCTGTCTGCATTTCCTGTTGGTTTTGCATCTTTCAAGGAACTGTAAGGAGTGGTTTGGTGGATTGGAAATTTTGGCATTTTTCTGCTGATGTAGAGCCATTTAGCTGCCGAGGCTCAGGGAGTATTGTGTTAGTTGCAATCACAGCGAGACACTTGACTGCGGGTTTGAGTCACAAGGTACTGCCAGGAAAGGGCACGTGTGGCCCTAAACACTGACATTCGGGGTGCTGTGAGCTGGTGCTGCTTGTGCTGCTGTGGCAAGGCTGAGTGGATGTCTCAAGATCATTTCTGTGTCTGACCGCAGCGACCGAGAGACCAGTCCTGGAATCGACCTCGTCCGCTTCACGGGAAACCACAAGGATGGGTAAATAGCCAGCGATTCCCTCCTTCACTGCTTACTTTGGCAATGCTCTCCTCCGCAGTGATGAACTTGTTCAGATGTGCTGGTGTCCCAAAAAGCGGGTCAGTGATGTGGCTGGACCCTTACGGCCCCTCTCTAAAAATTGTTCTCCCTGTAAATGTTCTGGGGATCCATTCCTGGGTTTCCCCTCGTGCCTTGGCTGACAATGCCAGTTGAAAGGCAGCCTTGTGCCACCACGGGGAGCGATGCTGTGACGTGGCAGCCTGGCCCAAGCAGGGCCGTGTCCCCTTCTTTATAGCTCTGTCTTGATGTGACCCGTGTGACAGCAGCGTGTCTGAGGAGCTGAAGATGGTTTTTGTGTTTGATCTTAGCTACTCGAAGACCAAGGCCGAAGTCCACCACTCCTTCCTCCCTGGCAACTCAACAAACTGTGATGGGTAACTGGCACCAGCCTTCTTTTCCCATTGTCTCCCATCTCTTTCACTTCCCATCACACCTCCCACCCCAAACCACCTGGCATCCTTGTCATCTTCCGTGGAGAGGATGAAGCACTCGGCACACCGGTTCTGCACTTCTGTTGTTTGATCCCACGCTTTTCCCATGGCTGATGAGCATTTTCTGCAGGAAGCATGTGACATGCTGCAGAGACACCACGTTGTTGCACCCGGCCTTCAGCTCCATTCCCCTGCTTCTTTGCGTTTGGGTAGCGGGCCTTGCTTTCTCTGATGCACTCGAACACGACAGCGTTCCTGAGAGGCAAATCCCATCTGGGCTGGCACGAGAGGACACGCCTTTCCATTGCCATCACCTGGAAGTGGGAATGCTCTGCTCTGCTGCTGCTTTTGAGGCCATGTTTGGGTTTTAAGAGCAAAACCTCATTTCAGCTTTTGGGGAATCATGGGATATTTTTTCACGGTTTGAGACACCAGCAGCCTTTGGCAGTAATGATTTGTCTTGCAGTTATGGCAGAGATGCAAGATGGGAATTGTCCCAAGAGATATTGTTGTGCTTTTAGCCAACCTGCAACTTCTCTTGGGCCTAGATTGCAGTAAAGCTTAAGTGTAGGGATGAAAGGGCCCATACGTGCAAAGCCATATTTAATTCAGGCATTGGCTGTGGCAATTCCACTTTTCTTGTAATGTGATCTCTTCTTCATATTTCTTCTAACAGCTTCTTCATCATTCTCATCACCAGTGCATCTTCACACATTTCCATTAGGAAATCCATGGCATGTTCATTTGAGATGTTTTCTTTTCCCAAATCCCTAGTTTCTCAGTAATGTGTTGAAACCTGTTCAGTCTATATGTTCAGACGATGCCAAAAAATGTTTTGTTTTGGTTTTGTTTTTCTTTTTCCAGCTTCACTGGACTCTAATCATATTAGTTTCCTGTCCCAAACTTCTGCATCTGCAGAAATACCAAAAATAGAGACTGGTAAATTGTATTTATGATACTTCCATTGCTTAGTATTTGGTTTTGCATTAAGGATGTTACAGTTAGAGGTTGTTTGCTCTGATTGTTTGGTGTTGTCTAAAGCAGAATTTTGTTTGCAGTGTCTGATAGTTAGGCTCTACAACTACGTGGTGATATTTTGTGGTATAGGATCAAATACAAAGCAAACCACAGGAATTTTTGCCTGTGTGTGTGTGTGCAGTTTTCATCTGTTGAATGGATTAGGACCAATAGGACCAATATCTAGATGGATTCATTATCAGTTATAAAGATACATTCGTGACTGGGGCATTTCACCGTGGGGGATTTTCTGTTAGCTGTATCATGCACATTATTTTGCAGTTTTCTCTATTCATAAGACTTTTTTTCAAGTTATGTTGCTATTTCACCTTGAAACTTTTATTACTGTGGCCATAGGTATCCAAGATTACATTTGTATTCATTGCAAAGGTACAAATGTGCAAGAGATAAAAAGGAAAATTATCCTAAACCTGGCAGTCAATATTTCAACAGTATTGGTTTAGATTTTCTGCTTCACTCTCTGTCTCCTCAGTATATCACAAAAGTTGTGTTAATTTATATTATGTCAATTAGGTAAAATACCACAAATGACAAATTGCATGATGTATAGTATGTTAAAATGCATAATTCAAAATACTGGCATTTGCTCTATAGAAACAACCAAAGCTTTGGCAATAGAAATACCTGGTTATACAAATTCATATTTGCACACATTTAAAGTATGGAGGTCTCTTTCTATGGGTGCAGGTGAAGTCAAAAGCACAGGTTTTTTCATGTTACCTGTGCACAGATCAATTGACTCCTGTTGATAAATCTGCTTTTAGGGGGACTGCAGTTCCTGTCAGGGTATTTCTCTTAGGTGCATGTGACATCTTCAAAATTTGAGGCTTTGTTACTTTCTTTTCAAGTGGGAAATTTATGAAACTCTGTTGTGGTAGTGTTGGCATCTTTCTTTTTCTGATTTTTGCCCCCCTTGGTATGTCTGCATCAATATGAATCTATATCAGGGATATTTACATTTTTCCACAGTTACAAGTTCAGCTGACCTAGAAAAATCTCTGCCTCCACTTTCCAGAACACCTCATGTGCTAACTACAGCTGCGGGTAATGATAATGCATTCGTTTTTCAGTTAAACCCCTTTTGGTGTTGGACAGCCGTTTTTGAAATTTTATTAATCCTAGATTTTTTTATCATCTTCCATGTTGTCTTCTGTGTGAGTCATGATCATTAAAAGCACCCTTTTTTACGTGACAACTTCTGCTTTCTGCTGAGATGCTCACCTGGTAGTGTTTCTGAACTCACATTCACTTCTCAAAAAGCTTCTAGGGTTATTTTGAGATTTACTTACATGAAGTAAACCTGGCCTAATATTACTACTAATGACTAAATCTTAATAAGAATTCTAAAATTACTTGTTTTCTTACAAGCCTAATTGCTATATGCTCAGATAGAACATATGTTTTTACACCATATATTGCCTTGCAAGCATAGGAAGCTGATTTCTTACTATTTCTTTGCTGCTTTGTGATTTTTTTAACTTTATTTTACCCTTGTTTTTGATGCGTGTATATGTACACAGATTATATGATGCTAAAATTCACTAAAAAAATATTGGCACAAAACAAAGCACTGAAGAGAACTAAGGCAGGTGCTTTTTTTTCAGGGAAATATACTTGCAGTGCTTTTTAGTTTTCATAGAAATTTTTTTTTTTTTAAGTGCTTTATCTTTATAATTGTGGTGTTAGAAGTTTTTACCTTTGTGTTTTCTGGGTCGCTTTAGACTATGTGGGCCATGTGATCCAAAGCAATATTAGCTTTGGTTGGCTGACACTTCTGTTTCAGTTCTCATTTTGAGCACTAGCTTCAGCTCCCACTCTAAACCAGTACTGCTCTGTTCCTGAGGTAAGGTGTGCTTATGGTGAAGTGCAAATTAGGTGTGGTATAACCTACGGCATCTTTTGGTTGTTTTTCTATGACCAAAAGAAGCTGTGTGTAGAATTAATATCATAGATAACGTGACTTGGTTTTTTTATAGTTTTCAGTGGTATTCAGCCTGTACTTTCAAGTCCTGTGGCACCTAGTAAGCCTGAAATAGCAGATGCTGGACCAGGTACAATAATCTCTACCTAGTTCTTAATTCAGTAGCTCAAGCCATGCTCTAAAACTCAACTGAAATGAATACACTGCTGTTATTTTCAGTGCACATTTGGATTAGCCCCTTACAGCTGATTTCAAGTTTATATTGCTGCTAGTGGTTGAACTTGGTGTTTTCTCACAGTTACAATGCATGTGGCAGCCCACAGCCACATGATTCAGTACTTTGAAAAGCAGGCCACGTAGATAATTGAGAAAACAGTATTTGTACAGTAGTTCTGCTGAAAACACTGTGATGTGAACTGTAGGTTGCACTTTGTTGTTGTAGCCTCATTAAAAACGTTAACATTAGTGCATCCTTAACAGCACAAAATTGGTTAACAGTTACAGACATTCCGTGGTTTTGGACTGAAACCACGGCTGGATCTGTTGTCAGCTTTCTATTCCAAATTTTATATGTTTTAATGTGTGACTAATTGATTGTTCAACATGTCCTCTTCATTAAATATCTACATTTTACACAGTACCATCTCCCTTAAGTACTGGGTCAAAACTCAAAATGTTCAAGAGCTCTACTTAAAATGTTACTTGGCAGTGGTTGAGATCCAGACCAGTTGCAATGAAGGCAGGAGGAAATAAATATCCAGAGTTTTTGCACATCACAGATGTGTTTACTTACAGTGACTGAAGTTCTGTGCAGTTCTGAATTTCTCCCTAATGCATACTAAACTGACAAATGTCCATGCATTGGTGGAATATTTGTTGTTCTTGTAAAAATAAATTTATTTTTGCTTATGAAGGAAGAGTTTCTTCCATTAGCTCTTTGCTCTCTTGTGACTGTCATAATTTCTTCCAGCAGCAACAAGTGAATCCATTCTGGAATCTTTCACACCTAAAACTTCCCGTCCTTTTCAATGGCCAAGGGTAACATTAGGTAATGTTGTTTTCACCCAGTGAAAAACTCTTGTGTTTGTTTTGAGCACTCCATCCCATATGAATGCATTCCTTCCAGCATATCATTTCACATGCATAATCATTCTTTTTCCTGGTTAGAGAGTCTTGTTCTTCCATCATCATTATATTGATTGTTCTTGACATACTTGTGTATGAGAACAAGGTTCTGGGTGGATTTACTGTCCCAGAGAAGTAAAACTTGTCTCCTGCATGATAAAACACCATCATCCTTTTGTCAGTGTTCTATCTCTTTTACTCCCAATGCACACGCATGTGCTGATTGTCTCTGATATGTACAGCTTTCAGAATGGAAATTTTAATTGTTCTGGACTCACAGAATCTTATTTCTCATCGATTCACAGCATTTCAGTATCATCTCCATTCCACACTTCAAAGTCTGATTTCATCAGCTGGCTTTGACACTCCATGCTAAGTTGTCTTCAACATAAACTTGTGACGTGTGCTGTTTGTTGTGGGAAATTCTTGTTAAACAATTTTTGATTGCAAACCAAGCTCTTTCTTTCAGCTCCAAAAGAAATACCACTTATTCCTTCTAAACCGAAACCGTCTGCTCCCCCAGAAGTGCAACATGTGAAACCTGGTAATTGTGCACATCATTTTCATAAGGTGGTATGCAGAGAGATAGGTTCTCTAAAAATATCTAAGCAAAAACTTCCTAAAAGGGACAGGAGCTATGCAACACATGAGCATACTGACTAAGTCATCGTTCTAAAATTGGTCATTAACTCTCATTAACTTAATGAGAGTTAAGCTCATCAGTTTTATGCATTTGGGTCCAGTGATAAAAATATAAACCAGTTCTCTAGTGTTGTAACCTTTTTAAAGGACTGCAATGGAAAAAATTTTTCTGAGTGGCACAAGGCACTTATATGAATGTTTTAATATCACTCATATTAGCAATAAATATGATTATTATTTTAATAATCTCCTTTGCCACTCCCCATCTCCCACTTTCACACAGACACACTATGGCAAAGATGACATCTTTGCTAGTACCATAGGAGTATCGTCATTGTGTCGTGTATTTTCTGCCTTTTGATCAAAAAACCAGACCTCTACTAATTTTCTTCTGATATGGGATTAAGGGAAATTAATTTGCCTCCTTTAGTGATTCAAGTACTGGACCAATAAGTATTATGCTGTGGATTATTTGAGACCAAAATGTTTCTGTTCTCATGTCTTATAAATAGACAGATCAGTAAAAAGCAGGAGCTGCCTTTATCGTCTTATACCTCTCTTACAATTACCAGGTACTGATTTAGGATTTTCAGCAAAACTTTGGCATTTAGAAGTTTCCTTTCATGTAGATTCTCCCGTGTTCATTACGGACTTCATTCTTTTCTTCCTCATCTCTCCCTTCTCACTATTCTCCCATAACAGATGAGAAATTTATTTGCTGATTGAATCAAATACAGGATTAAAAATGTCTTGAGAATGTAAATATGGGGAAGGAGCCTTAGAAACAGTCTCTCACACAGTCATTCAGTGTGAAACTTCACAGGAAACAAAGCCAAAAGGAGTGCAGGGTGTGACACACAAAAGTAAGGCTTACCTGGACTATTTAAAGAGCAGCTCCCCTGAACTACTGGAATGATAACACTTTTGGCTTAGTGTTGATACATCTACTGAATGGCTCGATTACACTTGAATTTTTCTTTTCTAGCCCCTAAACCACCACTTTTGGAGCCTAAAACTTCTCAGACTGTTGAACAACCAAAAGCGACCCTAGGTAATACATGTTTCTGTAGCTGTTGGTCACTCTTCTTTGCAGTCCAAGTCACAGTTTGTACTCTGTTACTTCATCTCATAGGTTTTGCTGTATTCCATTTCTCTGAAAAAAGGAAAAAAGTTAGGAGATAAGCGTTCAGAAATGTTTTTCTAAACTTAAGAGAAAAAGAAACCATTTTTTCCATATAGTTTTGCTAGTTCAATAGTAAAGATTTTCTGTCTTCCATTTTGCTGAGAGCTTTTCTGCACCATCACCCTTTACTCAGAAAACTCATTGGAAATACAATTGAAATGCCAAGTGTAAAGGTAGTATTGTGGATATTCATCCCAGAACTCTGTGAAGGACTCCTGTGGTACTAGGTTAATGTTTTATGAATCCTTCTGAATATCATTTTGGCTTGAAAAACACCTCTCAGCCACTTCATGTCTCCCTCTGCTCTGTCCTTTCTGTAAACGTCAAACACTTTTCCACTGTGTCGATTGCTATGAAACCTTTTATTGGAAAGCATCGCATAGCACCGCTTTTTAAAAATGTACAAAGTTACTGACTTCTGCCTGAAACTGAGTTCACACTTCACCTGAAGTCAGACCACCAGAAAGATTAGCTAATTACAGTTTCCCCTGTGCATGTTTAGTGGGAAAAGGGTTTCTAGGACTCATTGTTCTTAATTTTTACCATTTACATGATGCTACTTCTATTCTATTAGCAGAATTCAATGACTGCAGTTATGAAGCAGTTAGATTTTTTTTTTAATTGATTCCATGTTTTTCCAGCTGTCTGCCAGTAATTTCTTTACTGTGCCAAAAATGGAGGACATTTTTGCATATTTTGTCTATATATGTCTTCTGATGTCTTAGAATCGACCTGGAATTCAAAAGGATAAAAAGCATTATTCTTTTATCTCTCAGGTATCTTGCAAAAATGAATTTGCTAACTTAGTGAGAGGAATATTTGGATGTGATTGCAATCTACAATTGCATGTTTAAATGCAACTACTCACTTTTACAGTGAAGAACAAACTGGGATTTTGCTGGGGTAATGAAGTTTTAGGAAGATTTTTTGAGAAGCCGTCTTGGCATATCTGATTTTACCATTTGCTTTTGTTCCCAGTAGCCATTCATTGCCTCATTCGATTTTTTTGTGATACAGTGGAGAGGATAAACTTATAATCCAGTGTATTTCTTTCAGCTCCTAAAGAAGCAAAACTCACTACTTCTGCATCTAAACCTAGACCATCTGCCAGACCCCAAAGGCCACGAACTAAACCTGGTAACTAATTTCCATAGCAAACCTTTGTTATAGTGCATCACTTACGTAGAGCATTTTAGCTTAAATTTCTTCTGTGTGAAGTTCAGCACTTAATCATCAGAAAGGTGAGGAATTCCTCTTTAAGGAATAATATTTTTGTATTGGATCCAAAAAAAAAAAGAAAAAGAAAGAAGCAGAGCAAGAAAACTTTTAACTTTTGTATCCCAAGTCACCAACTCACACAGCCTGATATCAAAGAAAATTGTTTTCTTGCTTTTCATTTTGAAATAACAAGGTTTCCAGCTTAGTTCAGCAGAGGGTCCAGAAAATGCAAATTCTACTGTTTCGCTGATGGTTATAACATCTTACATAGAACCATAGGATTGGTATTGATTCAGTGATCATTAGTGCATATGTAGACTTAACTGAAACTGTGGAAATAAGAGTGGAATTTTGTTCTGGGATTCAGTAAAGACATATTTTATAAACCCAAATGAAATAGCACCTTCACATTGAGGTTAAATTTGGTCTATGATGTATGGCAGAGAATAAAACACACCTGGCATTTTCCGGACCTGAAGAATAAATAAAGACAGTTGTAAAAATATTTGTAGTGTTACATGGTTTATAATGAAATTAGAAAGCTTGAAATTGCATAATTGTTTATTGTAAGAATATATTACTCAATGCTGGAAGAGATCAGACGATTTTATTAAATTCTTTCCAGATTCCCTGCAAATTATTTTTTGCTCATAAAAAGAAATTAGCTCTCTTCAGACCAAATTATTCCCTGTGAAACTTGTTAAAGGAATGGCACATATGACTTGGAATTGTCTCAAAATACTGTGCATAATTAGTTTTTCATGCTGATTACAGCTCCTGCATAATTTTGTAGTGTAGGAAATCCAGTACTGTATTATAAGAATCGTTACTTTTGTCTCTGCTGTAGATGTCCACGTCTGAATATAGATATGAGTCCTGCATGTTGTTTTTTGAAACAGCAAAGAAAAAAAGCAACTCGTTTGGAAAATGTTGCATGAATTTGTTTTACATCCTTGGACTGCCAGGATCAATGTTTTATCTTGATGTTTCCACACGGAGTGTCTCTATAGTAGGTTTCTATATTCCTACAAAGAGAGTGGCACGGTTCCATATTTGTGCACATGCCTCTGGTTTTTCCTGTCCCAGTAGCAGTCTCACGAATCAATGAGGTACAATCCTGAGACACACTTTTTAATCTTGATGCAGCTTGTCATGATCCTCTTGTAAGTAGCATTTATGAAGTTGGCATGTGTTCCGATTGGCAAATGATGATATTCTTGTCCAGAAAAATATTATTGGAGGCATAAAATATTATTGGAGGCATAATATATGCAGTGCATGGGGATAAGTTGGCATTTGGGTAGGTGGCAAAATGGTCAAAGAGCAGGAGCCTGTCCGTGTTCCAGCATCCTTGGAAGTTCAGCTTAAATTAGAAACTTGTGCTGTCATAGTGGTTGTGACCACTTTCCTTAGCAGTGAATCAAAATAATGAAGAGTATGTCCCAAATTCGTATTTAATCATTGACTTACTAATAACTGCCTTTGAGTCAAACAATTAATTTTGGCTCACATTGTTAATATGACTTTTGTTCTGTTTCTGGTAAAGCATTTGTCTTTTTTGGCGGTGGAGGAAAAAAGCTTCATTTAAAAAACCCCAAGCATTTAAACAATTTTCAGTTTTTCCAGCTAACAGACTGTACATTCCAGCGAAATTTCACAGTTCCATTCTGTTTATTGGTATTTGGGTAACTGAATCTGTTACCTGCATGGAATAAAAAAAGGTTTTGTTGCCAATGTGATCACACCCAGCCGTTGTCCTTTATTTTACTATTGTTAACATGAATACGTCTCTCTAAACATTCTCCATTTTTCAATAAACGAAATTATAATGAATTTTCTGTTGTGCACCCAAAAGCACTGCAACATTTTCTTTACAGAAAAGTTTTTTAATGTCTCCAGGGATTGAGACTCCACAACCTCTCTGGGCATTTACTTAAATGCACAAATTATTTGTCCTGAAGACATTTTGCAGCATTTTGCCTTCTTAGAATAGTGGCAATAGTATCAATTATAAAAGCTATCTAAGCTATACAAAAGTCAGTAAATGGAAGAGGGAAAATTTAGAATTCTGAAATAATTCAGTCTTATAAATTTAAACACAGTCCACCCAGGTAAACTACCATAAACCATCATGTGGGGAAATAGAGACTGTTAAATTATGAATGTGATTTTTTTATCTAAACTGACAGAGTTTTGGAAGTGTTAGGTCTCAGATTTTCTTGCACTTAAAAATTTTAAGGTAACTTCCTTGGAATAAATGTACTTGTGAGTCTTAAAATGCTTGTGAATTACAGAGCAACAAATTGCAACTATGTCCAAAAATATGGTTTGAGGCACATCATACAATATTTGTCCATCACTTTTTCTTTCCTAATTAAAATCTCTAGGGAGGTACAGAGGCTAAGAGTCAAAACGGAGTAAACAAATTAAAATTTGAAGGATAAGCGCAAAGATTACTCAATGATTGTAGATGTAATGGACTCTGATTGTAAAGTCATGCTAATATGAAACAATTCTACCAACTTTGACTTCAAAGTTCTTTACATTTTTCAGGGTGTTTGGAGTTTGTTCCTTTCAAACCTAATTAAGTACTCTAGATAGAGGTAGGAAACTTGTTAACTTGATGATGTAATGTGCAGTGGCACTAGACAATCTGCTGGGATCTTCAGCCTTGCTTTCTGTGACTTCACAGCAATTTATACCTGAAGCCTTTCAAATCTATCCTTTGTATCACTATGGGAGAAACCCAGGAAAATTAATAGGAAGATTTACTAAAGGAAATGGAGTTCTCTGGAACGGTTTCTTTTCAATGATCTACGGCCATAAAGAGAAAAAAAATCAGTAAAACAGGAAGATGAAGATTTAGAGAGCTCCTCTGCCAGTGTGTTCCTGCAGCATAAATGCACTTTTTATTTTCCAAAAGCAGCAAAAGTCACACAGGGTAATTTCAGTAAATTGATCATGTACTCAGTGTTTCCATTTGAATAGTTGTGAGGAGGTGGATTATAGTTGGGAAGCAAGAGCAGCTGAGCCACAAAATAGATACAGGTGCACTTGTATTTCTGTTAAGGAAATTCTCTTTATTCCAGCAGCAGCCATTCCAGTGTCAGTCACTGCTAGGAGTCCCCACACATATGAACGTCCAAAGACTGCAGAGGGTAATGATTATGAGTCATCTTTAGTCATTCTTCCTTTCATTGGTCTGATAATGTGTGCTGTTGAAAACACCATTTCCTGGAGGCTTCTTGCTTATTCATGTGTGGTCTAAACCCAGCAAATGGAAGTGTAATCTTGGTGCTTTATTATTTCTCCGTGTTTCGAGCATGGAGATGTCTTCTAAAAGATAGGATATCACTTCAAAGGTATTTGCTTGGAAGTTTCACTTACATTAGAAGAAGAAAGAATAAGAATTATTGCAATAATAAAGAATTCATGGAATATAGAAATAACATAATCAAAAAATGACATTTAAAACTACACACTGCTAAACAATTTTATTATTGGAAGCTATTTTTCTCTTTGAAAGAACTGACTGATTTTTCAAAGGCAACCTGAAAATAGAAGTTAGTGTTTTGTAGGAAAAGATTTTGAATTTGAATTCCAAAGGTAACTGATGAGCTTGAATAATGGCAAAGTCTTTGCAAAACAGGCATATGTAATGAGAACATTCGAAAAATTAGTGACTAGTTTGAGATTTCTGTAGAATATCTGGCCACTGTCAGTAGAAGTTAATACTCATTGTCTTGGGGTTTTCCCTCATGTGCAGCAATATTAATACTACAGAATATTACACTGTCTGTGTTAATAGACACATAATAAGTACTGTAGTATTAAACCTTTCAATTGCAATAGAAATTTTATAGTGTTATTTATTGTGAAGCCCATTTTTAAAATTGGTAGATGCATAAGAGAGTTTGGGAGATAAGTGAATGTGGGTTATAGAAAAGGTTCTATCTTTAGGTGTGTATGTTGTATGTTATACGCTCCTTTAGTTGTTAATGCCTTGAGAGGGAAGAATTTATGCATTAACATTATTTTAATATATTTTCTTTATTGCCAAGAAATTTTTATAGATTCTGCTATCTCATAATTATTTTCCCCATTTGGTATAGTTTGTGACAAGGAAAAGGGCATGATATATTGGTTCTATGATCCAAATTGTAAGTTGATATGAGAAAAAACAGAGAGGCTTTATCAAACTGAGTATTTTCAGATAACTGATAAATACACCTCTACCAATAGCAGCCTTTTAGTCCTGTGCTTAATTCCTCACTTTGGAGGAAAAATTCAACTGTTTTGTCATGGTCAGCACAGTACTTTCAAGCAGTAACATAGTTCAGTCTGGGGAGTCCTGACATTTTTGTGTATCAAGAGTCCGTTGCTGTCGCTGAGCTAAACTCTGTGATCTCTTCTCTTGCTTGCTCTTGGATTTACTGGTTTATATCCACAGATTTTTGCTTCTATTGCCATCAAGTTTGAACAATAACTTATTTCTTATTTTACCTGTATCACTAAGAACTTTAATTGCCCACGGCTTAAAAGTCAGTTTTAAGATCCGCATTACTGTGCTGTTGTGTTAGTTACCGTAACCTGCTTTTACTACTTACCACTGGAGTAATTTTAAGTGTTTGGAGTGTGTTCCATACTTACTTTGTCACACTGTTTCTGTTGCAGTCTCGGAACCTATTACACTTAGAATTGAACCACCAAGGTCACCCATAGGTAACAGTATTTCCTTGGCAAGCTGCCGTGTTTGCTTTATTTCCGTCACAGCAAGCATCACTGAAGTTAGTCACCTTATGCCTCAGGATTGTTTCATTTAACTTCATTTTTCTTCTAGGTAATTCTCTTGCTTGGCATTCACAGCAGTTGGTTGTATTGCTCTCTTCACAGCTGGAATGTCTCATTTTAAAAAAAAATACGCTGGCAGCTCTGAATCACCTTTCTCAATAATTATGCTTGTTTGTGCTGGTTCCAGTTTTTATTTTAAACAAACAAACAAAAAACTGAGCTTCAAAAAATGACTAAAATTCCACTTTCTTGCTTAGATTGTTGTAAACACATGGAGAGTATTACCTGACTTGCCTACCTCTTTTTTTCTCAGTTGCAGGTGTGAGGTTTCTGTGCTTGTGTGTTCAGCTGGTATCCGATGCTAATTGCTGTGCAATTTAACCAATTTATACCCACATTTTCTCTTCCAGCTGCAAAGGAGACTCAACGTGTTCCTTCTAGACCTAAAACTTCACCCAAACCTTACATCCCCCAAGCCAAAGAGGGTAAACTGCTTTGTGATTGTTTCTAGTACAGTTTATTTTGGATTGAAATGCATTTATGAGCAGCTGCTTAGTTATCTGAGCCAGTTAAACATAAAGGGGTTCTGTCTTGTTCTATTCTGCTATGTTCAGCAATTTAGTTGCAGTTTTCAGGAGCAGTAACATTTCCCAGGTAATTTTCACTGAGCAAAAGAATAAACCTCTGCTACTTCAGGGCAACAGGATGAGAATAGTGTTGTTACACTCAGATTAACCTTGCTAACTAAAGCAAATACCAAGCAATTGAAGTGTGTACTGAGGCTACTTGGGGGGCATAATTCTTTCCTACGTTGCTTTGCATTGTTAGAATAAATCATCTGTTTCACTTCTAAGCCACAATTAATTAATTTCTTGTCATCATTTATTCCTGCGCGAGGGACTAAATTGCCCAGTTATGCATACATACTTAGTATTTGCTTATAAATGTTTATTGGCATTAATGATCCTTTACACTGCATTCCAAAATACTGGATTTTTATGTTATTAAATGTGGGAGCGGTTGAATTCAGTGATGGGCAGAGAAAATTACTTTCTGTCCCATGCTCTCCAGTTGGTAATATCAACAGAAAATTGCAAGGGTCTCAAATATCAACATATGTTATCCTTTGGTAAATGTGAAAAATTTAAGGATAAACACTTTATTGAAGACGTTTAAATTGTAGACAGACCAATATTTTTGAAATCTGATGTTATCTATTAGATGTGATTTCCTCATCTAGTAAACAGTCAAAATCCTTTTCTTCTTATAATTTTTTAACCATGACAGCTGATTATAAAACATTGTTTATAGTAATAAAAAATTGCACTTTAAAATGCAACTTCTCATAAACTCAGTTTTTACCTTGGTGGCCGTTTTTCATTGTTATGGTAGTCTGGCCTTCTCCAAAATGGTTAATGGTTTTGTCACACAAATGTTACAAGCTTGTATTGGCCTGTGTTCAAAAAACCAAACAAACAACTTACTGTTTCTTCGAGAATCTGTAATATACAGAACTTTTTCTACAGCATCATCCACTTATCTTGTAATTGTCTTAAAAGATCTAAAGAAATCTCTTTTTTTTTTAAATTGTTATCCATACAGAAGAATTGACACAGAGAAGGATGCCATCCATTTCACATCCTTATGGCTCTCAATCACCCAGTTTTATTTTAGATTCATTCCAGTTTAGAACTGAATTACATGATCATGCAATGCAATACACCATATAAGGTTTTTAATAATACAGTATTCAGTAAACAAGCAAGTGCTGTCTGATTCCAGTTGTGTATATAAACTGCATTTGAAACACACCACCAATGGATGAGATTTGTGTCCCTAAAAAGCCATTTTCTGAATAACAGAATGATAATATTTGGATATTTCATTGGAGACTATTGGGAGAACAAAGCTCACACTATATTGCAGATTACACTGCTTTCTCAGACACTTCTTTTAATACAACTGTTTCTGTATGAGGCAGTATACAAAGTATATGACTCAGAAAGTGGTGCTAATTGTAAGTTTTCAACTTTCGAAACATCTTTTCTGTTTTGTTTCTGATACAGTCCTGGAATCTATAACACTTAGAACTGATCAACTAAAACCAACAATAGGTAACAGTTTTACCTGCCGGGTAAATCACCTGGGGACCATCACATTTATCTTTTTTCTCACTGAGCATCACAAGCACGTCTTCATTGCATTCCACTGCCATATTTTTTTTACTATTAAAATTCATCCTATAAGGGGGGATTTGGTGATTTTACACTAACAATTCATAATCATCTTTTTCTGTTTTATTCTCACACAAATGTGTTCTGTAAAGTGGATGGAAGCACCACAATCTGCCTTTGACTACTTGTCTCTACACCCAGTTTCTATCATGTGCTGCTGCACCTGTTCTACTGTGCAACCATACTGGCCTTGTTTTATATTATCCTGTTACAGGGGTTTTCCATCAGCACTGGGGTTTGTTACGTACCAAGCATTCATATTTCTCCATTACTCGAGCTTTTTTGTGTTTCCAAAGGGTCCCAAAGGCATGTGTTCTCTTTTAATATTATGCTTTCTGTCAGTATCAGTTCTCAAAAAATTCTAATAGTTGCTATAGTTGCTGCTATTTTTTTTTTCCAGTTCCTAGAGAACCACAGTATGTTCCTTCCAAACCTAGAACATCACCAAGCCCAGAGGTGCCACGAACAAAACCTGGTAAGTTCATTGTTTCTTTACCTTCTCATAGCGACACGTGTGTCTTATGGATTCTACTGTGAACAGTGGAGCTTCAGATTTATGTGTATCCCTTGGGCATACGTGTTGTAGCATTCCTTGAGGGATAAAATCCAGTGGCATGTAGAATTTATAAGCAACCTGGTAAGTTGAAAATCTCTGTCTTCAGTTCTTTATTAAATTTTAAGTCACTGCAACATTGGATGTTTTCTGTACAATTCTCAGTGAGAATAAGTCTTTTCTGTGTGAGCTTGCTTGTGTTTTGGCAAAGAGAAGGTGAAAACGAGGGGTGTCATTGTAAAGAGGAAGGATTCTGCTCTGTATTTCTCAAACTGTGTGCTTGTTACTTCTTTCCCAGGCACAAGCTTTCATTCACACTTGTTGGTTCACTTTTCCACAGCCTTGGTGTTGTTCAGAGATTTAAGAATATGTAATGCTTCCTATGATTGTATCTACATGGGTTGTTATACCCACGTGCAACCTTAGGAGAATTAAGGATGGAGAAAGTAAATTGTGCAACTCACACTTGTGTGATGTGAGGTGCTGTAGGGGGTTGGCCCCAGCCAGAAACTGAGCACACCCTAACCTCTTACTCATTCTACCCCACAGCGGTCTGGGGGAGAGAATCAGAAGAGCAGAAGTGAGGAGAGAAAAAAAAAAAAAGAGGGAAAAAAATCGTAGTTCAAGATAAAGAGTTTAATAAGGAAGGATAAAAAGAGGGGAAAAAAAGCAAGTGGTACAAAGCAACCACACACCACATCCCACAGGCAGACCAGTGCCAGTCTAGGAGCAGTGGGTGCTTTGGAAAGTTTTGTTGCTAAGCCTGACGTGTGAGGTGGAATATCCCTTTGGTGGTTCAGCTGTCCTGGCTGTGTCCTCTCCTAGCATCCTGCCCACCCCTAGCCCAGCCCTCTTGCCTGGGGGCAGAGTGAAAAACAAAGAACTCTTGGATGCTGTAACAAGCTGTATTCAGCAATAACTAAAACATTGGTATTTTATCAACGCTTCCTTGGTCACAAATCCAAAACAGAGTACCACAGGGGCTGCTGTGAAGAAAACAAACTCCATCCCAGCCAGACCCAGCTTGGGTATCCAAGGTACACAGAATGTTCGATGGTATTGGTGAAGAGAGGGGCAGAGAGACAACAACTCAGGTTCCATTTCTCCCCAGTAAGTCTGCACCTATTGCTTGAAAAAAACCCTTGAAATAAGTCAGGAAAGTGTACAAAGCTGAAGGTAAAAAAACACCCACAGTCTCTTCGTGGCTTTTGCAAAAAGTTCAAGTTTATATTTGGGATCTGTTCTGTATTAGAGCTGTTACCTTGAACTGGAGGCAGTTCTGAGGAACATAACACTCTGATGTTGAGTTTCAGGGAGGAGTGACTATCTGTCATCAGCCCTAGCGGGGATGGTATGATTATTGTGGAGGCAGTGTTTGTAACATTTTGATTGTTCTTGGTAATACTTTGGTTTTGTTGTTTTATTATGCTAATGCAGTTCTGGAAACAATTAGGTTTAGAACTGAGAAACCAAAGTCAACAATAGGTAACCGTGCTTTCTTGTTTGAATGGTCATATTGTCTTCCTTCTTCAGTACAAATCATTAAAAGCAGACCTGCAAAAATTTGTCATCTTTCTTTACATGTTCTTTAATAATTTAATAGCCAGGGTTCTCTGTCTCTTATTTTCTATGAAACAATCAAGGAGAATCCTTGTTGCTTTCAAGCTGTTAAGCACATAAGATAGGACAATTTCCTTCAACATTTAATGGTAAGAGGCAGAGGGCAGATCAGAACAGGATCCTAATTATATGTTCTCAGGCATCCTGTGGAGGTGGCACCATTTCAGGTGGTCATATGGTTTGGGTGGGCAGAGTTGCATCCTGAAAGCTTTCTTTCTCTTCTTCCCTCCCCCTCCAGTTTCATGAAATTAAATTCAGTCCTTCATAGAGGACTGAAAAATAATTCTGTTCCACTCAAATCTCAATTTCACTGTCAGAACACAATCACTTCAAAGATCCTGGGTCATATGATTGCTTGAGGCAGATCCATTTGACTAAGGTATTTTTGTCACTTGAATTTGATATTGTGAATCATTTCAGGAAAACACCCATTACAGAGCAGTGTATTTGTATTTGAAGCTACTTATTACTTTAATAATGCTTAACCCAGTTTCTTTCTTTCAGCTTCTAAAGATCCATATCACAGGCCTTCCAGACCTAAAACATCACCCAGTCCACGTGTTCCTCCAACTAGAGCAAGTAAGCTTATCAATATTTTGCCCTTTAGTGCACGAAAGTTTCGTTACTTTGAAAATTTTCAAAATTGAGGAGTTCTCTGAAGATGCAGAGATAGTTATTTAATAGGCTGTGCTTCACTGTCATGATCAAATTTGGCTATACAGCTGTCATGGAACAATCAGCTGGATATTTATACATGTCAGTGACACACAATGATGGAGGTGTGTGGGTTAACACTCATCTTGAGCTCTTGCACGCAGGAAAATCTGCATCTTGATTTCCTTAGAGTGAGACAGAAATATTTGTATTTTTTAGTTGCTTGTTTAAAAGTGTAAAATTACAGTACTTTCCTGTTCCCAAAACTTTGGAAATAGCTCTGTCCATGTGAAAATCAGTGGTAAATTTCCATGTTTCTTCTGCTTTGGCTGTTTCGCTGATTTATTTTTTTTAATGCAGAGTTGATTTAAATGGGCAGCAGGTTTTTGGAATATGGAACACTTGAAAAGCACAACTAGGAAGTGTGGGAACTACAGCAGTTTACTCTGCAGAAAGCTCCATTGGTTATTGCTGTTGGAGAGGAGAGTTAACCTGACACAGCGCTGTAAAAGTCACTTTGTCTTTAGTTTCTGCACTGGCATAGTGCTGATTGCACTAACAGGAGATCTCTTTGGGATTTCATATGACAGAAATAATCCCTAAAAAATTTCTTAGCAGAAAATGAATCTTCTGTCAGAAAAATCAAAACGCATATGTTGAATCATCATCCTCAACAATGTGTTCAAAACTTTGGACATCTTCACAGGTCCGAGAATCATCATCCTCAATAACAAATTCAAATCTTTGCTCATTTCTACAGGTCCAAAAGAAAGTCGACGAGTCCCTTCCAAGCCCAGGGCATCAGCAAGTCCAGATGTACCATACACAAAATCTGGTACATGCTTTGTTGTTTTGTTGTGCTTCAGTATCTAGGGGTTCTTTTGGGTTGTTCTTCTTCAGTGAATCAAGTGTTGATTAACATCTCTTCATATTACAAATACATTCTCTAATGATCAATTAATAGGCGTGTAAAGGAAAATAGAGCTGATTTCTATTTTTAGTGTCTGAGTTTTAGTAATTGCCTTGCTTTTCAGCCACATGACATCTATCACTGATGAAAAATCTGTCCAGCGGGGTAGGCAACATGGAAGCATTATGAGAAGTTGGAAGAAGTTGCATCTCTTTTGTGCCTGTCCAAAGGTGCTTAGAGAAAAACTTATTTGAGGGCCTTCGTGTATGACTCTAAGTATCTGTAACTCAAACCACTCACAAGTTTGTGTGACCTGGTAATGGAATTTGACCCTTAAAAATAAACTTAATAGGGATTTACGTACTAATGAACTGCCAAACCTCTGTAACTTCTAACAGTTCTGAAAATATCCACTGAATGTTACCTTGAGGGAGTGTATATTCACTAATTTTACAAAGAAATAATTTTTTTTTTAAAAAGGGGGGAAAAAAAGAATGTGTTCCAAATTGAAAACAAACCAGTCATGTTAAAGGGAGTATTTTTACCACTAACTTATACTTAGCACTGACTCTGTATTTTCTTGTTTTTATGAAGTTTTGGCAGCTAGTACATTTATAGTTGAACAACAAAAGACAGCAACAGGTAAACTTGTTACCTTGGTCTTATCTGGTCATTAGTATTTTTTCACTGCTCCTTGGACCAATGCTTATGTACCATTAGTCTGGTTTTCACATGATCTATTTGTGGTTTTGATTTGTTTTCTTTTCTGCTAATTGAACTAAATTCTACTCTGTTGCAGGTATTGAAAAATTCCTAGCTGGTTTGTTGTCTTCACAGAAAATTTCTTTCCCTGTCAAACACCTTGTAATTCCTTTGACACTTGTAGGAGACAAGCACGCCATGGCTATTGCAGTTATGAGTTCTGAAATACAGACGGAAATACATTCCCTGGAGTTGTCTGTGTTCCTTCAGGTTTTGTTGCTTGACTCTAGATTTTGCTTACCTGATTAATTTTCCACCCATGCTTTCGTAAGGGATTTTTTTCTTCTCTTGAACTCCTGTACATGTCTGACACTCAGTTTTTCAGGCTGCCGTGCAGGGATTGTTTTCCTTTGCAAGCATGAGACATGCAGTGCCTGTGCAATAAACCTGTCTAGCTACGTTGAAGTATAAACCCTTAAAACAGGTCTTTTCTTTCAGCTCTGAAAGAACCACAACGTATTCCTTTTAGACCTAGAGCAACTCCCATCCCGGATGCTCCATACAGGAAGCCTGGTAAATTATCTGGCCTTTTGTGAAGCTGCAGTTGATAATTGAGCAATTGCTTTCAGGGTGGAGAGAATAGTCATCAGTGTGTTTGCTGTTACCTGGGGATTGTTCTAGGTTAAGAAACCTCTGCAGGGATGCAATTAAATCTGATGGTAACTTCAACAGTTCAAGACTTTTTTTTCTTATGCAGATATTAGCAGAAGAAATAGTATCAACCTATATGTTTTAATCAAGGATAAAAAGTTATTTACAGCTTGTATCTGAGCAACACTCTTCAGTAGTTTGCACCATGTTTTTGAAGCTCTTACGAGAGAAACCACCTAACGCTGTTGCACTGATTTTTCTTTATACACACATTTTCACCCAGATTAGACTGAGGATTCCCTTCAGTTACATTTTGATTAGGTGACTGCCCGTTGTAAATCCGACTGACCCATGTAATATAATCAGTGATTTCACTNNNNGAAGGGTTGTTACTGCTGTTTCCTAACCATAAATTTCTGAGGGTAAACGCTCACTGCTGTTTTAAAACATCCCTTTCCTGTTGTATACAGTATAGTGCTGAAAGGTTTTTTAAGAAGGGGAGGAAAGGGAGGTTCCTTTCATTATTCAGATCATTTATTGACATTTTTTCCAACAGAGATTCTTCCAACCTTTGATGAACCAGATACTACTATGATTCCTCGTTTTCCTGAAAGAACAAAGGCAACATTTGGTAACTGTGTTATTTCATAAATAATTATTCAATTTTCCACTCTTTTTAGAGAATACCATCTTAGAGACATCTCATTACATTTTATTAAAAGCTAATAATGAAATTTTTCTCTTCTTGTAGATACTTACTTGCTCTTTGGTCTTGATAAGGGTAATAATGCATAAGCTCATTCACTTTCAAAGGTTCTTTTCCTCATCTTCAAGCCTTTCCAGTCAGGATGATGCAATTCCTCCAGATGTTATCTATTTTCCAGTAAAAGGGGACTTTATTTAAAGAGCAGATAGTGATTCTTCACAGAATCACAGAATATTCTGAGTTGGAAGGGACCCCTGAGGATCATCAAGTCCAACTCTGAAGTAAACTGGCCCATCACAACCCTTGCATTATTAGCACCATGCTCTAATCGAGTTAATCCCCTGGTCTTCTTGTGAATTGTGGATAATTTCATTCCAAAATACTCTTCTCCTTCACTCCTCACGGTTTAATTTTACAGAAGAGAATTTTAATACGTCAACAACAGCATAAAGTCTCCAGACCAGATATGTGACCATCTAAATCCAGCTCTAGTTCTTAAAACCATCCTCTCTGCTTACTTCTAGCTATCCATGCTGGGAAAACTTGCTTAAACATATGAAACCTTAGCTGAGTGTTCTTTCTTCTTAACTTAATTGTCAGATGTGGACCAAGTAAGGGTCACTGAATCCAAGCAGTATCGGGGAGCAGGAGCATTGCTTGAGCAATCTTTGTTCAATCAGTTTTCTGTCTCCAGTTTCAGAGACAAATCTCGATTGTGATTTTTCGAGAATGGTTAATGAAATATTAATAGGCATTTTATAATCTTCAAATTATATTTTTTTTTGTTTTGAGGAAGAGAAAATTAAAACTGCTTTTAACCATGTTTCTATTTTAATATATATTCCCTGTATGCAATGATACTTGGGTTGGTATTCACTCAGTATCTTTTCATGTAGCTTTATGAAGTATGTGCCCTGTTGGAAACATCTGAGCTACCTGAGTAATATTCACATGCAGAAAATGGTTTTTCAGAGCAAGGGGGACGAAGAATGCACAGGCTAAGGAGGATAATTTTGGACCCCTCACATTGGTGTAGACCACAGACTAGAAAGTGCTAAGATAGCCTTTTCCAGTTAATGATTCCTGCTTTTCTTTACAAGATTTTTTTATCTGAATAGTATGAAGATAACAATATGAAATCATTCCTATATAAGAACAAAAGAATTTAATTTATAAATCAAGTTTGATATAAATCTTCCATTTAAAAAGAAATCCTGTCCTCAGATACTCATGTGTGGCAGATGAGGACGACATAGGTTCCATGTCTATTTTTGTCCAATTACAGTATGATGACATTTATGACTATATTCTACACTGCTTGATGCAAAGCTACAAATCTGTATTTAATTTTTTAGAAGTCTTCTTGTGTTAGCGGCCATTTAAGTTGTTTTCCTTTCTTTGCAGGAATTCCAACTGAATGACTTTCAGCTTCATTCTTACATAATTTGCCTTATTCCAGATCAGATCATACTTACGTTTCTTGTGTGCTGTGAGAAGCGGTGTGTTTGTTCAATTATTGTTCTGGGTGCTGTTTGTTTTTATTCCAGCTCCAACTGAAAAACAGTTCGTTCATACCAAACGAAAGCCAACTGAAAGACCAAGAGTGCCATACACCAAACCTGGTAATGGAGTCATTCTTTTAATTTTGTGTTTAATCATTCTTTCCCCAAGTTTCAGGTTTTGTGCTTCTTAATGGAATTATTCATGGCCAGTTTTGTGCTGAAACAAATGCATTAGACTTTAAATAATCGATCCAAAATATGCCAAAACTACACTACAAACAATAGTGGGGTATGTATAATATATATCATGTTTTCCCTCTTTCTATTACCCACAGCAAATGAAGACTGAAATGTAGTAATGTGGGTGTTGACAAATTTCAGTGGCTAGGCAGACTGTGATTACTGCTTGGTAATTTTGGGTGCTCCTCTGTGAGCACTTTTTTAAAAATCTTTTCTTGAAATGCAACAGAGCTCCTTTACAATGTTCTTGGACAGTTAGCAACAGACATTGTCTGCTATACTGAAATAAAAGTAGCTTTAAAAATAGTTGTGGAGGGCTGTGTGGCTTCCCATTTTCAGCATAAAAGGAATAGCAGAAGTTAATAGAAAGATAATTATATCTGTCAGCAGTTGATTTTCAAGATATTCTGCTACTCCTTAGTTTGGGGTGTTTTGAAGGTTTTAGCAAATGCTGCTTTGTTTCTATTACAGACAAATATTCTAAGATTTTTCACATTTTCTCCTTAACAGCGATACTTCCGACAACTCCACAGCCAATTATTACAAAACCTTCTACTGCTACTGGTCATTCAAGGGCAACAATGGGTAAATAAGTTTCCTTAACGTTAAGATGCAGCTATTTCTAGTTTTTCAAAGGAGAGATTTCTAGACAGCATTCTCCAGTGTGGTATTTGTATAACACCATTTCCCTGTCCTTCGTTCTGCTGCCATGTGCATGTATCTTAGTACACAGGATTCTCATTTCTATGTTTTGAAGTAAAGCAAAAATAGCCTACAGCTTATGTCTGGTCAGAAGTCTGTATTTGTCAGATCTCCAACCAAACTCAGTGGCCTAATTTTTCTTTTAGAGCAAGAATTTTAGCCACTAACTCAACTTACGGCACACTGCTGGGACTCTTCTGTGTTTTGGATAGTCGTTCTGTTTCAGGTTCCAGAAAGCCGTGGAATTGTTATTGTCTTTTTTTCAGGCATTTGAGGCATGCATTTTCTGTGGGCTAAATATGGCATTGGATCATGACTCCTGAAGAATACAATAATAATCTTTTTCCTTTTCTTTCAGCTCCAAGAGAAACACTGCTCATTCCTTCCAAATCCAAAACATCTGTCGGGCCAGAAGTACCACAAACTAAACCTGGTAATTTACAGTTTGTAACTTTAGAAGTGTTATTGTGGCACTGCCTTAGTTACATTGCTGCTGCCACTGCGGTCACGGGGCATGCATAATAAATAGACAGAAATTTGCATCATTGTTCAGCTGAGAGTATGTTCATAAATTATACCAAAGTGAGCGCCCAAGAATTGCATCAATTTCCATGGAAAGCTGATGGATGGGTTTAGTGGCCATCAAAAAAATGCGAGAAATTCAATTAATTTTAATAAAAATATGTTTCTGTGGTCACATTCACAAAGTTCTTTTCTTTTGGGGGATTTTATTACCCTAAATACATTTGATTCAATTTCTCAGGTGCTTTTGAAAAGTTACAGAGTCTCAGTCCAAGATACTTAGATGCTAAGAGTATAAGTGCCTTCAGTACCAGCGATTTTTGCAGTAACCACAGTAGATTCAGGGATGCTNAATAAAAATTGCTAAGTAGGAAGGCAGTAAGAGAAAAATATAGTTAGGGGAGGAGAGACTACATGGCTATAAGAGCAGCTCCTGATCTTTCCTCTTCTCTGATCTAAACTCTGAACTGATACAATTTTAGTCTTAGGCAAAGAGTTTAATGAATAGTTTAGTAATTTCCCCCCCCCGCCCCCCCACTTTGTCTTTTC
>VZTA01024015.1:27223-90118 GCA_013398855.1 Mohoua ochrocephala | reverse complement strand
TTTAAGCAGAGACCCTATTCATTCAAGAACTATATTCTACCTATATTCATACCATATGTACATATATATTACTGTGAACATCAAACTGAACAGTCCAGGAAAAAAGATTTCTTTCTAAATGCCTTATTTTGAAAGGCTGTTAAGCAGCCAAGTTAGATTCTAAGTCTCAGTTGAAAAAGAGCAATTTCCAATCATGTCACAATTAACAAGTGCCATCTTTTGGTATCACTACAAATTTAGTTTTAGGGAAAGAATTTTAGAAAACAGCATTTAGGGGTTTATTTTTTGCCTTTTAAAGTTTAAATCATTATAATGGTGTATATGCAAAATAAGCTACTGTTAGGAAAAACTGTAAACAAATGTTTACTGTTGAATATAAATGGCATTTTTTAACCACTGCTCCTTATGCTAGCAAGTAGGTTATTTTCCAGCTTCCATATTTTAACCTTATTTCTGAAAGACAAAGAGACATGCAGAGTGTGCCTCTGCCTGCCAGTCTGTCCTTTTCATCCAGTAACTTAGATAACTTTCAGTTAATTCATTCAAATTTGAGTGAGGTCTGAAAAATAAATACATTACTAAAAACGTCTAGAAGTTTTTTAGGGAAGTGTAAGTTAATACAACGAGTATGAGAAAGACCAAAGACTGTCAGAAGTCCAGGTTTAGGGCAAGTGTTCTGAAGTTAGTGGGGGCCCAGCAGAACAGTTGCACTGTCTGGTTGTCAGCGTGAAAATGCATCCAGACTAATCAGAACGTGTCTGTCTCGTGTCTGTTAAAATTGTCCTAGCAGATGTGCAGATAGGTTTTTGGGAAACAATGGAGACAGATCCTTCGTGAAATCCAACTTCTTTAATTTCCCTTCTCACAGAACAATGGTTTATTTTTTATAGCTCCAAGGGCAACACACCTGGGATCAATTAACCTTGTAACAGTTCATGTTGTTGATGGGTCCAAAATAACTTTGGGTAATGAGAATATTATGTCAGCTTATTTTTCATAAATCTTTACTTTCTCTGCTTTTGCTATATGGCTAAACCTACACTTTAATCAACAGAAATACCTTCATATGTCTTTGTCATGTTCATTTGTTAGTTACAGTCCAGTGCATGTACAAAAGGTTGCTGGTTTTAATTTTCCAGCCATTTTTCTTCTTCGTGCAATTCTTTATAGAAATAAGTACTACATGTAGAAGGCTGAGGAGTCGTGTAAAAAGGCGTTGCCTGATCATCTTTTCTGATTTTGTCTGACTTACTAATGATGTATATCTTCCCAGACTCGAAACGTCTTTTACCTGTATAAAAGCATGATTTTCAGCCAGATTTCTAGCACTGACTCTTTTGTTTATGATCTGCACAGACAATTTGAATTTCCTTTCCACCTGTGATGTCTTATGTTTAAAAGCAAATCATTTGCATTTGATAAGCAGTAATATCTTCATTTTCAGTTCCCGATGAAACATACCACATTTCACCCAGGCCCAAAATTGGTCAAGCAACTGAAATTCCTTGGTACAGTACAGGTAATTTTTAAAGATTTTCTTAAGTTGTTGTATTGAGAGTCTGTAGGTCTTAAGGAAAATCAGTACAGTTTAATGTCTAATGGTATGTTCATTGTTACCTTTAAAACTATTTCAAACACGTAATATGAAAATTTATTTTTGCCCTTATCAAATATTTTAGTTTATTGCTCTGAAAATGGGGTTTGCTCAGTATTGCCTCAAATATCAAAGATTACATGAAGTTTTTAAACGGTGTTAGAGCTGTGTATTGGATACTCAGATATGTAGTGTTGCAAACTTCAGTGTGACTGAGTTCCAAGTTTTCCTCACAAAATCTAAATCTGTAAAACTTCCCAAATCTAAATGGCAAAAATGAGTATTGTGTTCTGTCCTGCATAAGTATTTTCTCTGATACTTTGGAGAGGCTGGATTAAGTGTTATGGGTCGAATGTTTATTGGGCTTGAATATCAAATAGCCAGCTCTATTTAAAAAACTGATGTACAGAAGTTGCTAATTGGGCACAAGATAAGAGTGGCCACTGCTTATACTTTCAGCTTCCAGCGTGAGTTTCACAGATCCCATAACAACTATAGTATCAAAATTATTTTGCAAGTGAAAAACAATGAGAAAAGGTTGAAGGCTTCTGATTTCAACCTTGGTAATGATGCTGTGCTTCAGCTGCCCTGCACAGTGTCTGCATTGAATGCTCCCAGTTGTTTTCTCAGCAATATTTCAATGTTTCAGGGGTTTGTCTAAGTCTTTGGTTTGGGGGGTTCAGTTTGGTGTTTTATTTTGAGGTTTTTTGTTTGTTTGTTTTTTACAGAACCTAATTAAATGTCTTAAGGCCATGGATACCTTGCAGAGCTAACTCTGTATCCATATACAGTTGGGTAACTGGCTGTAAATATTTTATATCTTTTTCCTAAACCTACATATGAATGTAACTGGTCAGACTGCATGATGGAGTCATCTGGCCACTAAAGAAACTAGCATTTTCCACATGCATTTTGGATTAGAACTCATAGAGCTCTCATATGTCCATTTTGCTGTGTCGCATTGGTGCATGGACCTTTTTGTCTGGCAAATCGCACTGCACTGTCCGTGCTCTTTCACACACAGCACTGAAACAGAGCCTTGTTTCTTTTAGCACCTCATAAAACCCGTCTCACTTCTGCAAGACCAAAGCCATCGGATAAATCGCAGACCAGACCCGGTAATAATTGTTTATTCAATCTGGGATGGGGAGGAGATTAAATAGTTAATTAATTTCATCTATTCTTAGTGGAATTTTAAGTATTGCTGGGAGGAAAAAAAAGGGTATTTTTCAATCAATTAAGTCTAGTGTTAAAGCCTTTCCAAATCAGAAAAAAAAAAGAAGGACAAGAAACCAAAACTGTGTGTGTCATCACAGCAGGTGTTATTTTTGCTTCTCTAGTGTGGAATTGTTGGCAGCACATAGAAGTCTGTTGGGTATTCTTCTCATGGAACGTCTTTCCTTTTTCTCCTTTTTCTTTTTTCTTTTGAAACTTTCTCACAGCTTTTAGTAAAACCACGCTAGCACCAGCCAGAACAAGAGCACCTGAACCGCCAAGGTGGATTGTGCCAACAACAGGTAGAGTTCTGGGGTTTGGGGAGTTGTTTTATTTAACAGTGAAAGACCAGAATGTGACTTCCCCAAGTCATCTTGAGCCCTGCAAAATATCTCATTGTGTTTTATTGTAGAATTTAATTCCTCAGAGTGCCATGTGTAATTGCTTCTACTGAACTTGTTACATAATTCCTGAGGGTGATTATGAAATTATATTGGCGCTCAGTCTGGGTAAACTTACAGATGGATTGTTATGTGGCTACTGTTTGCTAATGTTTCCTAGATGTTAGAGCCACAATAATTACTGGAAAAACCTTAGTTGAAAAGGATCACCCAGTTGTTTGAGTCCAAGTCAGGAGGCTTGGTAGGGAAGCATTAATCTTGCTGGTTACTCTCTGTGCACAGGGTGTGTTCCCATCAGACCAGTTCACATTCAGACCATGCAGTATCTGGACTGTGAAGTATTCAGGCTTGGATACTTCAGCACCAAAAAATTCCATGGTGGTGGATGGCAGAGGAGGGTCTTCAATTTATATATCTGTATGCATGTAGATAACAAACATCCCTAACCACAAAGACTTATTTGGTTGGAGGAAAAATCATTTTTCCTTTTTCAGTTGTACCTGATTTTTCCATCCAATCAACATAATATTTTCAGTGCTAATTCATAATGAATCTGTATTTTTTTTGTTTCATAAAGCATTAATTTATTACATCAATACAAATACTGTTGGGTATTTTTTTAATACAGCCATTGGTTAATTAAATACATAATTTTGGGATTCTTCATCAACAATTCAAGTTTAAAATAATAAATAATATAAATAAATAAAGAATGTACATATTCAAGGCAAACTTTTGGCTGATCACCCACTAAAAGTGCTCCTGTCCCATACCACTGCTGGGACCTGTTACTATTTTTGTGCTAAGTAGATTAGGATAGCCTGAGTGATACTCCATCTATTCTAAACATTTTTGCCGGTGTAACGTTTCTTTCTCATATCTTTGGCCATTTAATACCTGTTGCTGATCATAGAATGTCTTGAGCTACTCATTCCTGTACATTTTCACAAGCCCACCATGTTGTTAGAAATGTTAGAGCTCAGAAGAGATGGTTGTACATTCAAAGTGAATGAAATTTAGCCTTTTTAGAACACGACATACATTTCTGTATTACATACAGAGTGAATGTCTTTATTAGAGGTATGTGTTCTTTGACATTTCATAGTCCTTCTGGTAAATTAAATGAGGCCATCAAATTCCAGGACATCAGAGCCAGTTACAGCATTAAATGCCCAATTTCAGTAGCTGTGGGCCAAAAAGTTTTGTTGTTCACTCGTGTTGGAAATCACCTTATAAGTGAGCTGTCTAATGTCTGATTACTCTAATGGGAGAAGGCACACAGGCCTCCAGGAGTGATCACATTCTGAAATCATGCACGAACACACAATTACATTGCACAGTACATTGAGCTTTTCTCTTCTCCCCTATACTCATAACCTTGGCAGAGGTATTGGTAGTTTATAAAAAAAACCAGCAAAAATGAACACATGCTAAGTAAATCAGTAGTAGAAACGCAATAGTAGTAAATTGCTACATGCAGGTTTTTGTGCTTAATGCTGGTTTAGGTTGCTAAAGTATTGTTTCAAGCAATCTTATTGTAAGTGCCCACCATTTGCTATTATTTCCATGTCTTTATAGTAGTGCCTGTTGCCAGGAAGAACTAGAACTACTACCATCATGTGGTAGATGGTGTCAAAAGTCACCCCAAGACTACTATTTACTGTGCATGCTGTGTGTGCTCACTGGTAAATAAGTACCTTCTTTTAAAATTCTTCTGAAAAATGATACTTCCAGTAGTGGTTTCCATTACCAAGTTACATAAGTAATTTTTTCTCTAAGTTAAAGAAACATCCTGTAGATGCCTGTTAGCTAAATTTTGTGTCCTCCAAGTGAGCCCTGTAAGTCAGACTTGGTATCCAAAGTACTAAAGAGGAGCTGGCCTTTGTTATCTCCTGCCCACTTCTTTGTATCTCCAACCCCACTTTCAAAACAGCACATTGATACCTTTCTGTGAGTCTGCACCTTTCTTCTGAGAAGAGTAAGAGAAATCACCAATGAATTTCGTACATTTATGACAACTTGAGAGGGGACTGAAGCTTTTCACAGCTTTTCAGTCTGCACTTTTCTTGATGATCAGTAAGCGAAATCCCAAGTCCTCTGTAAGGCAAGTACATCGCAGTATTGTGGCAGTGTCTGAGATACAAGGCTGACTGTGCCCACAAAAATAAATTTGCACAAGAAGGAATTCAGGTAATCATTTAAAGAGATCTCTCCCAAGCAATGTGCAATTAATTATCTATTGCAAAAGAATTCCTAAGTCTGCAAAAGAGACTTTGGATAGAGAATTCTATAACCTGGAACCCCAAATCTTACCAGCTGAGCAGAGACAAAAAAAGTTTCTTTTTCAGTATTTTCTGTGGTTAGTTTATCGAAATCCTGAACTTTTGATCTAAGGTGATCCAAATTTTAATCTGGGCTGTTAGGAATATGTTATGTATGTAACAATATGTTTTCAGACTTACCTTTAGACATTACATCACTTATTCTTGGATATTCCATTGTTTGAAGACCAGTTTGGGTATTTTAATTCCTTGCTGGACTGGCAGTGCTGTTGAATGTACTCCATTTCTCCTTCCTGACTGGGCTCATTAGCCTCAGTGCAGAGATGTTTCACCCCATGCAGAGAGCACTTGGCAGCTGCAGAGCCCGGATGATAAGCAGTGGAATTTGTTTTTTCCAGCACCAGCACATGGGGTTGTGGCTGGTTTCCTGGCAGGCTTTTCAGTCTCCTGGCCAGCTGTAGTGCCAGGTGGTAAACTTGACTGTGGAAAAGAGGCAGGGATTGCTTCCTCATGACTAGCATTCCTTTTAGGTTTTTGACGTGTTTTAGCCATTTTCTCTAGAATAGCATTTTATTCAGATGGCTTTTCATGTTAGTGTATGTAACTTACCTTTCTGGGTTGTTTTTTAATTTAATCCGAACCATTTAAATACTGCTCCTGATCTACTGAGCTTCCTGACAAATGTCAGCAAACAAACTTTGAGCAACATTTCCATTTCCCTTGTGAAAGGGAGGCATACATGGTTTTCATTATACTGGCCATTAACTTTGTGTTCTATTCTCTTTTTATTTTTTAAACTGTGTGTGTATAGCCAAGTTCCAAAGGAACTCAAGTATAAAGGTATTTCAGTTTATTTTATCAAGGGCAATTTTTCCATTACTCCCCTTAAAATGATCCACCCTTCTAATAGTATTCCTACTATTAAAGACACAGAGGTTCGTTTAAACATGTTCCAGAACCCATGAATGTTTCCAGGAAAAAATATAGAATTAAAAGAAGACACAAAGGCAGATGCAAGTAATAGATCTATTCTCAATTCTGCTAAAAGTTTGGATGAATGTGATAAGTGCTTTTAATAAGCAAATTACATGTGGTAGAATAAGGCAAATGCTATGACAAACACAGCAAACTTTGGTTGTGCTGGTATCTTGTGTGAAAACACAAACTTTTATGTAACTTTAAAGTGAATTGAAATACTCAAAATAGGAGATTTGGTCAACATGAAAGTATTGTGGTTTGAAGCTTTGACTTATTTTTCATTACTACTTTACCAATGGCAGAACAACAGTTCATGTTTCTGAAAAAAAAAAAAATTACTTCTTCCATCTAGAACATATACAATATTTTGTTCATTCTTAGCTGATATAACTCAGAAAAGATTGTGATTCTAAATCAGATTCTAAGGAGCGGGGTAGAGAGAGCTTGTTCTATAAGGACTGTAACATGCAAAACTGATTTAGACTTGTCATATACACTTGGATGACTTAATGTGAATTAGTGTGTCAATGTGAATCAGTCAATTAGTCAACGTTTTGTTGGTCTGTTCAGTGAAAGGTGAGCTGAGAGACTAAACATCCTCTAACTATAACTCATGATGTACATTTTTTTTTTTCATTATTTTTTCAAAGCTGGTGCTGGTCTTCTCATGCATTTTCTTCCTTGAACATCAACATGAAGCATTGATTGTCACTCTGGTGCTTTGTATATCTGAAGATCTAATTACTCCTTTTACTTACCTGAAGACAAATTGCAGTTACATAAAACCATATGATGTTTTCAGATATTTTAGACACAGGGACCCGGTCATCTGCATCCTGTTCCTCTCAGTTTACTCCAAGTCTCATTGCTTTAATCCTCAGTAAATTATATATCATGTATGGACTGTGGATTTGTAAGGAACATGCAACGAGAATGGTCAAATAGTAAAGTAATTGAAAAATTATCTGCTTCATACCATCAAAATACTAGTGAAATGTCAAAAGAAATTGAGAACCAGATTAATAACCTCTGAAATCTTTAGCTGAAGTTATTAGATCATGTCAGAATAGGGCTGGAATTTGTTAATTAAAGTAATATTGAGATTTTTTTTTTAATATATCAAATTGTAGGCGTTTTGTCTTGCATCACGAGCAAGGATGTGTGGGGTTTTTTCCCACAAACATGATGAAGTTTCAATGCATCTTCTTGCTTTACTATATATACAATTTTTATAAAGCAAATATGCTTACTTTGTGGAGAGAAAGCATATTAATTTAACAGTCTGGCTGTCCTATAAATACCAGCATGTGAAACAGTTTTTCTGTACCGGGAGTTGTGTTGATCTTTTTAATGCCACTTACTTTTTAAAAAACGTGTTTACATAACTTTTAAGTAGGACTTTTTCTTATACACAAACTGGATGTTGTGTATACTTTGTCTCCTGTACTCCAAATATGGTGAATATATTTGGTCCAGAATTGCTCTAACCATTTAATATATGGAGGATGACCAGAGATCTTATTATGGGGAGAAGGAGAACTTTGGCCTTTGCAAGAATCAGTGGACATTTTATTCTCTACACTGAAAAACTAGAATGTTCTCTCAACTCATTTTTCCACAAATAATCTTGGTTTAACTCATCTGCTACCTCTTCATCTTGTTAATTTTCTCATTCCAAATACACTTTACTCGAGGAATGTTCAAAATTAAACTGCAGATTTTGTAGAACCTGAAGAAGAAGATAATGGCTATCACTTAAGTTATCAGTAAAAACAGAGTGGGCCACACACGCTGGTTTTGTGTATCATGTCAGCTGGAGTTTGAACGTGTGCAATGTGTGAGGGCTCCATGGTTTGGTGCCACAATGTAGATACTTATTTCATTTCCTTTTTTTCACAGATGACTTTTATATACCTGAGGCTACAGCCAGACCATTTGACATGGATGTCAAAAAACCTCCAGAATATGTTGATACCTGGCAAAAGCCAATTTCTGGTAAGGTTAATAAAAGTAGACAATAAAACAATTTTTAACAGTTGTTATTAAAAATAAAAATGCTGCCTTTTCTGCACACAAAGCACCTCCACTGAGCAGAAAAAATAATTCTTAATCATCCTCATCAATACACATTCTTGTGGCTTCAGGATGCTATTAAAAGTGATAAAAATAAGAATAATTCATAGCCACTACTTTGTCACTTACATATGCTTGGCCACTACATGTGGTAGTAATTATCACCACCAGAGTTGTATCCTTATGATCCAACACCCACAATACTGTAAGCACTGATGTTTTTCATGCTAATAGTTTCCACATAGCAAAGGTGAATAAGGTAAAAGGATAACCAACTTGCACTCTCATGTATGAGGAAGTTTTGTTAAATATTGGAGTTGTTGGGAAAATTAGAATATTAGGCTTGAAGGAAAATAACAATATGGAGTAAATCAAGTTACAGGGTTTTTTACATGTGTAATAGAAGACTAGTAAGGTTTACTTTTCTGGCAGGTCTCGCAATCGTATTTTCGAAAGAATCAAAATATTTTAACTGAAAATGGCTTCCACAAACTGAACTTTAAAATAGGCTTTTTGTATTTCATGTTTTTCTAGTCAGCTCCTCAGAAATTTTGTTTTAACTGGAAAGTTTTAGTATAGAATGTGTATGTCAGATGTATATATGTATACACAAACGTACATACAACAGGTAAATGCCCTGATGTGTAAAGAATTTCTTTGTTTCATAAGCATGACCAAGCACAGAACTTGCTTTAGCTGTGGGGTTTTTTTTGACATAGAAACTGAGTGAAAATAAAATCTTTTTTGCTTTACTCTTGGATTTACTACTCTGCTGCAGCTGTTCTTTTTAGGTAGCTTCTCCTTTGAGAACATGTTCCTGGATTTTAAAACTAATTTATAAACTGCTGTTTGTTCCTAATCCCTGTTGAATTTCCTTTGCACCTAATTTACCTCTACAAAGATAAGAGCCTCTCTTGATGGCCGAGTTCTGATGTTTTATCATTTTTAATTTTATTCAGTCCGACCACTGTACTTTGTAAAGATTAAGTCCAGTGTGATGTACTATTAGTAGCAGCTGAAGGCAAACTGTAAACTGAAAACAGGGATGACGCTCTGCACTTTTTGCTCCTGAATGTCAGGCAGTGGTGTTTCCTTAAGTAAATCCAGCTTGTAATTTGCAGAGACTTGAAATATTTTTCTGCACATAGATTTGAAGGGATATTGAGATCAACTTTTACTTGTTTTATGATATTAGATGTCTAAAGTTAAGCTTTTAGAGCTTTGAGGTAAGCCAGTACCTTGAACTGTGGTGATAAAAGGCAGTTGGCTATTGTTGTGAAATTAGCTAGTACTTTGTAATAATTTTCTTGTATAACTACAACCTCAGCTCTCTTCATGAGGCCTTAATATGTACATCAAAATTCATGGAATCATAGAATGGTTTGGGTTAGAAGGAACCTTTAAAGATCAGAAAATTCTACCCCACCTGCCTTGAGAGGGACACCGTCCACCAGACCGGTTGTTCCAAGCCCCATCCAGCCTGGCCTTGAGCAGTGCCAGGGATGGGGCATCCACAGTTTCTCTGTGCCAGGGCCTCACTACCCTCACAGTAAAGAATTTCTTCCTAATATCTGATCTAAGCCAACTGTCTTCCAGTTTATGTTATTATCTAATATAAACCTACCCTTTAAACAGTTTTAAACTGTTTCTTCTTGTCCTGCCACTACAGGGCCTATTAAAAACCCTTTCTCCATTTCTCTCACAAGCCCACTTTAAGTATTGAAGGTTGCACTAAAGTCTCGCTGGAGCCTTCTCTTCTCCACATTAAACAACCCCAACTCTCTCAGAGTTTCATCATAGGAGGAGAGCTCCAGCCCTCTGATGCTTTTTGTGGTCCTTCCGTGGACTTGCTCCAGCAGGCCCATGTTGTTGTTGTACCTGAGACCCCAGAGCTGGATGCAGCACTCCAGGTGGGGCCTCGTGAGAGCAGAGGGGTAGAATCACCTCCCTCAACCTGCTGGCCACACTTCTTTTGGTGCAGCCCAGGGTACAAGCAGCTTTCTTGGCTGCGAGCCCCCATTGCTGGCTTGTCTCCAGTTTTTCATCCACCAGTATCCTCAAGTCCATCTCTGCAGGGCAAGACTGTGTTCAAGCTGTCTCTCATCTGGCCAGTGCTGAGACTGGTGATTGCCCCGACCCAGGTGTGGGACCTTGCACTTGGCTGTGATGGACTTTAGGAGGTTTGCATTGGCCCACTGCTCAACCTGGAGGGTTGTCTGGATGGGATCCCTTCCCTCAGGGATCCCTTCCCTCCATTGTGTCCACTGCACGACCAGCTTGGTGTCATCCACAGACTTGCTGAGGGTGCACTCATTCCCACTGTCCATGCCACCAGTAAAGATGCCTGCCCTAAGAGGCTGCTCATCCTTCTCTTTCATCAAGAGTGACTGCACCAAGGAAATAGACTCCCAGTCCATAAAGAAGCCTTGAGATTAATTAAATCCGAATATTTCACCGTGCTGTTGTCCTTACAAGAATTTACACTATCACAAAATCCCTAAATTCTATTGTGCATCCTAGTTTCCAAGTTCAGTCTCCACACATTGGTAAATAGGCTTGGTAACATCACCCAAATCATTGTGGGAAGTAGCAGAAGGGAAAAGTAGGAATTCTTGTTTTTCCAGAGTACAGTACATTAGATTCAATCGTGACCCAGTACACTGAATGCGATGTTTTAGTTTGTCTGTAACTGTTGTAGTTGTGCTGCTCAGAAAATATGATAGAAACCACTGAAAAGTCAATACTTGCACATTTTTCCTCATAAATATCTTGGACAATCCCATTCTCTAATTATGGGCAGGGGGAAAATTTATGATAAATGCTGCCATATAGTAGTACCTAGGGTATGATGACTTATTTATACAAAAATTTATTATACTTTTTCAGGCCTTAGGCATATTTTTTTATCTCCATTTGGAGATTAGGAATGACTATGAAACCTACAAATGCTATTTTCAAAACCACTACATCTTCCTGAATTAGATAGAGCATTATTTTCTGTCTTGAACTGAAAGGATTTAAAAAAAAACCCAACTGTTTTATAAGTGACTGCAAGAGTCCAAAAAGGAGCAGGGAAGAGAGAGAGAGATGGAGATATTCCTGTTTGTGTATTGTACGTATTTCTAAAAAAGCTCTCCTAAACGAGTCTTTGGATCTGCTCTCTTCTCGCCCACAGTCTCTCTATTTATAGGGTAAACTGGGGTCTGATACATGGAACCTGAGGTACCCTATGGAGCCAGTAATTCAGTATCAGGCAACTTGCATAGTTGTTGACATTGGCAGCGTTATAAGAATTATATTACTCTTGAGGATTTTCTCCTTTTAGGTACAAAAAGTCTTTTGTTACATAAATGTGTTGCACATATCTCCTGGATTTTCTTAGGGAAAGAAGGGCAAAGGTGAATAGTGGAACAAAAATCTTTTCCTCTGCCTTTCCTTTGCATAATAAAATCCTTCATAATTGCCTGGAACATACAGTGAAATGATTTGTAAGTATGAATTAAGGGGCTTAGGTTTTCCTTCTAGACCTCACTGTCAAAGGACATTATCAGATAAATTTAATGGATACCGGCTGGAGCTGCACGTTGAAATAACCAAGTTGGGTGCTTCAGAAATTTCTACCACAGTAATTGTCTTCAGCCATGTCAGTGTCTGAGGTGACAGTAACTTTTTTTCAGTTTTGAATGGCATAGAATAAAGTGTTCCTAATGATAATTTCATTTTCTTACATGTTTTGCTTCAAGCTGAGGGTGGCCGGTTGTATTAGTCAGAAAGCACAAGAGGTCAGGAATTTTGTGAAGATGTTTCCTAGCACGTTGAGGTGGTGTTTATTGTGTGAAGATATATCCATTTGAATGCCAAAAAATTACTCTTGACAGAAATGAGTAACTACACAGAAAGTGAATCACTGCAACACTTGTACAAAATCCCAAAGGAGCAACATTTTTTCAGTGTAAACTTGGTTCAAAACTCTTCATGGCACACACTTCGCAGTGAATTTAAGGCTGAAAATACAACTCAGATCATTTCCTAATCTCACCTCTCCACTTTGATATTAAATCAGACATGAAGCATTGCTTGAGAAGTCAGAATGTAACTTCTAGTACGTTTCTGATTTTGTGGAATTTGTGGTTAAATAATTAATAATGCTGTCTTGTCATGTCGTTCAGTGACTGCATCACCTCGCCCTCAGTACCCTCCTGTACCTCCTGCCAGGCCTACACAAATGAGAAGAAAACCTCTGCCTCCAAACACTGTGACTGGTAAACCAGGGAGTCCAGGTATCTCAGCCTTTTCAGCATAAATATTTTATTGTGTGTGAGATAAGCGTGTATAGGAGGGTATAGGAGAATTCTATAGCATAGATTTCTTTCATCTGTGATATTCCTGTTTTATTTTAATTTTATCCTGAAGCAGATATTCAGTATCCACATGGATGTTTTATCAGTGGATTCTGTATAAGAATCCTTAGGTTAACTTTGTTCCAGGTGGTCAGGAACTATCATCTCCTTAAGCTTAGCGTCATGACAACTCCTTCCCTCTTCATATTGCTCTCTGTATTTCCTTGGAAATATACACGTCTAGGCTCTACTCTATTTCCTGTTGTGGTTTTTTTGGTTTATTTCATTTGGGACTTCCTGCGCTATTAAGGCCCTGAAGACCTAAATAATTCATTAATATGTTGTGCAGCAGATGAATAACAAGAATCTCCAAGCTGGATGAGACAAGCTATATATTTACTCATCAGCAGAGCCAAGATTGAAATATTGTGTCTGTACTTGTTGTTGATGGGTGGTGTTTCCTTAGTAATGGTTCCAACAAAACAGAAGGCATCGTCAGCCTTAGACCTGATATATTTTCTTTTGCTTGTATTGAGATCTATACTAATTTTCTCCATTAAGTGTCTAATTAATTTACCAATGTTTTGAAATTTCACCCTTTTTCCTTACAGTAGAGGCCAGGTTATGTGTTAGTCAGCAGTTACCATACCTTCCTAGGCTTTCAAGATGGAATAAATTGGTTAAATGATCTGGTTCTTCCTTGTGGGGCCAGTAGAAGATTTTCCCTCTTCTGTGTTTCCTAGTGTTTTATCCAGCTTAGCTTTAAACACTATAATTTTGTTTCTTCTGGTTCCATGGAGAGACAGTTCCACTGTACTAACAGGAAAAATTTGCCTCAATGTTCTTCTTGGATTTTCCCTGTCAGAATTCTGTCCTCTTTCTCATTAACACTGTGATCAATTCTTTACTTGCATCTTTCTAACTCATCCAGTGGATATTGTGGAAAGGTTTCTATGCAGACATTGAAAGTCTCCTGAAAGGGAAAAAAAAAAGGAAATGAGAGTTCCAGAAGCTTTGGGAAACTGACCTCTAGTGAGAATCTTTCAAATTTCCACTTTATTAAGAAAATTAGTGGAAAGTAGGGATTTTTGTTGTCTTAAATTTGGCTCGCCAGAGTTCTTCTTTCAGTCGCCATGTTCTGTGTCATATGTGAAGAGGAGGTAACTGCATTACATAGTTCTTGACTCTCCAGGGTTGAGATTTCACTGTCATGTCATGGTTATCTGGGAGTATCTGCATGTTTTGTGAATTTAATTCTTGTCTTTTACAGCTATTTTGAAAGAAATCAAGACATCCTTTACCATGGATTGTTTGCCTCTTAGAAACCCGTTTTCTTTATTAGGTGGTAACAGCAGAAGAGTAAAAGCAATGTCACATAATCTAAAATAATTTTTTAAAATAGCTATTTAATTATAGGAGATAATATTGCCTCTATCAGTCAGTTTCTGTCCAGACTTGTGGAACCTACTACAGAAATTAGTTCAGAAAGAAAACTTTTTCCTTGAATCATATAGTGCTATAAATGTTGAAAATGCTGAACTTGGCAGCATTTTCTTTGCTCTCATTTGAAGTGTATCTTAATTGCATTTAGTGGAAGCTCCAGTATTATTCTGTGGTTAAACTCTTAATGCAGACAAGGATAAACACCAAGTCCACAATTAAGGACTTGGTGCTTATCACTATAAATGTTCCAGCTCCACCCTAGTATGTGCTGTATTGAGAGCAGAAATGAATCTTACCTATATTTGAGGGAAGAATCCAAGTTTCAGTTGCTGACTTCAGCTGTTGTGCCTTGGAACTCGTGAAGAAATGTGCTCTTTCTTTAGGGAACAGCAGTGTCAGTGCTCGTCATTTTGCATCCTTTTACCAGTCTGTGTAGGATGGTTCTGTGCATTAAACCAGGTTATGTTCTAGCTGACTAAAGTCCTCCAAGACAACCTCAAAGTAGCAAAGAATTTTCTTACTGGGTTTCAGGATTAGGCTATATTTGCAACTAGCGCAATTCAGAACTTTCCTAAATCCAACTAAAGGATTACCATGATTTAAATGAAAATACTTGTTGCATGAAGCAGTTGTCACAAATCTGAGTTCTCTTAGAAAATCAGAAAGCTGTTTGACTCCTTCAAATACTGAATGTCTTGTTGCTACAAGTCCCTCCATCTGTCACTTTAGCTAAGCCTGCTGGACCAACACCACCTGTGAGGACAGGAACATTATATAAGACACCGACAGCTTTTGCAACTCCAGAGTATTATGGTGAGCATATTACAAACAGTTCTGGTTTCTTCTTTTTTCTTTTTTTCTTTTTTTTTTTTTTTTTTAAAATTAACATTAAGGTTTCCATTTTTCTTTTGCTTCCCTTCCCTGAACTTTATTGATGCATTGAATATTTAACATAAGCAGTATTCTGTCTGGGGTGATTCTAGTATCTTTTATGCCACTTTGCTGATTTGACTGGGATCATCTAGCTCCCTTCTGTTACACGTCTTGGTAACTGAGAACATGACAGGGCTTCCATCTTCCTAGAAATCCACACATGCTTAGTAGGTTTTCAATACCATTCAGTGCCAATTTAAAGCTGTGCAAAGAGTAGATAAGGCACTTCTTTTCCTGAACGTTTCAATTTTCCCAGGACATAAATTCAAAGTATTATTTGTCAGTGACTGATAGTGCTCATCATAGATGTGATATCCTCCTACTTATTTGATCAAACTGCCACCATTTAAACAGGAAAAAATGTTGTAATGCAATCACAGTGGTCAGTGGGTAATTTGCCCTTTATAAAACTGGGAGCTGATTACAAATTCAGAGCTAAGTCTTTTCAAGGTGGCATACAGTAATGGGTTTGGAGGAGGATGTGCTTAGAAATCTTGAGCCCAAATGTGCAGTTCTTGGTATATTTTCATGAATGATGCTGTTTCTAATTTTCCTGGATTTACAGTAACACTTTAATTCTTGTCTTCTTACAGTGGTCACGAACTCACTGTGACCCTTGGTGCTCAGTAAAGCAAGCTGGATGCTAGATTTATTTATAAATGCTTGTTGGGAACGTATTGTGTTTTATCTGTTGAGTAGTACAATACATTGTAGTATTTGCATCATGTTTGGTGTACTGGCTAATTAATACAGCATTGTATCATGAAGTCTGACTGCTTTAGCACATTTCTGTTCACCAGTGTATTTGCTTTCAATTTCCTTCAAATTTTGTGGAAGCTGTACACGCTGGAGACAGAATTTTTTATTTCCTTGTTATTTTTAGAGAAGTTACTGTGCCAAGGTAATAGTTCTATATATCCTAGGGACATAAAAAAGCTCCAAGCTAAACAGCCAGTACAGTGCAAAAAGATCTTTTTTAAAAGGTCTAAAAAGTATTTTACATATATTGCATGAACTGAATCCAGCAGCAGTCATGAAATCTGTCATTTTCATTATGGCTGGCTGTAGTAGCAGCTAAATACAGGGTTTACACAGCATCACAGACAAAACAGGGTCCCTAAAATGAAGAGACAGATCTGGCAGCAGAGGTCTACCATTTATCTATTCTTATCATGATTTAAAACACCAAAGGAACTGTGAAATGCTGCAGTTCTAACACTGAAAGTTTGTAGTTATTGCAAATTATATTGTAACTGTGTTTCCTGCAGTTGATGAAACTGTCTTCAGCTCAAGTCCTACATCAGAAACAGATTCTTCAGGCAAACCAAGGTACCAAGGTAGGATATTCATAGCTGTGGTATTTTTATTTCGAGGAGCATATGAAGTCTGACCTCTCTTGCATAAAAATTTTCTTATTTGGTTACTCAAAGGCCAAAATTGTATTTGAGTCTGTATCACTTTAGTGGCAGATGAAAGAGCTGTAGTACAAACCAGCATTTACTTGACTGAATTTTACTTTTACTTTCTGGACTAAACTTGTTGTTCCTTCTGGTGAAACAAAGTGTATGTGATGTCTTTGTATTAGCATACCTCTCAAAAGCTGCAAGTAGAATTATAGTGTCATTTTACTAGAGAAGAAATAAAGTTGATTTTCCTATTTTGTGACAGATTCTTTCAAACGGTGTGTATCACCTGCTAATACCTTCAGAATGTCATTTCCTCAGTGGTGCCAGTGGGAAGGGGGTGAAGGTAGTGCAGATTCCAGGTCTAACAACAATAAGTATAATTTTTTAAATAAGCAAAAAACCAAAAACAACAACAAAAACATAAATGAAACCCAAACCAAACAAACAAAAATGAGAATGAGCAGCTTAATATTGAATATAAGGGGTTTATTCTGAAAGTTTTGTGTTTGACTTGCGCAAATTTTTGCTTGGTGTCCTGGGATGGATGCTGTGAAATGGCACTGCCATTTTGTAAAAAAACTATTGAATAACAGCTCTTTCCTGTTGTTCTTAGCCCCCCATGTCAAGTACATGAAGAAAGATGATGATGTGCCTTGCTCCATCACAAGCTCTCTTGAACATTTTCCTCAAGAAGAAGTTGGCAGCAAGGAAGAACCCACTCGTCCTCCACAAAATCCTCCAACCAACCTCACGGTGGTGACTGTAGAGGGCTGTCCAACATTTGTCATATTGGACTGGGAAAAACCAGACAATGACACTGTTACTGGTTGGTTTGAACTTCTTTCCTCCATTGTGTGATAATACAGTATTCCCAGCTTAATTTAGTTTCACAGTAGTTTTTTGCCATTTAAAAGTACATTAATCCCCAGGGATTAAAGGAGCCCAGTGCTTTTACCTTGTGCTACTGTCAGCTCCAGTGCAGATAAGAAAATGCTACAGGATTATAACAAGATTTACACAACTAGGATCAGTGGTGTCAGTGATGACACAAAAAGATACTTGAGAAGTAAGACTCCGTATCTTCTCCAATTTTCTGGCTTCTCTCTGTGCAGGATCTGGTAAGATCTAGTCAAGAAGTTCCAACAATACAACACTATGTGTAGATGCACACCCATAATGTGAACATCTTTCTTGTCCTGAGGATGTTGCTTAACAGTGGGCCAAACACAATCAAAGCTTACATCCCTCTAGTAAGTCAGTAGAACTTTGCAGGCATAATACTTGCAGTACCCACTGCAAGAGGGTCAACAAATTCTCGCTGTTAAAAGAATCTGGGTATTTTTCATTTCTAAAGGAAGGGGTTTGTATTGAGAATAAATGCCAGGTGAGTCATGCGGGACGCAGCACACAGACAGGTAAACATGCAAGATGGCCACTCCTAATTCTTCCATTGTCTTCTGTACACTAGCTGACAAAAATTGAACATTGACGTTAGCTAACAACTCAGTTAATGACTCATCAAAATCAATTCTGAATTCAAGAGAAGGCATTGAATCCTGTTTTCTGAAAACAGTGATTGCTTCATATTGGCACCAGTGTGACATTACTTGTTTAGACAGGCTTAGATCAATTTTTCTGTCATCTCTTTCTATTTTTGTAGTTTATGCATGTTTTTCCAATCATTTTATTTTGGCATCACCTTTCTTTTTTTTTTAATAAATGCACTGTTTCAGATAGAAAGGTGGAAACAGAAAACATAATTTGTTGCATCATCTTGGTTTTTGAGTGGTTACTTTGCTTGACTTTAACTATGTACAAAGGGGTTTCATTGGGTGTGCCCAAAAACAAAGCGTAATGGAAAGGTCTGACAAATAACAACCAGAACAGTGATCAAACTCACCTCCTTGTTTTCATAAAAACTGCAAGCGTCAGGAACCAAGAGCACTTTGCTCACGCTTTGCTCCTGTTGTGTGGCCACAGAAATGTAGGGCAGTTTGTTGCCTTGTGCACTGAGTAACAAGCAGGCACTGGATGGACTCAGCAGTTCTTGGTGTGTGTCTGTGTGTGCATGCACATATTTGCATGCTCATTCATTTACTGCATTTTCTTTTCCAACTCGAGCGAATTAAAAACTCCAAATCACGTACTGACTTCAGGCTGGCAAAAGGCAGAAAGACTGAATTTCTGTGAAATTGCTTACTCATTCATTATTTGGTTGTACCTAAGAAGCTCAAGAGATGTTACTTAATCAAATTTTTCTTTACCGTAATTTTCCAGAGTATGAGGTTGTGTCAACTGAAAATGGAGGAAGTGATGGCGAAAAGGAGAAATCAATTATCACTACGAATCAAACCCATTCTACTGTGGAAAACCTAAAGCCCGACACAAGGTAATTAAATAATATAATTTTTAAAGTTAATCCAACTAATTTAGTCTGTCAGCTGTCTGCCACTTCAAATGGAAATACCTGTGGAAATAAGGCCGATTGGGTTTACTCCTGTTTTGATAGAAAAAACGCATGGCTTGGTTTTGCTTTCTTGTGAGTTAACAGATAAAACACATTTGAGGAATCTTTAGGAAATTTCCAGGAGTATTTGTTGTCTGTACAAGCTGCCGAAGTGACCTGTTCTATCAGAAAGACTAATTGTCGAATGTAAGAAAATTACCACGGAGAGGAAAAACACGTTTGTCCTGAATATGTTGTTTTCTTTCAGTGTCTTAAAAGAGCTGGCAAATTAAAAATGAGTAAGTGAATTCCAGCTGATGGCGTGCTTCTCATGCAACTAGTCCAAATAAGCATGACCTATCTTTAAATATCATATCTCATAAAAAAGTATTCTTCTTTTTATGGTAAAATTCAGAGCAGGGAAGAAAACCATTTGTCTTTTGTTACATTGTTTATTAATTGCATCAGAAAGTTAACGAGTGACACTTGGGGTTTTTCCTGTAAGACCATCCATTTGGCATTGGTGAATGGATTTTTCTGGTTTAGATAAACTTCCTTTTTCTATTATTATCATCCATAAATTGGAAACACAGCACAAAATTCTGCATAGCGCCCATGTTGAACCTTGATTTTTAGGCGATGTGTGGTGTAATCCGGGATGTTGGTCCAAGCTCATGTACTTGTTACCAGCAGCTCCTAGGAGAAGGAACGAGGAGCTATTTCACAAAGTGGAAGGCAAGGGAAGAGAATTTGAAAAACAAAATACATGGGCAAATTGTGGTACTCCAGAAGAGCTTCTTTGACAGACTTCAGAAGATGGGCTCACAAGATGGTCTAGAATTGCTGTGTTTTGCTTCAAGAATGCCTGGGTTATATCCTAAAGGCACGTGGCTTGTGAGAGGGTGAACTGCAGCTATGTTGTTCTGTCATGTTAAGAGGCAATTGGGATTTATTAGCAATACCTAGCTTGGGCACCAAGCATTGCTTTTCTCGATCAGCTGAACAGGCTTACAAGAGATAGCAAAACAATGTGTTTCTGGAGTAGTGACTAAGAAAGGGAGTAGGTGCTGCTAAAGTTGTCAGGCTGTGCTGTTCGTGTTCTCATTGCAGTTCTGTTTTGAAATAATACAGTTGCATCTTTGAAAAGAGCTCTGTGTTATTAAGCAGATTCTCTTTCATTACACATTCAAACTCTTCATGTCACACATGGTGGCAGAGATGGAATGGATTTGGTTAAGCGTAGAAGGACATGGAAGCAAAGAAAAACCCTTGCTGCTGGGAGCAGTTGTCCACAAGATCATAAGAGAAAAGCTTTTTACACTGCTCTTTGTTCAGAAGGGAAGCAAGGTGGAGATAGGCAGATCCAGCTAGAACCATTGGAAAGGTCATAACAAAGGCAGGAGCTCTGCAGAAGCAAATAAGATGGTTTTTAACTTTAATTAGTAACAATTCTGTCAAACCTGTGAGAAGACTTTCAGTTTTTGGTAGGCAAGAGCAAACCAAAGACCATGGAGTACAGCTGCCTTTTGAAGTGTGCATTTTGTTACAAGGAGCTAGATGGGAAATCAGGAGTGACTGGTGGAGGCTGACTTAAGATATAAAGGGATAACTTTTCCCGAGGAGAGAGCAACTACCATTCACCAACCCCAGCCTCAAAAAGAAAAGGCAGTGAAAACCTTCCTGGATCCAGGAGGCCATTGCCCAAAACTGAAAATCTTTGATATAAATTGCAGTAGTGCATGTCCCTCAAGTCTCACCAGATTTAAGGATGTAAAGACTTCAGAGTGGCTCTGTTCAATAAAACTCCTATTCCAAGCAAAATGTGTGTTTCCTAATTTTGAGGACACCTTGAGAGCTTTGGCAGAAGCACAAAAAGTTACTGTTACCATTTAAATCCAGGCTTGCTGGCACACTAAATTGAGGGAAAACAAGAAAGTGGTTAAGACAGCTGGCATCATGTAGACAGTATCTGTTCTGCCAAGGAACATCACATGTCCATAATAAAAGTCTCCTGTCTATCAGGAGCTGCTCATTAGATGAAGGAAAAGGATTTGTGGACAAAACTGACTGCAAATGGGAGGAAGAGAGACAATTAAACACAGTTCAATATTCATTAACAGAGTTCCTGAAATGTCTAAAAATTCATCAAGCAGTACATTAAGACTGGGAAGGAAACTTTTCCATAACCAGCCTTAAAGGAATCAGCTGTAGAAGAGGTGGAGCTGGAAAAGAAACTTGGAGGAGAGATAGAAATCCCTCCCACAAGAGATCAGCATTTACAAAAGTACCAGCAATACAGGGAAAGAGAGGTGCTCAGTAGCAGAAGGTGGATTAACTGGGAAGAACCTCTTGGCCTAGGAACACTTTGGAGAAACTGACCAGCTGAATTGGAGACCCTATTTTTTTCCAGCTTTCCTGAAGCCCTCAGTGAGGTTCGTGTGAATCCCCTATGCTGCTCTGAAGGTCCAGTGCATTCAGAGGCAGTTCAGGACAGATCTAAAGCAGACAGTTCTAAGCCAAGACTTCCCAAAAAGGCATAAAAATGTTTGTGAATGTGTTGCCTCGGCCTTCATGGGTAAGTTTGAACCAGAAAGGCCCTATAGCAGCAAGCCAGTTCAAGCCTGTAGTTGTGCAGGTGTACGCCCTTGAGGAGCTGTACATGGCAGAGACGATCTGCAGTCACGTTGGCCAGGGTCTAGCGTCCTGTTGAGGTACTCCAGGTAGGATATGGTAGTGCCTGGCCCAGAAGCTAAAGAGTTAATTGCCCACAACCAGCAGGAGGGAAGCAAGACAAACAACTTTTCAGTGTGAAGGGGGCAGAACAAGCAGCAGGGAAAACCTGGGTGCATCGGAGCCTGCCAGATCATGCTGTTTGTTTGCTTTTGTCTTCTGCATTCTTCATTCAAATGGGTCATACTGCTACACCTCTGGGAAGCTCTGCAGCAAGGCAGACACTCTTCTTCCTTTGAGCTGGCCTTTTCGCAAGGCAGCTTTTAAAGATTAGGAGCTAATGGCCAGACTTTAAATATTTCAGGAATTTGGACAGTGTCAGAGAGGCAACAAAGAGACTTTTACAGTCACTCATCAAAAATTGCATGTGCGACTGCAGCTGTCAGTAAGTACAAACACAGAAGTTAAATGGGATGAGGATTATCATGTAGTATTCTGTGTGCCCATTTAGCTGTCTGCAAAGTGACTAGATCCAGAAAAAATGCACTGGCTGAAAAAAGAGTTCTGACTTTGAGTACAGTTATCAAGTGTTTGGTTTCAGCAGACTCATGCCATGGTTATATGGAGATGAAAATGGACTTTCGTAGGCATACAACAACTTGTGAAAGTTACTTTTAAACAAATAAAGTTCTGTATATTATGGCAGTTGGTTGCCTTTCTGTCTTATATATGCCAGCTTTATGTGTTCTTGGTGACTTGACTGCAGGACTGATACTCTGGGATGAAAGTAAAACAGAGATTTGAAAAAACTTCTGACTGTGAGGACATAGACCCTTTAAATAAATGTGGGGCACAGTCAGCTGCTTTCTCATGCAACTGATTGTTTGGGGTTTTTTTCTTAAAGAAATGTTTTAGAGGCTCCTGTACAATGTGATTTCATTAGAATGCTGAGATCCATATTTTTTTTTGCCCAAGGAAAGACATATCATATCCGTGCCATCTTCCCACAGTAAGGCATGCCTCACAGTTGACAACTACACATTAATTTAAAGGATTTTTCCTTATAGGACAGATACTTTATCCTCTTTTTCACCTAGAGAATTGCCAAATATGGTGATTGCAGGATTTCAAATCTTATAAGATTTCTGATAGTTTAGATAACCTGGAAAGTTCAAATCTTGATATCCATTATTTGGTTGGTCAGAGTTCCTGAAACTGGTACTTTTGCTGGCAGTAAGCTGCTGTCTGGCTTCAGTCTGTAATTCTGTTTAATTTCACCAGATAGTTTGCTTCTGATTGTAACCTTTACCTGAAATATCTCAAAGCATGTAGTGTGGTTATGCTATGTGAGCTAGATAACTATATATGTCTTTCTCATACAGATAGTTAATGGGATATAACTGATGCCTGAAGAAAACTTCCTCTTGTTTTATGAATGTCTTCTGCTTAAACATTTCTGTTACAGATGTACTTCTGTGATCTGATATTCACATATACCCAGCTGTTGATTATGACTTTGTACTGTAGTTAGCTTTTGTTGACCTTTATATTATTTCCGAGACTTTTAGAGTAGGTCCAGGTCACATTTCGCTCAGCCCCCTGTTCAGTATCACACTAAAACACACCCCAAAATTTCTGCAGTTTTTGCCACCTTTATTCTTCTGTTAGTGAAGTGACTGTAACAGCCAAATTCCATTTATTCTTCCTTCTCCTGGTTAGTCTGAACCAAGTAGTGAGCTACTCAGATTTTACTCCGTTGCTCAAGCAGGGAGTGTCTGTAACTACTGTACTTGATCAACCCTGAGCTCAAAGCAGCTAAGTCAGCCCTGTCATGAAAAGGGGCCTGGACCAGGTCACCTTCATAGGTGTCTTACAGCATAAATTATTGTGAGGTTGGCTCTTAGGGGCAGCTTCTGATCTTGCAGATCTCTGTTTCCTCCAGTTCCTTTAACGCAGGCCGAGGTGGCTTAGTGCATTAATGCAAATGTCATTTCTATCTTAGCAGAGGAAAATGAGAGAAACAAATGCACTAGTCTGAACTAACAAGTTTTCATCCTCCACATGGACATTCTGCGATTCTTATAGTGAGAAATGCACTGTTTATTCCACTTGGAAAAGAGTCAAACTACAGGACTGATCGTTTCGGTCAAAGTAGTTACAGTCTAATTTCCAAGCAGCCATTTGAGGAATGAGACCTGTAATATTCCATCTAAGTTGTCATACAGGTCTGTTTCTGAGTGTCCTTACAAGGCTGCTCACACTGGAACCCCCAGTACCACTGGCATACCTAGGACTCTGCTCTTTCCTAAATTAAAACTGCACTTCATAAGAAAGTATTGCAGTAACTTCTCCTATGTTAGTAGTCGAGCAATATCTCCCATATGTGAGTCAAGGTAAGGTCATTATCCACCATTTTCAGTATTTTTCTCCTTGAGCTGTTTGTTTGCAATGAACATTGAGAGGCCTGAGATAGAAATGGGCTCACTGTGGTTTTTGTTGTCTTCATTCCATCTCTTGTGTAGTAATAATGGTGTTCCTCTGCATATTCTCCTTGGAAAAAAATTGGTTTCACTGACCTGTAGTTTTTCATTGGACTTTCCTAGCCTAAAATATTAAATGCAGATGTTGTTTGGGTATTTTTTCCAATGAGATTTTTTGTTATTTCTGCTGGTTTCTCTGCCAAAATATGTTGTTCTTATTTCTGTATCCCTGCCCTATCTTGAAGCTTTTTTTTTTTTAGTCAGTGTACATTTTCTCTTTCATTCTGGTGGTTTGTTTAAGGGCAACAAAGCCCATAGCACAGACCATAGCGTCCAGGAAGTTTTACAGCCCAAATTTCTATAGAAGCCTTCAAAAAAGAGCCTGAAGATTGTTGAAAACTGTTCTCATGCATGTTTGTGATGGCAGTAATTGGAGGGTAGTAAAGAAAAATATTAAGACTTGTGCAAAATAGCTCTAAGGAAGTTTGAGTAGCCATTGGAGGACGTGTCCCACCAGCCTACTGGTGTAGAAAAAGAGTATTAATAGGAAACAAAAAGCCCCTGATGCTTGCATTCCACAGTTTTGTATAACTTCCCACTGGGTGCTGATCCATTTCCCCATTAATTATTTTGGTGATTTCAAATATACTCTTCTCCTTTTAAAAAATGTTTTGAGTGGCCTCTTTCAGATTTCTGGGTTAAATTGTGTCCCAAGGCTGTAATCACCTTTATCTAATACTGTTATGTATTGCAGTTAACACCCAAAATGTGCTAATCAAATCCAAGGAAAAAGGCAAGAAAACCTCTATCAATGCAGAGAGCTTAGCTTTTGATAACAGCAAGGGTCAAGAGATAGCAACTACAGTGAAACTTCAATGCAGCAAAATTCAGAAAGTGGCAGAAAAATGCTGGAGGTTCCTGTTTGTTTTATTTAAAAAGTGACAGGTTTTGTACTAAATTGCTGTTGATATCAGGGTTCATGGGTAAGCATTTCCCATTTCTCTTAGCCCTTCTTCCAACTTTGTTAGGAGAAAGATTCCTCAAACATAGGAGCTTGCTTGCTTTCTTCCTTTCCTTCCTTTCCTTCCTTCCTTTCTTTCTTTCTTTCTTTCTTTCTTTCTTTTTTTCCCTTTTTTCTTTCTCTCTTTCTTTCCTGATCACACTGCCATCCAAGCACACTCTGCAGAGACAGAGCAGCTCTGTGCACAAAAACAGCCCTGCACAATGGCCATCCAACTCCAGCATCTCCCCAGCAATAGACCTGAAGTCCCAGGACTGCTCCAGTTCTCCTATTATGGTGAAAATCTCTCTTCACCTATTTTCAGTTCTGCAATCTTCAATCTTCTCCTTTCGCATGATTTGAAAAATGCAGAGGCAGCTGCATTTGCCAGAGCTCCATGTGGTATAGCGATTTCCTGTGGTGGAAAAATACACTCCAAGTAGTAATTTCTGTAAGTCAAGTCCATTTAATCTGCACAAGGACTTTTACTGTCTTACACAGTTTGGGAGGATTTGGAAGGCCTGCTCTCCAAAAGTCTGTAGGATAGCAATCTTAGAGATGCTAAAGGCGTGAGACATGAGATTGCTGCTTACATAGCCTAGCCTAGAGGGTTTGGTGTATTAGGCAGGCAGATATAAAGATGAAATTTAGACTCCAGTTTTCTTATTAGGTAAGCCTAACTAAGCAGCAGAGATGGGATAATCATTCTATAGCTTTCCCATTCCCCTTTATTAATTTTGCCATGCCTACTTCTTGAAGATCTAAGCATTTTTTCCACCTTTCTTGTGGTTTCTATCGGAGTGCATAAGAGTGCAGATGGTACCCTTTTTTCAACGTTTCATTTATGTTTTCCAGATCTTTCACCTGACACACAAGAAGGGAGACTTTAGATTGTCTTCTATTAAGACAGCCACGGCATAGCTTTAAAATTAGAGTTAGCTATGTAAACTCTGTCATGTTTTGAACCCATTTCCTTTCTCTCCTTTTCAACGTTCTGTCAGCTAACTCTCTTCATCTCCAAAAGTGATTGTTTGTTATTTTTGTACTGTGGAAGCCACTGGTATTGTTTTAGGATTGAAATTGGCAGAGGAAAGGAGCCTGTGATGCTTGTAAAAACACATACCACAGAACCATAGAATTGCATGTATTTTAGTTTCTAAAATTTCCTCTTTGACATTATTAATAAGAGGCTTCCCTAAGTGACTGAGCTAAAGTTTGGACATTTCTTTATTATTTTCCTTTTCTCCAATTTTCTTTATATGTTTACATAAGCTGAAATCTCTATCTGTAGATTTTAGTTCTTTATTTAAATTTTGCCCTAATTTTCCAAGCTGTGGTTTGGTCTTTTGCAGAGAACCTAGTGATCTCTAAACCACAATTTGAAAAACAGCGCTTGGAAAATAATCTTCAGTTCTTGTTTTTGTCTTTTTGGAATTAGAGAATTGATGGGTCCAAGTTCATCGACTAAAGGGGAACAGGACTGATTCCTAGGAAGAATGTTGCCTAATGCAGCCCAAAGTAGGGCATATCAGCACTTGAGAACAATATATTTGTTCAAAAATCAGCAAAATACATACAAAGGGACAGAAACAGATTATTATTACCCATGAGATCAAACCATAAACTGCCCATAAAGCAATAGACCATTCCATCTTGATGATCACAATTACAATAATAGCTCTACATAAGGTGTTCCTGCTGTGAAAGAAGCAGGAACACTTCTTTGCAGTCTTTTATCTGTAAGTGTGGATTAATTTCTACATTTTCAAGGATGTATCTTCTAGCTATTCCTTTAAGACACCCAACATATTAGGAAATCTTTGTTTATCCTTCAGTGATTCTTCAGAAAGAATCTCTGACTGCTCTGCTACAGTTCTCCATATTATGACCTTTCCTATGACTTCTTGACCAAAAAAGTTACCGTACCACATGCCCAGTGTGAATACTAACACTGCTCAGATCCTGTTTTTAAAAGCATGTCTTTGTTTAAACAAGTTGAAGTTGATAATGAAGATTTATAAATTTCTTAAATTGATCGTTTAGTTAATGTTTCCCTCCTGCCATGGGGTAACATGGGTAGTTGTTTGAATAAATGTCAAGATTACTCCAACCAGACTTTTTTCAGCTCAAAACAAGCCCACGTTTCTTCTAGCAGTATCCATGAATTTCCACAATGCATCTGTTCAGCATACCAGTCTATAAAAGTATTTCCCTTAAGAAGAAAAGAAAACCCTAGAAATAAAGGCGATTGCTTAAGTAAGCAATTTTAAAGTTAAATATTGTCTTAGAAGTACAGTGGATGGAAAACAGTTGCTTGGTACTGCATGAATACTCCACTGAGGTTAATTAGTGAACTGCTCAGGTTTTGCAGGAGCCAAGGAGGAATGAGAGGTAATCCAAAGTTTGGATTGAATTATTCTTCTGGGGAATTGCAAATGGAGTTTACAAATTTCCAACTGTGCAGAGTGTGGTATGGGGTTTTTTTCTTTAGAAAATTGCTGTTTGGAAACGATTCCAGCAATACATTACAATTCTACGTTACAGTCACGAGCTACCAAAGTTATCATTGGTAAATGATCCTTCACGAGTCAAGAGCTGAATGTTTAATTGTCCACTTCTGGGACTCTCATTTTGCTCTGTGTTTAGAGCAAAAAGTGTCTCTAATTTGGGGCCCGTTCTCCAGGCCTACAGTCCCTTTGACTCGTGTCCTGTGGCTCCCTGTCGCTGATGACAAGACGCTCTGTGTTAGGAGAGATTCACCATGAGCGTGCTCAGAGCACGTGAGATGTCCCTCTGTGAGTGGCACTTCCACTGTGAATCAAGCACTGAGAGGTGGGGGAGGCTTAAGAAGAGGAGGCTGCTTTGGATTTTTCCTTCAGTCGTGTTCTGTTTCCACAGCACTGTGCTTGGTTCCCAACATGGTGATGAAAAGGGACCATGAAATAACTACAGCACAGGCTGGTGTTGTGCCACATCAGTAAAAACACGTGCAAAAGAGACTCTGTGCAGTGTCTCCTCATTGCTTCATATACTGATTGTTAACATCCATTCAATCAATCGGATCTTTGCCTTGGCTGAGCTCCTGTCCTGGAAGACTTGCCCTGTGTTTCATTTCTGTCCCTGTCTGTCACTGTTGGTGGCCCTGAGAGGCATTGAATTGGAGGTTTGTGTTCTTAAGAAGGCAAAAAGTACAAATAAATAGCAACGTCCTTTACTCAGTCTCTGCTTATCACGTTGCTCCAGACCTCATCTGAACTTGCTCCCTTTGCCAGAACTGGAACTGCTGTGTGAGAGGAGACAGACAAATCAGTGGTGAATTAAATCAAATATTAATAGTATGTGTGCAAGGAATTATCAAAAGGACTTGCTAATTTTGTGTTCAGAGAGGTCTTACACAGTTAGGACAAAAAAATTCTCCGTGGTTTTGGGGCAAGAAATTGGGCTTTTTTGTTCTTCTCCAGAAGGGGAGTAGCACCAAGGTGTGTGCTGCTTGCTTGCTCCAGACTATGGAAGTAGGCTTAGTTTGCAAAATTTTCATCTCTTCTATTTTATTCCCCAGTTATGAATTCCACGTGAAACCTAGGAACCCCCTCGGTGAAGGCCCAAGCAGCAACGTTGTGTCCTTCAGCACTGAATCGGGTAAGAACTTCCAAAGATCAGACCATCATTTACAGAGGCTTTAGCATCCATGTTTGTGGGATGCATGAAAGGCTCTCTCGCTTCATTTTGTGCATTCAATCTTGCTCTTTACTATCTCCTGATTGGCTTTTTACCATCGAGCATGTTATGGCAGTGCCTGGAAGGTCAGCCTGGGATCAGAGCTGTGTTGTGTGAGGATGCGAGATGGACAGACTGCGAGAGAAAAAAACAGAGCAACACAGAGGGTTTGTCTGGTATTCATTGCGAAGAAAATGACTTCATCCTTAGAAAGGCCTCAGTCATTGAAGATTTATATTCCTGACCTTTTTGCATCTATCCAACTCATTAACAGCTTCTGGATGGGGAACATTAGGTTTTTCTTTGGGCTGGTGCGTCATAGGTGCTTTTGCTACCTGTTCAATACGGCTGCTGTAAACAGTGATGTTGTTTGGCTGAAATAAGGATTGAGAAAGAGCAGTTGGGTAAAGTCAGTGTCCCAGTAGGTCCCTTTCTATCCTGTTTACTCTCCAGTGAAACTATTAAAGAGGTGTATACAAGCCTCTTTTGGCCATTGGTTGGTTCCCAAGTCAAGCTGTCTCTGACTCAGAGGTGAGAATCAGAGCGCTTTTGCTTTTGCTTTTCCTCTTCTTGCTCCCCTCAAGGTTAACCACAGCTGGCTTGTTGACTTTGTGCAAGCAAGATACCATCTTTTGTGTAGAAGTGTTTATTGCTTGGTAGTACTGAAGGACCACATAAAACACAAAATGGGTTTAGCCTTTTCGAAAGGACTTTCTCAATCTGTGTTTTGAGCCAGGTGTAATAATTTAATAGACCTCAGCTAGTGCTGTCACTGATGGATGAGAGTTTTGGCCGAGCAAAGGATTACTCAGGGAGGAGTTCAGACTATGCCACACATATTTAAAAACTCTGAATACACTCTTTGTAATCCTAGATTGTTAAAAGTGAAAAAAAAGTTTGCGCCAAGTGCAGTTTTCATGAATGGCAAGGCTTATGTTCTGTCTCCTATTTAGTTTGGACAAATTAAGCATCCAGTTTTGTTTTTCCTTAATTGCACACATCCATTTCTCACATTTGGGCTTTCAAAGCCAAGTTTTTTGTGGCAAGTATTACAGATGTGTCCTTTTTATTATTTAGGTTTTGAAATTGAAATTTTAATAAGGCGCAGTACAATTGGGTTTTGTTGGTTATAGGTTTAAACTCTTGTTTTTACTAGAACTCTGCTTGGCTGGTATTGTCCTATAAGTAAAATTATTAAAAGCTCATTGACACTGGAGTTTCACATAAGAAGTATATTTCTTCTAATTTAATTTCATACAAAAGTTAACTTTGCTTCCAAAACTCTTTCTGTTTCACAAATTACAGCTTACGTCAGCTGTAAAAAATCACTTACCAACGCTTTTCCATCGAATTATTGGGAACGTTCATTTTACAGTGTCTGATTGAATGTTTGTTTTCTTCCCCCAGCGGACCCAAGAGTGAGCGAGCCAATTTCAAGTAAGTGTTTTATATATAACTCTGATCAGCAATTTTTTCAGAAGTGAGATAGCACAATTTTACAAGGAGGGGGCTCTGCTGCACCAGCTGGATGAGTGATGGAATCAAACAGCATTCACACATGATTTCACTCCTTCCACCCATGCCCCTGCTAAGGGATTCATGCGAGGCTGCTTGTTTACCTGAGCAGAAGGCAATCAGCGGGATGTGGAGCTCCCATGGCAGCTGGGATGGCTTCAAACCAATGTACACAAATGAGCCAAGGACAGCCTCATATTTTCTCAGCTTTGTCATTAAAGCAAAGCAAGCTCTGCAAAATGAATAAGCTACTCCACACTTTTTAAGTGAGTTAACAGAGCACAGCTTGGAGGATTCTATTTATCTGTCTTTGTGTTTTAGGAAAATTTTCTGCTTCAGAAGGCTTGATCTAGCTCTGCTTTAGGCCACTTACAAGACTCTTGCAGGCTTTGGTGGAAGGTGGACTGAGCTTTTGAAGAAGAGCTGAGATTGCTCAAGCAAACGGGCTGCTTTTTGTATTAGTAATAAACATCACTTTCACTTTGACGAACACTGAGGTGCCATTTTTCTCCACATAATTAATGGCACTTCATTTTTTATGTGTATTTTTGTTAGATCACATACAGTTTGCTGCAAGTTGATTGTCTTGGCTTGAACGCGCTGAAGAACAGTGACTGTATCACACACTTCGTAAATGAGAGTTTTGCCAACACAAACATTGTCCCCCTAACAAGGTCCTGGAATGAGCTTATTCCAAACCTGCACCAGAGGACAGCAGGAGGAGTTCACAGCACCGATTAGATCTGCATACTTTGGTGCTTCCCTGAAATATTTCTCATGTTCAAAATGCAGGTGTATTGGTACATTCTGCTTCATCAAGGTTTCTAATTCTAGTTGTTCAAATGTATTTGTTGTATGTAATTTGGTAGGCAGCATCATACTTCAGCCCCTTTTTTCCTCTCCTGCAGTGGGAAAAGATGCTATCTGGACTGAGATCCCATTCAATTCAGACACATATTCAGAATGCAAAGGCAAACAATACGTAAAGAGGACTTGGTATAAGAAGTTTGTAGGTGTGCAGCTGTGCAATTCTTTGAGATACAAGATATACCTCAGTGATTCACTTACAGGTAAGAAACATTTAAATCAGTGTTGTCCACATTATATATCCCTGAAAAATATTATGGTTCCAGAACTAAGAGGTTTAACAAGATGAGCTCTGCTGAAGTGTGATCAGGTTTGTTTAATTTAGTCCACAGATTAATCATAAACAGTAATCTGCTTGTGCTCAGTAACCATTGATATGTTTGATACTGAATGTTCAGATTCCAGAGGAACTTCTCTGTGGTGATCATCTGATTTTAAGTACCTGTTGGTATACAGGGGGTCATACAGAAAATTTATCAAGATTTGAGTGAATAGCACATATTGTAAAACAGCCAAATTGGTATTTAAAGGGTAGCCTGGAATAATTATTAATTAGAGGATCAGGACCTCATTTTAGACCAGGATTAGACCTGTCATTCCCATCCCTTTTGGTAAACATCTGGTTACTTCATTACTGGGAGGCTTATAAATACATGACTTTAGCCAGCAGGTTTTACTCACCTGCTTTGACAGTTTTGTTTTGTTTCCACATTCCTCATTTTTGCTTATGACATTTTTTCCCCACCTTTTTTTCTTTCCTCAAATTACATTGTATGACTGAGAGAAACTGCCTGGCCTAACGTTCTCAAGTTTGTTAGCTGTCTTAAGGCCAATAGAGTGTGATGTGTTTAAGACCCGAATCAGTGACACATGCTCTGTGTGTGCTGGGGAAACAGCCCATGAAAAATTATTTTCAGTTAGTTGGTCTAGGAGATCTTTGTGTCTCATGCAGCTTGTACTTTTAGAAATATGTTAACTTCTTATAATCCATCCCAAGCTCCTGGCTTTCTTCTGTGCGAGGTCTCTTATCACGGGCAGCTCTGTGACAATGGCATTAGCCTGGCATCTGAGCACAGAGTACCATGAACGGCGGGTGGGAGATGCCTTTTGAGCGCAAGTCAGGCAAGGGCGTTAAACACATCACATCGAGCTAGCTGGGAGAAACTGTGGCTGGAAGAATCCACTTTCATGACCTAAAGCTGTCCCATCTCTGAGCTCAGCACCTCACAGGAACAGGAGTCTGGGCTCTGTGGGAAGGAATATGGAAGGAAAAGAGTAGGAGACCATAGGGCAGCCCATGTTGCCATAATTTTAAGCTTCCCTGCCTTGCATCCGGCACCGTTCTCTGATGAGCAGACAAGGAAGGAAAGCCTTGTCATTAATAGCAAGAACAATACTCCGTATGTAAATAATATCTTAGCAATTATGTGACTGAAAGAGAATGTTTTGAACAGAGGTTTCGTTCATTCAACTGTTGCTGTACTAACCAGCTGTGATCAAATGACAAGCACTGGCAATGAGGCATGATGTGTCCCAAAACCAGCCAGCAGAGGAAATAGCAGTGCTAATCTAGCAGGACTAGACTTCAGCCCTAAATCAAGTGAATTAACACTGCAGTGAAAGCTACTCCAATCTGAGAAGAAAAGTCTCATATCAGGAGCCCATTTTCCTATTTTCATTAGATTGTTTTTGTTCTTGCTGGAAGGGTGGTGGTTTAACTCCGCTGGAAAGAGATGAGGTAGACACACTGTATTCATTATACTTGCTAAGCCCGGTTCATACACTTGAATTGTTACAACCAGTGCTGACCAGTTGTCACAATATTTAAAAGAAGTGCAATATTTATGTAGAAGGAGAGCTGCTTTTCCCCCATTGGCTAAGTGAGGCCTCTGTGTGCGAGTGAGAGTTTGTGCTTCTGAGTTTGAAGCCAAGCTCTGTTCTGATGCGTTTCACGGCCACCTCGCCTCGCGGTGCCCCCGAGGCCAGCGGAAGTGTCCCTGCAAGCACCAGCCAGCTGGACCGTGTGTGCCAGCACTGCAGGGCTGCGCTGAGCTCTGAATTCCACTGGAAGCTGAAAAATCTTCCAAAGCTTTGCTGTTGAAGCAGTGTAATTACCTCGAAACTTGGGTGCATTGTCCAAATGCTGTTGGATAAGGCAGGCAACAACTGTACCTTTGCATGCTGGTTTTTAGCGTGAATTTACACTTCTAGTGCTGTGGAATTCATAATGTATAAAACAAAGTTTGTATGTAAGATTGTAAGGCCACCCACAAGGGAACACTGGGGGAAAAAATTATTTTGTGCTAGAACTGCTATCCCCGAAACAGAAAACCAGTTATTTGTTAGCTAAATGGGTTCAAGTGTGTTCTTTTATTATGGAAATCATTGGGCAGTAAGAATGCAATAGTCACTGAGAATGCTGCTAATTTATGAAGAGCAATTGTTTGGGTTATGCATAGGTTAAGCTGTGGGCCAGAAGAGTATGTGTGTATCTGAAAGTTACTGTTCTGGTGCTAGCCATTAAAGTATCTGGTTTATTCTGTCTCTTACGGAGAAAAAGTGATCTCCGTTACACATGCCAGGACTGTTCTATAAGCCAGCATCTACTGCTGACCTCATTTAACAGTCCTCCAGAGCAGTCACTGTAGGCATTCCAGAAAAGCAGGCCACCTAAAAATAAGTATTTATTGAGGGGAGAAAAAAAAAATAAATTCTATGTGTGACCTTCAACAGCTGTGGATAAAAAAAAGGGCTTTTTTGAGCAGCCTGAATGTTCTTAATTTCAGAGCAAAAAATTGCTGAGAGGAACTCCCTCTGACCAGTTCTCCTATGGAAAAAAACATGCCTGCAGCCAAAGCTAGATAGTAATAAATAATTTTGTAAAGCTAGAGGAGAACCACATGCACAGAGGCCATCAACTGGAGGTGAGAAATTTTGGCAAAGTATTGCTCAGATCACTAAAACATTGGAGAGAGTTCATTGGTAGGCTGCTCTTCTATTAATTGCACTGTGGGAGCAGTATTATAACCCACCCCACCATCTCTCAAATGGCCAGACTGGCATGGATTCAAGGCTACAGGACACCCAGTATCTAAGGAGTAACTGGACTTTCTGCCTAGCTTATATCTGCGTGCTGAGGCTATTTCAAAATGCTCTCACCTTTCTTTTAAACATCACAACCAAAGGTTGGACACACTGAGAACTAAGTGCTCTGAAAGGAGATTAGGAAGAATGGTAACTTTATCTACAAACATTTCCATCCCAGGCTTGGGAAGAGAATGGAGCAGTGCTCTCCTCCATCTTCTGAACTGAATTTTCTTAATGTCTTGCAAATCAAATGAGTGAGTAAAAACATCTGTCAAAGCTCCTTCAGCGTGCCTGTTAACAGGATAAGCACAGCCTGTGTAACATCAGCACACGCTGCATGGGACACTTGAGACCTTGATTTCTACTCAGTTGCAGTCAAGTGTCCTGTTAAGCAATCCTGCAAATAAATACACGGGCACACTCCATGCTCTGGATAAGTACTTACCATCCGAGGTCATCTATATGCTAAGGGCTATCACTTGCACATACATGTTGTAAAAATAGGATGATTGATAAAACAGGCCTTGGCTATGTTAGGAGATGGTCTATAAAAACATCTCTGAAGGTACTGGGGGCTTCCTGACAGGGAACCAGACCTGCCTTCCATTCAAGTCACTACCAAGACCTGCTTTTTGATGAGGTTCTGGGTAGTAACAGAATTTCCCTTACCGTATGAAATGTACGGAGAGGGAAAAATTACGTCCAGGCACAGATTTTGGCCAGGAGTGGGGCGCTTCTGCCTTAGCCGTGAGCACTCGGAGCCTGCACGTCATGTTCAAATTACAGCTACGGGTCCTGAGAGGAAAACAATCATAGCACTCGCCTTGGCTTCCCCACAGAGGGAAGAGCACAGCCCATTGCCTCCGGTGGTTCTTGGAAATAGCCTTCACTAAACTTTGCCGCTTCTTTGCTTTCAGGAAAATTTTATAACATAGGAGACCAGAGGGGCCATGGAGAAGATCACTGCCAATTCGTAGACTCATTCTTAGATGGAAGGACAGGACAGCAAGAAGATCTACCAGTCAAAGATGGTAATTCCTTACACCTGTCTCTGTAGCAAACCTTGGCAATTCCTTTGTCTTTTTCCTGCCAGTGGATTCAATGCCCACTGCTGGGGTGGGCAATGAAAGGAGCTGCCAGCTTTGCAGGCAGAAGAGGGTCAAGAAGTTTTTGACGGTGAATGATGACTTATTAAGATGGTTGTTACCTGGGTTCTGTTAGGTAGCAAACAGCCTCTCTCCTGTTTAAAACAGCCCAGCAAATCATTCACCACTGGTATTGCAGAGAGGCATTAAGTGGTGTGTTCAACCTAGCAAGGTTGATTTAAAGCACAGGACATAATCAGTCGGGCATTAAATACCTTGTTTGGTACTAATGAGAAACTGAAAAGTTATGGCTGGAAAATATAATTCATGCTGCAGTAATTCTGTGTGTACTGATTGCAACTGGGTGCCCAAAATTCCAGTCTGATCTAAGTGGGCATGGGACTGGATGTGCTAAACACAGCTGTGACCCGCCTGGCTATTTTTCACACATTGCTGAGGCTGAAACATAAGAAATTTGTACTTCTGTCAGCTGAACTCCTGCCTTGCTGCTTGGCAGCAGTGCCAGGGTGAGGTGTTCTGTTCCTTGTGGGGTAAGAACACAGGCTGTACTGGTATGTGCACGCGTGCTGAGCGGGTCATGGAACATTTTACTGAGGAAAACAGCAAAACAGTTTTCAGTACAATATCAGCGTGTTGACCAAACCTTCCTGCGCTTCATTTATGAAACACCCCACACAAGTCCAGAAACACGTCAAGGTAGGTGTGGGAGATAAATGTGAAGTTCCTAAGTCTTTCACAAGTTTTTCCAAAAAACAAAGTAGGTGAACGGTCTGAGGGGTGTTTGTTTATGTGTTTTGTGAGTTTCTTCTAAAGAGGTTTTTGCTTTTCCCTTCCCAGTCAGTGCTGCCCATTTGAAAAGATATTTTGTGTAACAGATCATCGGAATCCAATTTGACATTGCCAGGACAGCAAATTTCTCAGTTGTACCAGATTCACATTTTTTAAAATATTTGGTTATTTAAAAAACCTTTTACCTAACAACCCTGCTACCTCAGTTTAAAAGACACTTAAAACCAATTTTTCAGCAACTGGATTTGAGTGAATTCATGAGCTACACTCATTTTTAGGCCAAAACAAACAGCAAAACAAGCAAACAAAAGGTGAGCCTTTTCAGTAGCTTGTATTTCTAGAAAATGATCTGAACAGAGAAAAGAACAGACCAACAGACCAATTGTTCTGGCTGCACCAGGTTGATTTTTGAATTAACTACACGTATTTGACGTGAAGTGCTGCGAGGGAATCACAGCTGATGTTGAGTCTCAGTTGCAGAACAGTATTGTGTGTGTGTGTGTCCACAGGTCCATGTGAACACATGCCTGCTCTAGCCACACATACATTCCTTATGGTCAGGGTGGGTGGAGCCCAAATTCCTCACTTTAATTTGTAACTTAGTGTTAATTGTTTGACAACACACTTGCTTCCCATTCAAAGACAACAGAGTGAAAGCAGGAGGCCGATTTCTCATTTAAGGATGGGGAGGCGGTGTGAGCTATCCCCAGGGGCCGAGTTTTACTGAGGTTTACTGCAGTGTCGAGGCTGCGCAGTGGGGACTATTTGTCACTGTGACTTTGCAATGTGGAGCAGCCTCCTGTCCCGAGACCCCAGCACGGCCAGAGGGGGGACAGAGGGGGCACAGGCTGTGCCCAGCCAGCACCACCCACGGGTGGGTGCTGGGATCCCAAGGAGAGGCAGGCTGCACCTCGGTGCTGCCATCCCAAGCACTTTTGCATCAATTTGAGTCGGGTGGGCAAACTGCAGAGTGCTGATGGGTGTAGGGGCAGCAAACAGCCCTGCTTGTGGCAGACGGGTTAACGGCGTGGGGACCAGTTTAGCCACTAACCGAATTGATAGTTACGGACTTCTCAGGGAACCAAAGCACGGTACTGTCCTGAGGGCTCCATGCAAACAAAGCTCTTCTCTGTTCCAGGATTCTTCAGGGCAGTTCGTCAGGAGCCCGTCAAGTTTGGGAAAATCGGCGGGGAGACTCAGATCAACTACGTCCGCTGGTACGAGTGTGGCACGTCGATACCTGGCAAGTGGTAGGTGCCACCTGAAGTTGGTGCAAAGGCCCAGCCCGTGCCACCCGCGCCGACCGCCCCGCGCAGGCTCCAGGAAGGCAACGCTTACGGTGCGCCTGGCACTTCGGTGTTGGCTGACACGCGAGGCTTAGCCAAGTCTAATGCCAATACTGCATTAATTGTGTAATAGTGTAGGCTGCTTACTGTAGTTATCCAGTGTTACAGATTTGTTTTTAGAATTAAAAAAAAAACACAGGCTAGGGACATGTTGTAGGATAATGTATAGGGAAGCTGGCTCCCTATTCTTGAGGTATGGTTTATATGGTATTTTAAAAGATACAGTGTGTATATTATTTATCACAATGTTGTAATAAATGTTTAAGGCACAGATATGCCAGAGTTGGTCGTGGAATGCAATGTGCGTTAGTTTTTAAATATTCACTGGTCCTGTAACGCAAGTGCCATAAGCTACCCGTCCTAATCCATCTGTAACATCTCCCAGTCATAAATTATAGAGAAGATCCTATCATTTTTAATATCCTGCAGCCAGTAAACTTGAAGCACTTTCTCCTTACACGTACAAACAGTTTATGCTCCAGCCAAAACGCCGAGGTAGGTTGCTGTATGTGCAGCTTTAAATGATCACGTTCCGGGGGGTTTTGTTCCATGTTTGCTTTCAAATGTTTCAGCGCCAGCCCAAGCCACGTTCAGCCCGTCACTATGGAGTCAGAGCCGCTGCCCGTGAGCCTGGCGGTGGCTGGCAGGGGGGGTTGGTGTTCTCTAATTGAAGTGGACAGGTACATATGTACATGGAATGAAAAAACAAAGCTGGCCTCCACAGCTGGGGTTTTTCATGAAAATGTAGTTTTCAGAGCCTGACACTTATTGATTCAAAAGCCAAACGTATGTACCGTGCAAGGGGACTTGGAAAGACAAATGAAAGAGGAAAAGAATAAACTAGTTATAACAGCATGATCAGGTTTGTTTTATTTAAAAAGAAAAATTCTGGTTGAAAACATTTTTCATTGGGGACAAAGGGGAAATAGTGATAACTGAACTTTAAAACTGCTTTACAGTTATTTTGATTAAAACCTCTCCCAAAGCTACTTGTTGTACTGCTTGAACATTTATGAACTAAATAAAGAGATGTAGGTTTTTTTAAAGGTGTTATTCATTACCTTACTAATGTATTGAAGAAATATGAACAGGAACACCCAGATATATATAGTAGTCATTTATAGAAAATACCTTATAAAGTACATTGCAGGTACACTGTACTCCTAATAAAGTATTTTTTAATCAAGTGGTGGTTTTTTCAAGTGTTTTACATGAAAACAAAGGTTAGTTTCTGTGGTAAATGCTGTTACTCAGAACAAACTGACTGCTGGAAACAAGCCCCTGGTAAACGGTATGAGGAACACGGGATGTGTTAGGTCTGAGAGCAGAGATGGGAGGAGGTACAGCCACGGCTTCCTGGGTAGCTGTGGGCACAGCACGATTTAGGGATGCTGAAGGTTGGAGTATTTTCACTCAACTTCCTAATTTGTCTTTAGGAGAGTTCAAGCAGCTTGCTCCAGTTCACTTTTTATTTCCTACTTAGTGTTACATATTCCTAGAATCTGCAAAATGGAAAACATTAACTGGGAGAATGTTTTGCCCTCTGCTGTAATACGGTCTATTGAATTCATTACAGCCCTTGATCTGCTTTTTCTTGGCTCAAGACTGAGTCACTAGGATTGCACTCCCAAGTTCTTCTGGGTGGCAAAGAACCTGTGGAAAGTTGGAGGTTTTTTAAGAGTTCTTTTTTAAAGATACACATTTGGTTTAAATTTTCGAGTAATAAATGAATTCTCCCCCACACCTTGTTAAAGCAAAATTGATAAGAGGCTTTAAGACTTTATGGATTGGTTCCTAACCATTTGGTAAAAGGGTCACTTGACAATTAACGACAGCAGACAGCACAAAACCACCTCCCGCTGCGAAACCTCTGTGAAAGCCATCTGCAGTCACAGCACTTCTCCATTTACACACCCAGGAAACTGCCTCCCCTCCTACAAACCCCAGCACCGCTGCTCCTTACACCTAGCATGCACACTGGTCTTAGCACAGTTGTCTTGTTCGGCATTACCTAACTTCTAAAATCAAGATCAGGCATTTAATAGATTCAGGGTTTTTATTAGTTTTTCCATGTGAACATTACAATTTATAATACATCATATCTAGTTTGACCTCCAGAATGAATCTAATTTAGTACATCATGGTATTAGTAAAAACAAGCCTGATAAGTGGGCTAAACTTCCAACTAGTATCTTCATATCCTTCAGACAAGGCAAGCTAGAATGTCAATCACTTTACAGACATTTAAGTAGTGTTTTCCAAAAACCACCCAGCCCCAAATTAAACTAGGAAGCGAATACAATTTAAAGCAGGAAAGATTTGGTCATTTCCCTCCCCCCAGCAGAATTTAATTAACAGCTATAGTTTTGCCTCATTACAGTTTTGGAATCTCAATTAAAAATCCTGGAGTCTGTCGGGATGGAATCGCACATGTCAGCCGCCGTCCTCAGGGGCAGCTCCTTAGCGGTAGCCGGGCCCGGGCTGGGTGTAGCCCTGCGGCCCGAAGGGCGGACGGCTGCGGGCGTAGGGGTTGGGCCCGCTGGGTGGGGGGGTCATGGTGCTGCCGGGCGGAGGGGTGAAGCCGGGCCGCGGCTGGAAGGTGCCCGGCGCCGCCTGGGAGCCGCTGTAGGCGGCGGGCTGNGCCGGGTACTGCGGCGGCTGCTGCGCCGGCAGCTGCTGCGCCTGCCCCGGGAAGGCGGCGGCCGGGGCCGGGGCAGCCGCCTGGCTGTAGGCCGGGAACTGCTGGGCTTGCTGCGACGGGGGCTGCTGCTGGCTGTAGCCTGCTGGAAAGGCAGAGAGCAAGGTGGGGTGAGAGACACTAAAGAACCGGGGGTGCCTGCAGAAAGACCTTTTGTGTTTAGTGTTCACAGTGACAAACGCAAAACGATGCAGGAAGCACAGAAAAGGCAAACCAAGCGTGAACTGCGGGTTTTCCTGCCTTTCACATAAGCGCACGGCCAGGGTTTTGGTGCACACCGTGGCAGCACAGCACACTGACAACAGTTACTATAAAACAGTTTTCCTGTGACTGACAAGAAATAAAGAAAAAAAAGACAAGTAGTCTTTTCCTTAATATCACACAAAAAATAAAGTCTTCGTTGGCAAATGAGGCAAAATTCAACCCTCTTCCCAAATAAAACCTCCAAATTAAACTGTCATGAAAATACTCTCAGGGTTTAATATAAGTCATACCTTTGGTTAAATCATAGGTGGTTTCAGTTCTTTAGCGTTAAATACGAAAAGGTTGTGTAGAACAGAACACTTAAGCACAAAACTTCCATTTACACATGTCCCAACTTTGATTTTTCTGTATAAGACCAGCTTCCAAAGGGAATTTCTCTTCTCGAAAATTTTAAAATGGAACAAAGTCCTTTCATGAAGAAATAGCTACTTTAGTCCATCATGAAACACACCTGCAGCTACTTGCAATGAAACCTCTCCAGTGACTGGAATCCTGTCAGCATTAAACACCAGACACACAAATTATTAAGAGTGCACAGCCCTAAACGGAAAGAGTAAGGGTAAGAATGCACTGGAGTAAACTCACCTTGAAACTGGGATCAAAATTTACTCATGAGACAAACCTCTGAAGGGTCCATTTTTACAACCAGGTGTAAATAGCCACTGTTGCCTAGTAGATCTACAAGAGTGGGAAGGGATCCTGCTCTTGGGGAGACATGGGTTTGAAAGGAGACAATACTCATGGGAACTAAAGCAACACAAACCAAAAGATCCCATGACTCAACATCTTCAAAGGCTGCTCTCAATAGGTCCTCAAAAAAACCCTGTTTCTGAAGATTAGGTTAATTGTGAAATAAGTTATGAGACACAGAGGTGCCCCAATACGTTTTTGGTGGCATTTCATTCAGACTTGACAAGGATGTTTGGAATGCAAAACTCAAATTGCACTGCAGCTTCCACAGGAACATCAGTAAAATAATGGATTACATGATGGTAGGATATGACTAGAAAGCAGACTGGAATTCCTTTTTCCCCACTCAGTTTTTAAGCCTAGAGAGTCAGACAGACCCTTCTACTTCCAGCAGGCTTGTTAGTTTTGAAATTAGACCTCAGCACATCTGTCACTGTATTCTAATTACAAATGTAGAGGGGAGAAATCTGCAGAGAACAAGATACCAATTACACACTCAAACCAACCAGCTCTCACACGGTGCACAGGAACAAGATCTGAGGCACAAACCTTTAGTCCAAGTATTCTAGGGTTCTTATCCAAGCTAAGCATAGAATTTCTCCGTGAGCTCTGCAAATCTTCTCATCTATATAAAAATTGATGCACTCCCACCGTGCACCAAGAAAAGGTCACACTGGCTCTGAGTCACTTAATGGGAGTCTTTTGTTTAGTTTAAGGAAGATTTTTTAAAACAAGGAATGAAAAATGCTTTGTATCATTTTCTAAAAGTATTAAGCAAAATGCAACTTGTTACAGAATCTACTCTTACAGGTTCATCCCTAAACCTCATCCGGATTATCATTCCTAGCATATACTGTGCATTCCTAGATGCCAGCAACTTCTAAAGGAAGTAACTGAAAGTTCTGAGGTCAAGTTTATTCTGGGTATACACCAAAGCCAGCTCTTCATATTTCACTGCACATAAACCACTAGTGCACTACAATATTCTTCTGCTAAAAGTCTAGTGGCACCTTAAGGTAACAGCAAAATCAAAAACTAAAAAAAACCTATCACTTGAAAGTTTCTCTGGGATTTACAGTATTTGCAACAGCCAAGGATTTACTGAATGACAACTGCCATGGTTACACCACTAAATTTTGTACATGGAGATCATTCTAGATGCAAGAAATAGGGGCCATCTTTAGATACCTTCGATATTTTAAGGAAGCTAAATTGGGATGTTTAGTCACTTACTTGCTAGAATCCCATGACTGCAGAAGATAATCCTGAAGGCTGCTCATCCTTCAGGTGATTCATTCTGCTTGCCTTTCTAACGAGGCATTCTGCTAATTAGTAATGAAGTCTGCCTTTGGTCACAACCAAGTCGGACTGACACAGCAGAACTCTGACTACGTATTAACAACGTAAACGGCTACAGCGTTCTCTTCCTGGCAATTTCTGAACTGTGCCACTTCCCGTAAGGAACACGGGCACCTGGGCAGCTCAGCACCCTGACCTGCCCCCCAGGGTTAGGAACTGCAGCTGACAGGGTCGGGCACTGCAGGAGAGGTCCTACAGCTGAGCTGCTGTTGCAGAGCTGCTTACCTGGGTACTGCACGCCATACTGCTGCTGGGGCTGAGCCTGCGGCTGCTGAGCAGGGTAACCAGGCTGCTGGTACTGCTGATACATCTGACCTAGGGATTAAAAACGCATTGCATTGAAGCCCAGTACCCTGGTGCATTACAGTGAACAATACCCTGACAGTTCAACATCACAGAAACAAACCCAATGACACCGAAGTACAGATTTTAGTTTCTGAAACATGTTGTTCTGACTAAATAATGTTTATCTATAGAGTTCTAATTTGGTACGTGAGGCTGACTATTGCACATTTTCAGAGGCTGCCAGAAGCTATGCACCTTAGTTAGCACTACTCTGGTGGGTAACACACCAGGAATCTTTAAACATCTTCATAACTGCTCCAGAACTTACACTGTAAATTAAAGCACTTCAAAAGTCAAACATGTCCTCAGATTGTCTGTTTAGATTAGGTTTTTAAGACTATTTCTGCAACCAAGTACTGTAAGCAGAGTGGTACATTATTTATGCTGACCACATTTTCCAGATAAGTCATCCATCTCTCAGCATCGCCAAGTTTTCTTAAGAGACCCAGGGGCGTACACCCGAAGCAAAAATAAAACCATACATTCTTAAGCTTGGGTAGTCCAAGTCAATGCTTATTTTTCCTATATTCACTGTTTTCAATTTCTTGGCCAGAAGAGGCAGAATATTTGTTTAGACAACCTATGGGTCCTGTTAAGGCTTTATGCTTCTGCTGTTTTTCAATCTAGTAAGTCACAGTCAAAGAAGAAAATCAATTATCTGCCAAAACTAAAGCTTAGCTGAACTGAAGCAGACATGGAAACTTTACTATTATGAAGTGTTACTGTACTATTATTCATTCTGCAAAGACCAGCAGACTGTATAAATAGACTGTAAACTCTCTCTTCAGAGCTGCACCGAGACAAAAGCAACTCGACTCTACTCCAAGTCCTCCCAGACAAACCCCTGCCCACACCGATTTAAAGTAACTCCTTATTTCTTCTTTATCTGCATTATTTTCAGCTGAAAGGAGCAGTATTTTACATTCACACTAAGGTGTTTTGAGTACTGTATATTGATGTAGTCACTTAAAATATTATTTGGTGTGTGATTATTGTGGGATGATGAGAGTGCTGAACACAAGGCTTGAGGAGAATTTAAGCCTGTTAGCTTGATATTTAAGAATTAGAAACTCAGAAAGCGTGTTTTCTGTTTCTTAAACTCATTTGACGTGGGGAAGTTCTGGGAGAATAACCAGCAGGCTGCCTGTCTTGGGACAGGCTAAAAGAGAGACCACACTGGCACCTGCTGGAAATCCCAGGTAAAGGGATAGCGAAGAAACAGCATGGAGTTTTACCAAAGGCTTCTGAGAAGGCTTTTGCTGTCTTCTCCAGGGCTGAGGTGTTACTGAGGAACAGAGAGGTGTTCCAGGGCCATTCAAGAAAACATTCTTAATTTACAGCCATGAATACAGGCAGGGATCCTATGGGTCCTCAGACACAGAGTCTTCTCTCTTCCTGGATTTTTATTCTGAAAACTAGATGAGCTACAGCATCAACGTCTGGTTTTGTACTTAGCAGTGCTTATTGCAGTGAAGGATCTGCCAGCATTTACCATTGTTCCTGTGCACTGAAAAAGACTTTTAGTCTGATTCAGAATAAAGACCATTTACATATATTCACACAACATTCCTTTCCCTAGAAGATCATGAAGTGCTTATGGGAATGAGATTTTACATGTATTTCAGCAAGGACTAAAAAAGCATCCACATCTGTACATAATTGGTTCTTGAGTGTGTTCAGGGCTGAATTTAGTGGTAGAAAAGCACAGGCCACAAGACACAGCACTGCATTAGAACATCTTTGCTGGACTGATTTAATTCAAATTAGTGAATACTGAAAACTTCTCAAGGGAGGCAGCCCTTCAGTACCATCAGCACACAGAAGTGAGGTGACTTGGTATTCACATGTAACAGCAACCTAATAACCAATCGTAATCATCACAGCATTTACTGGCAGAGAATGCTATTAAAAAATAATCCCTGATATACCAGAATGACTGACACATGACTGGCATCACCAGCTTACTTGTATCTTCAAAATACTGGGAAAGTGTGTGGGGGAAGCAGAGCTTGGGCTGTTTTGGATTTTTTAAGAAGTGAACTAATAATTTCAAACTAGTTTCAAAACTAGTTTCTAACAGAACTTGCTCTTCACCAGCAGTGCCATTTATGTGAGTTCATCCTGCTGAAAACCTAACAATCAAAACCTATCCAGAGTTCTGACTGGGTTATGGCTCTGTGGGGACAGCAGAAGCCCCCAAATTACCACTGGACTGAGGTGCTATCAAACCCCAGCGAAGTATGGAAAACTACTGCATGTGTCAAAGGAAAGTCTTTGAACACTGTGGAATAAAGTTGATAATTGCAACTACTTTACCCAGCTTTGGTAAGAGACTGCTGTTTACCGTATGCATACAATGCACAGCAAAAGCAATCCTCCTAATATTTCTAATGAACAAAGACAAAGGTTACTTCTGATCTCTTCCCAAAGACTGAACCATGGAGCGAAGAAAATATAATCAATACTTAAAATATTGCAGTAGCAATAATAAAAACGACATAAAACTACAGATCAAACCCTTTATAATTATTAGTGTTGCACTATACTTTCCTTGATCCAAGTTCAGAAAAATCACTACATCTACTCTGATACATGACCCTAGATAACTTCTTCCCCAAGTAAGATGAGTTTTACAGAAACAAATACTTTTCCCCTTCCCTGGTATCAGCAGCCATACAAGATTCCAAGCTAGTGTTGCTAGCGCTTTTAAGCGTTTCACTTCTTTGTTTCAGTTCTAGTTTAACAGCAACACTTCAAACTTCTCACCTCACTGTATTAAACTAAAGTAAAAAAACTAAACTCATAAAATGCATATTCAGTAGCTGAGAATAGTTTCCGAACATTAAATTTTCTGGCTGCCAACAGAAGAACCTGGAGCCCTTTTTTGCAAAAGTAACTTTTATACATAAATGCCAAACCGCTCTATCTTACAGCTACAAAGATGTCTCCTGCTATGTTATAATGCTTGACTAATAAGCAAAAAAAGGCTGAAAGCTGCAAAAGAAGTGTTTCATAAGCTCCACTGCAACCAACAGTATTCATACCTCTTTAAATATTATACATAACTACCAGCTATTCCAATACTCTGCTCGATCAAAATATTACTTATTCCCTTCAGGCAAGACAATCCAAGTGACTGTGGATACTGTGATCACCATCTCACATGTGTCTGAGCATTACATCAGTAAAGCAAGCATCAGGGGGCTCTTACTTGTGCCTACACCAGCACAGAAACAACTTCATATTATTCTTCATACGGAGGAAGAAGTAGCAAAGCAGGTTATTTCACAGACAGTTTAATCCAGAAGCGTGCAGGTCTAAAGGCTCAGGGCACTTAGAAAACAGCAACAGAAAAAATGATGCCCAAATGTAGGAAACCTCAGAATAGGTTAATTTTGAGAAATCAAATAGCATGTTAAAGGGCAAAGTGCAAACAAATCTGAATACCAGAGTTAAGACCTTAAACTTCAAAGGACAGCCAGCTGAGGCTCTCAGGAGTTATAAGGAACTCCACGCATTTAAGATGTTACAGGGTTTAACTTGACTAGCACAGAGCCATACACAAAAAGGAAGCAATGAAATACTGGCTCCAGTCTGTTAGATAGAAATGATGAGTAAACAACAGTTTCAATACATAGTAGACAAGTCCACAAACCGTTAGTTGAGTGAAAGCTCGACACAACACACAGTGTATGACACGAGCACAGATACAAGCAGAAAACAGTACCATGAAAATGCTCTCGTTCCACCACCCGCCCTTTCAAACGGGGCCGCTGCTCCACCTGCTGTTTCTGTACTGAACAGCGCGGGCAGCGAGGACAAAAGCTGCTCTTCCTAGGGGCACACATCGACTCGCAGTTCGGTACCCACTTTGGCTCTGCCGACTGAAGGCAGGATCAGACACCATCCCTCACATCCTGGACAGCAGAAAAGCACGCTGCTTACCTTCCACCTGCCCCGTCTGTGGCTGCGTGCTGGGGTAGGGCGGCTGCTGTGCCTGAACCCCAGGGGGATGGGCTGCAGAAGAGGAGGAAGCGATGCTGTCTGGCGTTCCCGATCGCTCTTCTGCAGGGGCACTGGGTGGTCCTAGGGGAGCAAGAACAAGTATGTGAAATGAACAGAGTTGAAATAAAAAATTCTAATACAAGACCACTCCCCTGTAATGTTTTTAACGTTTTTTCCACTTCAGATTTACATCTGTGTGTCACACCCAAGCTAAAACTAAGTGTATACTGCACATCTAAAAAATATTTGAGGGGGGGAATTTTCCACCTGTCTCTAGATCACTCAGATTTCATTCTTTTGACTCATTTGTGAGATAAAATCCTTCATGATACCATATTTTTTCAACAGCTTCAAGTGTTAACCTTGCACACACACACCAAGAGTTGCCACATTTGGACACAACGTGGACTTATCTATGTTTTCTAGTCTGGAGGAAAGGTGAAAGGTGGCATGGAAGTATCCAAATGGATTAGTGTCTTACTGTGAACCACATGGACCAGGCCACAAAGTGTTTTACTGATGGTCAAATGGCATGGGAACAGAAAACCTCCAAAAAGGTGTTAAAATCACACTCCCAGACAGGATATGGCAGGCTTCAGTCTAAAAGCAAATGTCTGCTCTGCTAATTCTGAAAATATTCCAGCTGGCACCCAAAGACAGCATGGAAACAGGGAATTCAGATTTTCTCTACATTAGTAAGAAGTTCTGAAACATACATGTGAACAAATCTAATATACCACCATTTAATGCAAAATCTTTTCTTAGAAAAAAGGGAGCTTAAACCTGGATCTTTCCAACTGTATGAATGTTATGAGACATTACTTTCAAATACACGCTTAAAGTTAAGCAGAAGTACTAGAACTGCTGTCAATTCATTTGCAATTTTAAGAATGTTATACTTACACAATATAAATATGCATCCAACAAGCCCCTAATTGTGTTTTCATGTTAACCTTATTAGGGGAAAGTTAATTAAATCTGCCTACTTCTTGATTTGCATTTATATACATAACTGCAGGATTACAGCTTTAGAAATGGGATTTCTTATACCCTGCTTAAATGGTCCTCTGAGGAGTTCTTTGTACGTTCAAAGAATGGTCAAGTCAGTTCACTCTCTCAGAAGAATTATGGAGACACAAATATTGAAGTATCACTGATCAAAACATTAACTGACACTGACAAAACCACTCATTCAAAAATTAGCTCAAATTTTCTGCCAGTTGTTCTTCACTTGCTATTGCTTACTTGTTCAGATAGCCTGTTGCAAGCTTTCAAGTACCACCAAACCTTTTTCTGGCTTGTGAAAGAACCATGCTGTGACAATACCCAAAATGAGCCATGGAGGAAGAGATCACACAATAGGCCTGGTCCACAGCCCAGTACCTCACACTGAAGTCAACCACTGTCTGTGGGTGCAAACTTGGATCCTGCACAGTCACAATCACACAGTGCAGATCTGTTCCTTTTACTCCACACTTCTGCCATGGCAGCTGTACTGGAGAAATGAGCTCCAGTTGCCACTGGTTTGCTCCTATGTATCATTCCTTCACACATCATATAAAACTCATGGGCTCTAAAGCTGAGAGTACACAGCAAATCCTGTTAGCCAGCAGCAGTTTCATTTTCATGTTTCAATGCACCATTAAACCTTGCCAGGCCCACACAGGTTCTGTGCAAAATCACTTCCCTATGTTCTGCATCACACCCCTTGTAACATTCAACATTGCTTTTCTAGCTTCAGTTTTCCTGTCTCGAGCTGACAGCATTCTGTTTAGTATTATCAGTTTTCATATGCTTAGCATTCTACTACTAGGGCCAACAGTCCTCCAGCTCTTCAAAAATAAATATAATTCAGACAAGTATGTTATTCCTTTCTGTAAAAAAGTTGACTCTATTTACTTCTAACATGAAACAGAGAAAAGGTGGGGTCATACAACACATCCTGACAGACCCAAACAGCAGAAGCACAAGCCGAGAACATGAACTGCAAGATCAAACCCTAAAGCAGAACAGTGGGTTCCTTCTGTCACTGGCAGGTAACAATCAAGTTAGTCTATACAATAGCTTTAAGTAATTCAAATTTTAAAAAAAATTGAAGCCATTCTACTCCAAGCTAAAACACAATGCTAAAATTAACAGCAACATTTCAACATTTTGTTAGGACAAAGTTAGGACACAGATACAACACCTTAACATGGCAAGTTTTAGAATTCTGAAAAGAAATAGTGAACACAGAACACAGCTTAATACATCCAAAATACAAATGCTTTGTTACATATCAAAACTGGAGTCATTGCTTGAGAACAAGTTTAGCTTTCCTTTTCATCAGCACATCCTTACCTGACACCTGATCATCCGTCAAGCCAAAGGCTGACATGACATTCTTGCTGATTTCATCCTGGTTCTTTAGCGGATCGAATGCAGACATGCTCGCTGCTATAACTTGAGTGGATGGCTTAACATTAGCGTCAGCAGCAGCAGGCTTTTCGTCCCTACCATCTACAGCATCTACAAAGCAAAAGGCCCAGTTACCAGCTCTCCAGAACTGAAACACCAACACACACACATTGCACTTCAGCAACCTTAACATCGCAGAGTTGGGGGGCTTCATAAATTTAACTGTGGAAATGTGCATGTTAGGGTAACAGTGAAGGACCCCTGATGTATCTGAAACTGGGATGGATCACAAAGCTTAGGTTTCCTTCAAAGTTACTTAAAGACATGCTAAGACTTTAGAGTACCAATATCATACATCACATGTTCTGAAATTCAAAGGCACAAAGCTGCTGCTTCAAACAAATGAATTGTCTACAAAGAATTCAAAATTAGGAAAACATACAGGATAGTTCCAACTTATTAAGGTGTTTTATCAACTGCAGTTTCTGGTTTGTACTCTACCTTTCTCCACTAATTTTTCCTAAGATGATAGATGAAGTTGAGATCTTTGCAACTACACATGTAAATGAATTGCTCAGAAATGCCTTACCTAAAAGTGCTACGTTTTGTTAAAAACAAACAAGTACAGATAGATACAGACTGGCTATTTTTGTTTACACTCTTAGCTCATCACTCTAACCTCCTTCCAAATAGTTTGTAACCAGAATCCATGGTATTCCACTGAAATCAGTAATTGCATATATTGTAGGAATAGGGCTGGGATTTTTTAAGTAACAAAAGCAGTAAAATTTTAAAGTACAAATACAAAAGCTACATTTCCTAAACGGCAGGCTGATGTTCTTGGTTCACCTCTTTACTCAGAGCACTGTACTTCATGACTTTGTGTCATTATTTTCTGTGTACAGCTTACCCAAACTCTGTAGTTAAGCACACAGAGATACAATGTTTGCACTACAACTGTCCTAAGCTAGGAGATCAATACCTCAAAACTCTGAGAATAAGACTTTCTTTCCCGTTTTGCCCTCCCCCAAAAATCCTTTCCCACCCCTACCTGCACCCTCGTGCTGCTTACCCTGAGACAGCTCTGATGCTGGTCTGAGCTCAAAATGTGTGGATTCAATTTCCTAACCTGGCAAAAAAAGTGGATATAATTTTTGCTGAATTCACTTCTTACTGTTTTAGCAAATCAAACTTGCTTAGCAACACAAGATAAGCACCAGAGCTAGCCCAAAGTAAGCAGAGGGACTGCTCAACTGCGAGCAAGAACTCTTCAGCAACAACAAACTATTAATTTGGCTAAAAGCCCTTTCAAGACATTGCTGGGGATCACAGGTGTTAGTTACAGTCTTTTCATACATCGCAACAAAACCTTGGATTCTGAAGTTTCATTCCTAAGTTAGTTCAGTGCTTTACTCCAGATATCTCCAACAAAAATTCTGTCTCTGAAGTAATCAAGGCGTTAAAAATTAAGTTCTGGGCCATCAAGCAACAATTAAGAATGATCCGTGTTTCACTTTGTAAAACAGCACACCACTCTGCAAATCAAAGCAAACAACTCTTTGCCAGGCTGCCTACCACTCTCAGGCAGATTAGTGGAAAGCCCTGGTTCCGCTGGTGGCTCTAAACAGTCCAGTAAACGATTGACTTTATTGCGAAGTTCTATCAGCTCTCGGCGCAGGTACTTCACCTGGTTAGATTCTAGGGGTCTTGGTTGTCCATTCACTGCAAAACAGCAATAGATAAACTTCAGGCTGTAGTTAACATCCAGTTCTAACACCCAGTTTAAGATGACCAAAAAAAATTCAAACTCTTACTTGCTTGTAGCATCATCATCCTTTATGGAGTTTAAAGTGACAAAGTTGAGTCCACACGGACTGAACTCATTCTAGAGCTTACTGCTCCTTTAGTATAATCTCAGTTCAGCAAAAGTTACAGTACCAAAGCAAAGCCCACAGTAAGTGTCTGTGTTGTTTACTCACTCCCATGAATATACCTTGAATGATGCAGTGGCTCTGGAAAGCTGTCCCTTTAGAACTAACGCAGCACACACGACACTGCTGCACTTCACAAATCAGGTCAGTGTCCAAGTTAAAGGCAGGTGCTATTCCTTGGAACTACATGCTAAGTTACCTACAGCAGCTTGAAAATACAGAACTTTTACACAAAGACTAAAGGATAAATGCTCAGAACTATTCAGCTCCAGGCAACTAACACTAGTTTGGAGCAGTATACCAGTAACACTGAGAGATAATCATCAGCTTCAAATTCTCATGCACCTGTGAAGAAAACCCCACAAATGCTAGAGAGTGGAAGAGACCACGGCAAAGAGCACTAAGGAAGAAAGAACCACTGATCACACGTATATGCACATATGCCAAATACTTCGAGCAATCTTATAAAAAGCAGTGGTTTCAGTTTCCATTAAGTTCGGAAGTCTCATGAAAAACATCACAAGAAACCAGATATCATGTATTAATTCAGCAGTTCTAACTTACCAACTGCATTTTCTTCACCTTCTGAGCTGACAAATTTAAAGTTTTTTGTACCTTCCAGTGAGGCCCACTGCCTGAATTTTAATAAATATTATTTAGAAGACATAGAAAAATACAGTCTTCTATACTTACCAAACAATGTCAGTTTAAGTATCCTACTGCACTGAATTGCAAAGGAGAGATCTGAGCTATCAAAAATTGTTATAAGATCTCCATCTGAAAAAAACAAGAAAAAGTTACATTAAAATCATAGCCTATGACTACTGAACTTCACATTAGGACAGAAATGTTTCTTCATTACTCAAAACCAAATTTCCCTATTTGATTGCAAGGTCACTAGAAAAAAATGTTTATTATTTTAGTGCAAGAATCAGTGTGCAGAGAAATCATGCACAGAAGGTAAGACAGAAGCATGACTGGTTCCAAAAGGGAGTCTTCTGACATTAACCCTTTGATGTTCCATATAGCTCATCATTCTTTTATTTACATACAAGATGAAATATCAGAGCTGAGAGTTCACAAAGCCGAACACCAGGAAGAATGATGCTATCTGTTAAAAGCAAAATGCCTCTGCCACGTGGCTCCAGAACAGTGCTGTTCATGAACAGACAGGAGTCAGATAAATGGCACAAGCCAAACCCAACTCGGTTTTTAAAAACCAAAACACAGATGCTGGCAAGGGAAAATTTCAAATGTCTAGAACACTTCCTCAGGTTATACTCAGAACACATGAGTTGCAAGACTGTTTTTCAGCGAGGGAATGGTAATAAAGTTCACATGTAGAAGTGAATAGCAAAGATATTTATCAGCTTTAACACAGAAATAGGTATGAAGACATGAAGATGCCGAAGTAGTCAGAAGAAAACTTTTCTCTCAAACAGGAATTTGACATGAAGTCACAGATCTTAGGCATGCATTTCTCCCATGTCACATGTCAGAGGATCCTAATGAATTTGCACATTGCCATCAGTCACAGGAACTATATCAGAACTGGATGGAATCATTTATTCTTAAGATACAAAGGGCTATACACAAAGCACTGATCACCTTTAATCGTATTAATCCTCAAAAGAGATACCAAGTTCCCATTAAATCTGGTCTCTCACAATTTTTAAGTTGAGTCAAGAAAAGCTACATTAACATCTTTGCTTACTCAACAAAATCACAACTAAAACAAGACTATTGTCTTTGACAGGACAGATTTTCTGGTGTTTAACATATTCGACAGGTTATTAATAGCTTAAATGAACCGAAGCTAAGCAGTGCAAAGGAAAGAGTGGGAGCACATTATCGGGAAAACTTGTACTGGCACAAGGGATAGCAGGAACACTTCCTGCCAGAGCAGTTTGATGACTGGGAACTGAAGTGCAACACCATCTAGTGAAGTTTCACCTTGAAAAGCATCAGTGTTTAGACAAATGACACACAGCTTGGAACAAAGCCAATTCCAGGTTGCCCAGGTTCCTCCAAAAACACTGTAGCAATGGGGCTCTCTGGACAGACACAGGAGCATGTTTTCCATTACAGATTACAGCCTAAAAACTTTGAGTGTATATAAATTCCTTACACATTGGTGACAAGAGCAAACAAACTGCATATAAGTTATGGTTAAAATTTTCAAATAAATTCAGTATGAATAGTCATAAACCATGTGATACCAAGTCAAAAACAGCTCAGAATTTGAAGAACTACATATTCTCATTTTGTCATACCCAGCTACAAGTAACACCTCTACAATGAAAGGTTTTCTTTAGTATAATACTATTAATAACCCCTCACAGTGCCCGTCAGTCTTCAAAGAAGGTACTTTCTAACAAAATTAAGTTGCAAATACTAATAAAGTGATGGCATAAAAAATGATTTTCAAGTTTTCTTGAAAGAAATATTGTTGCCTCCAAAGATTTTTTTATGTCACAATCTCAAAAGACATCTGTTGATGGCAGGATCAGTCATGGATTCTCTGACTAGAGACTGGAAAGTCTCCAGAAACGAGGGCTCCAAACCCCACCAGGCAGCCTGCTCCAGTGACACACTGCCCTCCTGGCCAAAACTCACACTCAGCCTCTCAATCTGCCATTTCTGGCTGGTGCTATCCGGTGCTGCTGCAAACGGGTCACATTCAATGGCCTTTGCAACTCCCATTCCACTGGAAGCTGCTCTGAGCTCTGCCCTCAGCCCCCTCTGCAGCACAGTGAACAAGCCCAGCTCCCTCCCATGCTCCCTGAAGGCCACCTGCACAAAGCCCCTCCCTGTCCTCACCACACCCTGCTGGACCCTCTGCAGCTTTTCCAAGTCTTTTTGTCCTGAAGTGCACACATTAAAAGCCAGCACGGACATGCAGCCTCACCAGTGCCACCTCACCAGTGCCAGGAAGAGGAGGATCAGTGTCCCTGTTTGCCATTATGATCCATAACAGGACTTAAGACAATCAGACTTTACCAAAGGTAAACAGATTTTTTTCCTTTGGCAGTAAAGGGGGGTGTGATGTGGTGAGTATTCCCTCCAACTCAAATACCTTCTCCAGCTTTTCAGTAACCTTTCCTAAATGCCGATACCAAAACCCACTGGTGTCTTAACACAAAGCCCTTCTATTCCTTATTATCCTGGTAACACAGTAAGTGATAATTACTTCTCTTAGCAATCCACAACATTGGCAAACCATCCTTTGACGCTCTTCTGTCATACCAGTCAACACTCAGATTCACTGCCTGAACAAAGATGCGTGTTCTAAACAGTCTATCCTGCATAGTGAAATGAAAATGCACATCAACACACATGACTTTCATGGATTAACGTCCACCAGAAGAACTGGGATCATTCCATCTTAATTCTCCCTCACCTATTTTAACTTTTAGGTTGAAGGCATTAAGAATATTGAATAAATTTTCTATTTTAAATTGTTAGCAGAAAAAAAAGTCTGAGAAGCACCAAGTACAGAATCTTGTCAGATGCATAAAGTCAGTTCTATGATTCCTATTGACAGCCATCAAGTTATTATCCAAGTAGAGTATATATGCAGGGATTCATAAGGTATATTTCAAGCCATAGAAATGTCTGACAATTTAAGTATATTAGATTTAGCAAAAAAACTTTTCATCTTCAGGAACGTCAATGAAGCTTAATTCCTGTTACCATGACACAGATAGAATTACACAATGTTAATTATTTTCTGTTGGAAAATGAAACAGATTTTCCTTTATTTTCTCTACTGATCTTGTTATTTTAAGAACTCATCTTTCTCATTTTTACAAGGGACACAGCTTTCCCTCTCCACAATTTCCCATGTAGTCTCTGCTATGCCAATTATAATTTTTTTATCTTTCTATAAACTAGTGACTCCCTTAACTAACCACTGTACTGCAAGGTATTTTAGCATTAATGCTGCATCATCATGATGATGCGTTTCAACCTTTATGACATTAGAAATCTGCCTCATTCCTTCGCCCTGCCAGCTGTTTCCTCATCTACTAAGCTTCATTATCTACTAGATTTATCTACCCTTATATTTCTCATTTAGTCCTTTTTTGAAAAAACAGAAACAAAACAAAACCCCAAACAAACAAAAAACCACACTACATCAAAATGTAGTTTTCCTTCACTCTAGTAAATTTCCCAAAGGCTGAGAGATTACTGACCAGCACAGCAGCTTGAATACATGCAGTATGAGTAAACAATCCATTATTCACTCTGACACAGAGACACCAACTTCTATTATAAGGTAATGAAGAACAAGAGCAAAATCCAATCTCACATTACATCTTCTGTTTTAAATTCAAGCAAAACTTAAAAAAAAGTAAAGTTCCTGTTACTGGCTCTATAGGGCCTTTTAGCATGTGCAACTCAGTCACGTGGTGTGCTTAAGATGCAATTTTACTCTTTGATTCATACAAATTCACTGCTGACAGTCCTCATTAGTTTGTCTGGGGTTGGGGTTTTTTTTGCTGACATTGGGTTTTATGTGTTCAAGAACATTAAATAGGGCATGAAAACTGTTTCATATCTAGCAGACCAATTTCCTTAGCTCAGGAGTTTGAACACAGAACTTGACTTCATGAAGCCACATTCAACCTGAGACTTCTTTTCTCTGGTAATTAATAAAAGCACCACATAACCTAAATACAGTGTAGGAATATGGAGGGGTAGATGAAGCATTCTTCGAATGCTCAAAGACTGCACATGAATTTGGAGAAGACACAGATGGAGGCTGTGGAAGTAGCGGACATTGTTAGACCAGTTTAAGACACCTCCTTGTAACAGATCCAGACAAGCATTCCTGCAGGTCTGGGGGGACAAATAACAAAATAGAAACACCTAAAATATATATATTCCAACGCATCTAATGGCTGAAATAGATTTAAAGAAGAATCTTAGCTTAGTTGAAATGAAGTTAAGGACATCACAGCTCTCATATGACAAGAAAACTGAAGCCTTGTTAACTGCTTCCTTGATCACTTGCAACTACCTCTGATAGTAACAACATTCATTTATTTTTAGTAGTGATGATCAGCTAGGATAACAGACACTGAAATCACAGTGGAATAGGAGTACATCCTGCGTGGTGGGTGGACCTTGGCTGGATGCCAGGTACCCACCAAGGCCACTCTATCACTCCCCTCCACAAGTGGCTGGGCAGAGAACATACAGTGAAAGGACAAGATAAGGGCAGGGAGACATAACAAATCGATTACTGTCATGGGCAAAACTTGGTGAAATTAACTGAATTTATTACCAGTCAAAATCAGAGCAGGCTAATGAAAAATAAAACAATCTTAAAATCACCCTTTAACCCCTCCTTCCTTTCCAGGCTCTATTTCTTCCTCCCCCAGTGGTGCAGGGGCACACGGAACAAAGGTTATGGTTTCTGCCACAGCTCAGGCAGAGGAGTCCTTCCCCTGCTCCAGCCTGGGGTCCCCTCCTACAGGAGAGTCCTCCATGAACTTCTCCAATGTGAGTGCATCCCATTGGCAACAGTTCTTCAGGAACTGCTCCAACATGGGTCATTTTTCCATAGGGTGCAGTCCTTCAAGAACAGCCTGCTCCACTATGGGTCCCGCACAGGGTTACAAGTCCTACCGGGAAACCTGCTTGAGCATGGGCTCCTCTCTCCATGGGTCTTCAGGTCCCTGCCAGGAGCCTGCTCCAGCACAGGCCTCCCACAGGGTCACAGCCTCTTCTCAGGCATCCACCTGCTCCGGTGTGAGGCTCCTCCACAGGCTGCAGGTGAATCTCTGCACTTCCACTGATCTCCATAGGCAGTGGGGGCACATCCTGACTTACCATGGGCTGCAGGGGAATCTCTGCTCTGGTGCCTGGAGCATCTCCTTACCCTCCTTCTCCACCGACCTTGGTGTCTGCATAGCTGTTCCTCTCACATATCCTTGGCTCCTCTCTTGTCTGGCCACAATTACGTCTGTGCTGTAACTTTTTTTTCCTTTTTAACTATGTTACCACAGAGGCATCATCACCATTTCTGATTGATTCAGCCTCGGCCAGCGGCATGTCTGCCCTGGCTGCCTGGCTTTGGCCTCCCCTGTAGCCCCCTCCACTACCAAAACCTGGCCACGCAAACCCAATACAATTCTGAGACAAAGAAAGCTAAAAGTAAAAGCAGGAAGTCTCTAGACTGTGAAAGACAACCAAAGAATGAAACTGTAATTACTGTCTCCATCATACACCATTACCTTATTTTGAATAAAACAGAGAGAGAGTAATGTACACTAAAAATCCCAGAGGAATATACTTAAAGAACAGGTCAGAATGCAAAAAAACCAAAGTAACTAGAAGCTTTAACCTAAAGAAAAAGCATCCAATCTCTTTTCACCTTTCTCATTCCAGAAAGAAAAAAAAAATTACGTGATAAGAGGGAAAACGAAACCACCACAAATCCACTGAGCTCCCTCCCACTAGAGATCAAGATCCAAAACATTAGAGCTACACTGCTTATCAGTTTTGATAAGCAGCATCTCAAAAGCTTCATGAACCTGAAAAAATTGTCTCAGGGTCATTCAAAGTGAAATTTTATTGCTTAGATCTAAGAACAAAAGTTATCTGACATGTCAGGTACCACAGACAGCAATGAAGTTTCCTAGGCCTATTAAGAAAAATGAACCTCACTGCTTCAGTAAAGTAGCCCTTTTTACTGTGTAACAGCATAATTATCAGAGTGTTTAAGAGACTTTGGATTTTATCACTTCATTCCCAGTTTCATTTTACAAACACCATCCCTCTGTCCCAGATTAAGTGACTTATCCATGCCCCACTGACATTCAAAGAGGAGAAACCCTCCAATCACAGCTTTGTCCCAATGCATCTCAAATAGCGCTCTCTTCATCCTGCGGAAGTCCTTAAGGTTATGTTTGTTTTAACACCAATGATCAGCATTTTCTTTGGAACGACCAATGTGCAACAGATTCAAATGGTCCCACAGAGGAAAGATAACTTTTAATACACATTTCAAGTTAAAATTATTATTCTAATCTTTACTGATGGAGGAAAACAATCAAGAATTAGTACTACATAAATCGAGTTTTCAGTCTTATAAGAGCTTGTGTTAGGTCATACATGCTTATTCTCTTTTCACCTTTAAATCCACTGAAAACTCAAAAAAAATGGTTAAATGAGTGAGCAGAAGAGAAACCCGCAATCAACATCCTGCAAGAGCAAAAAATGCACTGTCAAGAGAGAAAAAATGGAGGAAATATTTTAGAAAAAAATGGAGGAAATGCTCTTAAGAGAACATAACAAGAGATACAGCTTCTATTGTCTGATTAAAAAGATTTCACAAGAGATCACTTTCATTTGCCCATGACACCGGACAATTCTGAAAGGTGAATTTCAAAGTTTCTATCCATAAATAAATCCTATCAGAGCAACAGTAGTCAATTAAGCCTCAACAGCAGTGATTAAACCTTACCTTCATCTTTATATTTTATTGTGACTTCATCATTGCTCAGAAGTTTTCCTCTAAAAACTCTTTGCATCATTAGCACCAATTCATCATAGGTGATATCTTCATTATGAATAGGGATTCTCCTAATATCTTCCCCAAGCTGAGCTTTGATGATCAGCTTCCCACTTAAGTCCAGCTGCCCATTCATGGTGGATTCCTTATTGCCTGCACACCTGTTAGCAGCAAAACATTAAAAACATTTCAGAAAACTGAACTGTTTGTTATTTTAATCTATCTGATAACAGTTTTGAAGCTTTACATTATTACCTTATTTGATTACTTTTACATGCCCCCAATTATGAAAAAGAAGAAATGGCTTTTTTTTTCATTTAAGAAATGACTGCCAGAACAAATATGTCCAAGATTATAGGCTGTAAGGTGGCTTTACCAAGGGGATCAAGCTCAATCATATATTATTTCTGAACAAATAAGTGCAGAGCTAAACACCCATTTTCACATGGATGATCAGAACTCACTGAGGGTTCTTCTCCAGAAAGGAAGATACACAATTTTTTAATTTTTAAAACTTTTGATTGAGATATTTTAACCAAGATTTTAGACTTCTAAAAGTGGTTCAATAGACCACACATTAGCTACTCATTGGGCTCAACACATGGTCAGAACAGCCTGTTACTCTCAGCGTTTTAAGAAGTGAGCAACTGCTCCAACTTAACAGGAAGTACAACAAAGCCATCGTGTGTCCTAACAGCACACAATGTATACTTCTGTCACACCTTTAACACTTTATAAAAGGAAATTTAAAAACTACCACTTTGTATGAAGCATCTCTCATTTAAAAACACAAAGGCTTTACATCTAAAAATCTGAAACTACAGTGAAGTTACTCAAAAGAGGAATGAGAAGGAAAAAAAACCCCACAAACAAGAGATCCAGGCAGTTAGTCAAATGTCCCCTCCTATTTTCACTGCTCTGGACAGGGCCAAAACAACAGATCTGGAACGAGGAGCAACTAAAGAAGCAGTTTTATCTTAACATCAGAAGTGCAGTTACTGGAGATCTTCAAATGTAGGCAGCCCACATCCAAATCAAGATTTCTGAAGCCACACGCAAGCAAGTACGTTGCTCATTCTCTTGTGCAAGAACTCTTCTTAGAGACATGCAGCTATTTCTCCCTTATCTTTAAGGCTGTTGTAACACAGTGCCTTTTGAGAAAAATGAATTTTGCTATAGTCATTCAGTCTATTTTTAAAGTACTGCACTGAAAATTAATTGTCTCCTACCAGAAACAAGGCACTCAGCTAAAGCCTTTAATACATTGCTTGATGCACCTGTATAAAGTAAAATCTACTGTTTCAGTGACAATATTTTGCATTAAAAAGATGCGGTATGATGCTATCTTTAGATTGCAATTAAATTTCTGGTGGGGTTGGTAATTAACTTTAATATAAAGCAAAGATTTCAGGCAAATCTCTTTGTTTAGCCCAAAAAGATACAAGCAATTATTGAACAAAACTCACTCTCCTCATCACACAGAAGAGGAGGTAGGTGGACACAGTCTAATTGCAGGGAAAAGAGACCTGCAATTAACACAGCCACGTTGCTGCTGAGGCACTGTGATGAAACAGTGAAGTTTATAGTATTGTTAATGCTCGCTAATGCATTATTCAGGTTTTGCAACATACAAGCCTTGACTGCGGGCACACCAACCCATTCTAATTAACTTTAAATCAGATTTAAAAGCATAGGGTTTTGCACAATTTGGTTGGTTGTTGGGATTTTTTTTAATTTAAATTAAAAAATACAACAATATCGACCCACAGGTTTCCTTTCATCTCCTTTCCAAAAATATACATTTATCATTACCTTGTCTTAGTGATGCTGGATTACTGGACAGTTTTCCCACCTCACTTCAGGACTGAGTTAGGGTAAGCCGCCATGCACTATCAGTGCCAGAGAACGGTAAGCTGCATCAGAAAAGAAACATATTTACAGTCACACCTCCCTAGAATGACACAATTCACATCCATCTTCCACTTTAGAACATCTTAGTGAATGCACCCAATTAAGAAAGCCCTTGCTTTATCCATAATGTAACAATCAGATTTACGTTTTTGAGTATTGTAGAATTTGCATTCATCTAAAACGGATCTTGAACAAGACTTTTAATTTCATAATAGAAGATTATTTTTTCTAAATTTTCTAATGGCATGTAGGAATTCCTAACAGTAATGTATTCCTCTCCAGGACAGTCTCCAAGAGATGATTTAGCATACAGAACAGTCCAATGGGGAACACACCTGGCTCCTCCCTCTGACCCCATGGGTGTACCCTACTGGCAACTCTTCTCTCTCACATGCGCAGCCAATTTCAAACATCCATAATCTAATTTTTAGATGATTCACTGGTAACCAGAGAAAGAAAGTAGGTTCCCCTTATCCACATAAAGCTGGGCTTCCCAGCTCTCCTCTTTCAACTCAACTGGAAGTAAACTGGAACATACAGGATGAAGGCAGAGAACAAGCAAACCCCAGAGAAGACACAAAGCCACTCTCTGGCTCTCAAAGGCTGGCAGCTGCTCCCCTCATCTCAGGTATGAAATGCTCCCCTTCAAAAAACGTTGTGCCTGTTCCTGACAGCGAGAGGGTGATACTGTTGTGACACACGAGGCAGATGAACAGGCAGAGACTACTTCTCTGATGCCTCACTCAAGTTTTATGACGTGAGTAAGGCAGGACAATAGCGCCCCTTTCACCCCAGACCTGCTACAGCTCCAGGCAAGCTTACTGCACTGGACAAACACAGGATAGAGATAGCACTACCCACAGACACCTGCTGTCTATCAATGACTATGAAAAGGTAGCAGGAAAATATTTAAATGCACTTTTTTTTTCGGTCCAGCTGTTCTCCATTCTGCTTGAAGGTGTCCAGATTTAAAGACACGGATTCTAAACACTGCAGCTGTTTGCAACTGTTACAGAAAACTACGTGAAATGTTCAAATTACTGAATTACACAGCACTAAAGCTTTTTCCCCTCACTGTGACACAGCTGAATGGATGACTCCACTGAGATAGTTTCTCCGAGAACACATCCAGAATGCACACTAATGAGCTTTTTAACAGAATCAGTGTGTGTCTACTTTCCTGGGGTGGGGGGGAATCAACCAAGCAAAAAACATTTATGTCTCCACGTTTCAGATTAAAGATTGCTTCCCATAAGAATCACACTGACATCTTTCTAAGCTTCCTGGTGTACCACATGCATTTAGCAGGTACAGACTTCTCCTCCCCTCCCGGCTCACTTTCTATTCACATCATGCACTAATCTAGGTGGTGCGTGTGGACAGGGACTGCCCAATCTAGGCCAGTCACTTCAGGATCCCCTCTAAAACCAGCATCTCATCACCACCTTGTGTTTCGCTCCCATTTTTGCACGGCAGCAGAGAAAAACAGCCTTGCCTAGGCACGGGAAGGACAGGCTTCAATTTCTCCTGTCAAAACAGGGTTAAGGATCAGGGCGAAGCCGACAGAAACACGGACAAGCAGGACTGCCTCCCAAACGCCACTCGAGAGCGAGCCATGAGTTTTCCCAAGACAGCTGGGGGGGGTGAAGCGAGGGAGCGGAATGGAGAAGAGCTCTTTTCGGTTTTCTCCAGTTCCCATACGGGCAGGCCCGGCCGAAAGGGGAACAGAAGTCACAGCCATTCCCTGCCTGGCAATGAGGAGCCGGCAGCTCCCGTGGCTCCCAAGGGAGAGCGGCTGGGTGACCCAGGGAACACCCGGCCGTGCAGAGGGAGGGATCGGGGATCTCCCGCTCCCCCGGGCCCAGGAGGCCGCGGGGCGCTTTCCGCCTCTCTCAGCCGCGCCCGGGGGACGCGAGGGGTCTCCCGGCCCCTCCGCCAGGGGCCGCGTCGCCCCTGGCACCGGGGAACGATGGAGGGGAGGAAGGAGGGGGAGGTGGGAGCCTCACCCCAAACCCAAAGCTGCCCCTCTCCCCCTCCTTCCCGCCGCCTCCGCAGACGGCCGCCCCCGGGAGCAGCCCCCGCTCT
>VZTA01024015.1:0-27211 GCA_013398855.1 Mohoua ochrocephala | reverse complement strand
GCGCTCCGCCGGGCGGGGCCCCGCCCCCTCCCGGCCGACATGGCGGCCCCCGCGTTCCTCCCCGTGCCACCTCAGCGCTGCCCCAGCGGGGCCGCGCTCTGACGCGCGGTTTCTTTCGAAACGCGAGCCTTGGCCTGCGTAGGCTGGTGGTGCTCAGAGAAAAAAGGGGCCGTAAAATTCCCCTGTGCTTGTTAGACGCCGCCAACCACACACAGGAGCCATTCATCCTTGAATGGTCACATCCAGGCATTCATTACTCTCGTACACTCACACGCACCCACACACACTCACACTCTCCTGTCTTGCATTCAGAGCTTGTCCCCCTAATAGAGAAAAACATGAATCTGCAGCTCATATCCGGAGTTTTGTCAATCGAAGGGGCGGGAATGGATCCCTAAGGATGCCTCTCCCAGATCTGTTGGAACTGGACCTCATGTTACTGTGGGATAGTTGAGATTGCTGCTGCCTTTATTCATGCAGCAGTGAAGCCACGCTGTGCTGGTACTTAGAGAGAGGTGCCTATGCACAGCTACCCAAAGCACAACGGTGCTTAGTTATTTCCTGGTGTTAAAGATGCCTCTGAAAAGACACCTTTTCCTTTAGTATCTTAAAAAGCAAAGCTTCCAATTAGTGTTTTCTGCCAGGACAAGAAAAATGTCAGTTGTTTGATTTTTGTAATATTTGTCCTTGCTGGGAGCTCTGTCCCTGCCTGAGGAGGGTCCAACAAGGAGTAAGCAGATTGAAAGTGGAGGTGAGCATTTGAAATGGAAGTGAGAAAAGATGAACACGATACACATTTTTATTCTAAACATTTCAAGGAGGAGGAGGGGCATGGTTCAGGAGGCTTCTTTGCTGCCTGTTACAAAGTATTTCAAAAATATTTGGGTATTTTCAATGAAAAAAATCTTTGCTTTAAAAAATATAGGAAAGATCGGGGAAAACTGGACGTTTCCATCCATTATACTTTCTACCCCTCATATTTCATACCTTTGTACTGATGATTCAGTCCTTCTTCAATCCATTTCTTTATCAAAGCAGTGTTTCCAAAGTTTTAACAAGAAACTTCGTGATCCCTAAAGTCCACGTATCACGAACAATACCAAAGTTCACTACACTATGAAGATAAATATATTCCACGTTTAGATAAGAGCTGAACTATTGTTCCTGTAACAATTTAGCATATAACCTGAAAAAGATCATTTTACCTTGTTCCATTTCTGAAATTAGGATTCCCTAGAGAAAAGAAAAAAAAAGCCATAAAATGTATAATTTGGAGGGCAGGGGGGGTTATGCTGAAAGTGTTTTAAATTAAGCAAGACATGTTCGGTGTTGGCTGTAACAGCATTTTATTCACATCTGAAATACTTAGAGACAGGATACTTAATTAGTAAAAGAAGTCGACATTTCCGATTCAGTACTTCAAATTCTTCTCGGGGTTTTTGCTTGTTTTTTGGGATAACATGGAAACAATATTTTTATTCGTTTTTTAAAAGAGCCATTCGAAATCAAATGGGATCTTCTTTAGAGAATACTTTTCTTTATGGGGAAAAAAATATCAATGATTAGAAAATATTGTCACTCTTTTAAGGAGCCATCCTCACGGTGCCTAGCTATGTTTTACAATACAACCAAGTATCGTCCTTCCTAAACCACACAAATTTCTAAAGGAAAATTTCTCAAGGAAATTGAAGGAATTGACAAAAGCAATCATTATACATGGGACTTACAAATAAGAAATGGATGCCCACAGATACATGAACTTCCTGTCCAAAAAAAAAAAAGACGTCTGACCTACCTATCCTAGGTAACTTTTAATGACCTTCTCTTCTTTTTCTGGAGCAGTAATGATGAACTTCAGCCTTGTGTCTGATGTGACTGCTCTTTTTGGAGGCTTATCAATGCTACAGAGCACTTGTTTTCTGCCTCATAAGAAAGAGCATGGATTTGTAAGACATGGAGAACTTTTCAGGACTGATTAAACAATTGCATGAAGACACTCAAACTCTCGTGTATAACGCACAGTGTATTTGTAACTATGCTGCTTGTTGATTTACCCTTTGGTTTCTAATTAAATTGAATTTTTACTTAGGAAAGGGAGAGGAGAGCTACAGTGCATTGGCCATGTTCAGCAGGCCTGGAATATACAAAGGGCATAAATAGAGCAACTTCTGTACATCTGTACCGGAGTATAAAACTTATTAGCTCAGGTCCTTTCAAAGGCCTTGGAGTACAAGTCGCCGAGAGGCTCTGGTGCTGCCTGGCTGGTTTGCAGTCCCATTGTCCTGCCGGCACGTGGTCCTGCTTTTGGCTCCTCATGGTCTCAGCTGAAGAAGTGTGTCTGTCATTCGAGATACCTGTGAGAGCTGCATGGAACAAACCATGAAAAACGCAGCGTTGTATTTCACATATTTGCAGGTTTCTAGGTCTGGTTAGGTAAGGTAGACAAGGAAATATTATCTGAAAAAGTCTGGGTTGATCTGAAAGTTTCCTGCGAATGTTTTTCAGGCTGTGACTTTGAAACATTTTATTTTTTTTTGAATGCATATACAGTGGTACCTGGAAAACAAGAAACACTTTGGAAACTTTTTCTTGAAGAGTGGTGTTCTGAAAGTGTACAGAATACAAATCTGGAGTCCCTGTAGAGGAGGTGAAAGTGTGGAGTAAATATTGTGCTGTTAAAACCAGAAAAGATTAGTCAGTGTGACTTGATTCGAAAAACAACCATAAAATAATTTTCAGTAACTGTTAACAATTCCATGGATAACTTGAAATACAGGAAGTACTTTCAATAGGAAGACTATTCCATGTAGGTGATTCCCAGCTGTAGACGCCTCACTCGCACGTTGTGATGGATTAGTTAGCATGTCTCAGGAGCCTGTCTCAGGATCATATTATTACCCTCAGCTGGATAGGATGAAGGTATGACCCGGCTGAGGATGCCAGAAGCATTAAATGTGGTGTGCCGTATCAGCACTTCAGTCAGACTCACACAGAGTGAATAAAGACTTAAACATTTCTATACCTGGTTTTCTAAATTCTCATTTCAAGGATTAAGCAGGAGAATCCTGAGTCAAAAAAAAAAAAAAAAAGACTCATGCTTTAAAATAAATGGATCTCTGTTTCCTTTTCATGAATTCAGTTTTAAATCCTGGGCATAATCTGTCCATCAGTGTGGTATGATCACCTCAGGACTTTTTCCACAGAGTTTGCAGATCTGATCATCACTGGTGATGATCAGATCTGCAAACAGGCACACAGTTTTCAGTAGATTAAAGTGATAATAAACAACTTAATGTTTGGGGATGGGTGGATTTTCACATATTTCCAATTAGCTGTTTTATAGAAAATAGCCAAGGGTGCAATAATGAAGAACCCATGACTCCAAGTACTGCATATGCCTTATATGAAGGGACATCTTTATAGGAATACAAGGCCAAGAGTCCAGCAGGGCTGTGGGGGGAAAGAAGAGGCAGACACGTTCCTGAAGGCTTTTTTTCAGGATCACTGTGAAAGGCCTCAAGCCATGAAGCTCTTGTTACTTCCCTCGGACTCTTTCCAACAACTAATGCAGAGGAATTTTTTCCTGCTATTCTTTCTGAAAGTAATTTTGTGTATGATTTGGTATAAAAAAGCCACCCAGACAGAACAGTCTTTTCAGTGCTGACCTTGAAATAAAATCCCACCTTGATTTGTATAATGGGAAGAGTTTTGTGTGTGACAGACCAGCATCCCTTTCTGAACAAAAATTCTGAATCCCTGTAACTGCTTTCTGACAAGTTCCCATGCTATATCAAGCTGTAGAACACGTAAGTCTGATCATTATTTTTTTTGAATCTGTTATTAGTCTCAGAATTGCTAAATACTTTGCCTGGGTAGCATTCAAAATGCAGGACAAATAGCTGAAGGCAAGACTTGTTTTTTCATGACTTATTAACATGAGGTAGCTGATCATCCAGGTGATCCCGAGTACGAACACTACTGAGATAGTGCTAATCATATTTTTCATGAATGAATCCTTTTTATTCCTAGAAGCACACACACTCACAAAGTTATTAAATCTTTCTCTATACCATTTAATATCTATTTGAGCTTTAAACTTTCTATTTATTCAGGCTATATTGCAAAAAGATATTATTAAGGTGAGTTGAGAAGATACACTTCCCTACATTTGTTTGATGTATCATTTGGAGAAGAAATCCAGAAAAATAGATGTAACCAAATTTATCAGACTAATCTCTGTTTGGAGTATGCAGCTTGGATGTATCTGGTTTTAATTTAAAAACTGATGTTTATCAAGCCAATTTAAAATTAGCATGTTAGCTATTATACGTTTTTTTAGAATGCTTAAAAATTCATCCAAATGCACTTAATTTTCAGTATAAGAACTAGCTGCCCATGATGTCTGAATATCCAGTTTCTCTCAAGCCTGAACAGACTCAGAGATAAGGTGTTTTGTTTGCTCCAACCGTGAAAATTTTACATAAAGAAATGAAGAAATGGTACAAAGTTTTGTTGAATGGATCAGTCCCATGGGATTAATAAAAATTAAAGCAATCTTTTTTAAAATAATTCAGTGTACACTGAGGGTTTGTGACATACAGCCTGTGACAATACATGGAGAGCTGATGTAAAACTGAGCAAGTAAATCTGCTTCAAGCTGCTCAAGAACTGGCATGGTGTTTGGCTGTACTGAGAAATTCATAATTCTCAGTTGGCTGGACACACTCTTCTCCCACTTTTAGGGATTTAAATTGGAAATAACTGTCATTGAAGTCGAGTGACACTGCAATATAAAAATGGGGACAAAAACCTGAAGTATGTTCACTGATATGCAGTTGAACAAAGTCTGACCCATTGTAACAAATGGAATTCATTTTCTGCCTGCTTAAAGTGTACATTTCTTTAAAATAAAAGATTTTGTCAAAAATCCTAGTTTGTGACAAGAAAGTCTGAGCTGGTGACAAGAGACTGAGGAACAAATTTGCTGAAAGATATGAGGAGTTCTGTGCCATCTCACCTTATCAAATTCGTGTTCTTCTTCCATATCACAGAGATACTGATCTTGATGAAAATGAAGATGTTGAACAGGTCTTTGAGTGCTACTGGTGAGAAGAATGACCACAACATTGGCTTTTGCACACTGAAATTCTGAATTTGGCCCAGTGCTGCAAGCCAGCAACTCTGAATATAAAGGGAGGTAGTCTCAAAAGATACGTTAGATACATTATTCAGAATACCAAACCAAAACAAAATAATATTCCACTTTTCATCCTGAAAGACCTGACAGTGCTTTCTAGGTCTTGTTAACTTAGCTCTGAAAGGCAGCCATTCCTTGAGAAATGAGGGCTTTCAATCATGCTTCTCTTTCTCTGGGGAATGCAAAATGATGCATCAAACAACCTACACAGAGAAATAATAAGGTGCAGCATAACTAACCAAATAGATGTCTGGCCACCACATGCACGTTTATCTTTAGGATATATTTTATAGTAAAGAGTAATAGGGGAGACCTAATGGACAAAGATTGAAGAAAAAACAGGGACAACTTCAGAAGAACAGGGTTATCCTGTAATAACCTTTACCTCTTTTCTTTTTGATTTTCAAATAATCTCAAGTTAGAGGTCCACACGCCCTAAATGAGTATCACAACATGACCACCATCTGGAAGGGGGTTTGTGTTTACATTTCCTAAACAAGTCTGCCTTTCTTTCGTATCATCCAGTCTCTCCAAGGTACAGCGTAAGCCTGATAGCCTGCTTTGGTATGTGGGCACTCAAATGAATACCTATGCCAAAACCACAGGGTGAATAGGAATATAGTTATTATGGCCAGATTTTAAGTTAATGTTAGGATTAAATGCAGGTACTGAAATGTAGTTATTCACTTAAATGAAGGGGTGGAGTATCAGTTAGGCTGAGAGTGTCTGCAGTTTGCATTTCAACTCACAGAAGACTGCACGGTCTTGCAGAAGGATTCAAGGCAGATGTAGATCCAGTACCCTAAATCCTTAGTGAGGAGAAAATGTGTTTCCTTCTAGTGAATGTCTAGGTTAAGTGAAGGCTTCTATTTCTTTTGACTACTTAGATGTACAAAATAGTGTACCAACAATACATCTAGAATTGTATTAATAATAAACCATCACAAAAGGTGTGGGACAGCAAGTGTTGTAATAATATCTGAACTTAAAATTCTTCCTGTCAGTAGTTTAGAGCTTTTCCTTCTCTGTAGGTAGCTCCAAGTGTTATTGCAACTACTATGACAGGAATTCCTAATTAATAAGAGAGACATTAGCAATTTATTGTTCTGTTGCACAGGCATACCTCCCTTCCATACGAATAGCTTCTTGCTTCCTAAATTCCATGGATTTTAAGAGCTGTGTTTCACCTGCCTCGTGCTAATTTAAATGGGTTTTCTGTAGCCTAGACAAAAGGCAGGACCGAGGGTTGTGAGCACTATTTTTCTGAGGACAGCTTATGTCCAGGACTTGCTGATTTTTGTCATTAAAGAGCTTCCTGAACCAACACTAGTGGTGAAAGAGCAAGCTCCCTCCTGGGCTATAGTGGGCTCCCTTATCGCAGCTGTGCAACCCTACTCTCTGGTCAGCAGTGAGAAACTAATTTAAGAACACTTTGCACCACACACCATTGCATTTCATACCAGATTGATGCAGAGTGTAACTTTTGCCCTGCAAGAAGCTTGGCTGTGCAGGTTTGCCTCCTCAGTGCCTTTGCTTCACTTCTTGTCTTCCACGTCTCCTGCGTACCAGTTCACCCTAGGCAGCACATCTCACGGGGAGCAACCTCATGCACAAGTTTTTGTCCTGGTAATAAACATGCTCCTTAAAGTCTGTTCCTTCTTCATCCCTAACAGAGATCTTCCAGATTGCCATGCATTTACTGCGCTCTCAAAAGAGATCCGAAAGCAGTGAGTCAGAATCATGCTGGTTTGGATGTGTGTAACTTGTCACAGGACACGCTGAAGAACATAGCGCTGTGTTGTCATGCAAATACATATGGAGGGAGCACAGTGCCACGTAGCCGGGCAGCTTTTGCTGGCTTGCACTTGCAGTCCAAATTCTAAATGTTTCAGAGGAATTGCCTCTACAAATGTAAGACATAATAATGGAACAATGAGGATTGAAAACTGCTTGGTGGGTGCCATCAGAAACAGTACAACACAAAAGCTGAATACACAACATGGAAAAGACTGGTGTTCCTGTACACTGTATTAGAAGAGTTTCTTGAAACAGGCTGAGATTTTCACTTTACCTTGTGAGCATCTGTCCGAATTTTTCCATTCTCCGGGTAGTTCCCTTTCAGTTTGCAGTGTTGCTGCTAACTGCTGTACTGACTTTAGAATGCGTTCTTTGCTTATTAATAAATAATATGTAACAAATAATATCAGTCACTTATTGCTTTTGGATGTATTCAAGGCTGGGAATCTCTAAATCAGGAATTTAAGTCCACATATGTGATCACCACAATGGAAAGATTTTTTACGTAGTTGGCAGAAGCAGATTGTTGAATGCTTGATTACTGTGAAAATTTCTCCTGCACCCAACAGGCCTGTGTTGCTGTGCCAGTGTCCAAGCTATCAGTTTCAGTGTTTTATCAGGACAATGCAAACAAGCTCAGGTTATACCAGTAGTGCGAGCAGCAACAGGAGATTATAAATCACGTGGCACTAACCCGGAGACACTGATTGTAATTGCTCTCTGCTGATCTCCTATCTTTACAACTCTCCCTGAATGTACTCTGTAGTGTAAAAGTTGCCATATGGACAACTTTAAATCTCACCCCATCCAATTACTGGCATGGTTACGAGGGAGTGGCCAGGCAGCGGCTTGACGGCTCTGAGCAGCAGTGACTGTGCAGAACTGAGTGCTGCCCACAGAGATGTTGCCAACAAGAAATAGTGCAGTAGGACAGCCACGGCTGGGCACCAGGAGCCTGCGGGAGGATCCACCACGTCAGAGGTGAGTGAGGTGTTGCTGGCGGCATCATAAGGAAGGTATTGCTGGTAGCATCTGGTGGTATCGTTGCTGCACTTCCTGGCAGTTTGGTTTTCAATTCCAGAGATGAAGGTGATGTTAAAAATGAGCACAGAAAAGCAGACTCACTAACATTTACATTACAGATAACTTTTGAGTTTTCCTATTGGTAGGAATATGTTTAGGAGAAAAGCAGAAGAGAAAAATAAGAAAAATTGTAAAATATTTTCTCATTTTCATTTATACTAAAAGCAAGCCAGAGTAGAAACTTTAATACAGACAGAAACCAAAACGATAACTTGTTTGCAGAATTGCACGAACGTTACTCTCAGACAGCTTAACAAATCTATTAATTTTGTCTGACTCTGACTAGAACAGAGAATACCCAGCACCTTTTAGGACTAGGCCTTGACTGACAGCAGTTTGGGATGCATTTCATTTCTTTCCCCTCTGCTCTTTTTGGAATCCTTTTTTTCACTGTTCAGAAGTGAAGTAGCATAAAACAAGTATTTCTAACCATTCTCCAAAGTGCAAGAGAATAATAAACCTCCACTTCCAAACTTTGTCTAATCTCAGAATCACAGAATCACAGAATCTGTTAGATTGGAAAAGACCTCCAGGATCATTGAGTCCAACCTGTGACCAAACACCACCAATATCAGCTAGACCATGGCACTGAGTGCCATGTGCAGTCTTTCCTTAAACACCACCGGGGACGGTGACTCCACCACCTCCCCTGGCATTATATATATTATATATAGTATATGTGTGCATATATAGAAATGTGTATTTTTATGCATATGTATATATATCTATATATAATATTATCATAAATAAATGCGTTTAAAAGGCACAGTCTGGAAGCTCCTACAATCTTGAAAACAATAACTTTGATGGAATTGCTCCAAATCTACATTAGTACAAGCAGGATGAGAAACATCCCTTCATCAGTTATAACTGCAGCTCTGCTGGCAATTTGCTCATTGTTCAGAGGGGAATCACAGGACACCATTAATCACAGGCACGTCCATCAAGGAAATTTGCTGCCATTGTGTTTGTATTAAGTCACTCACAATAAAACAGTAACACAAGCAGCTACTGGCTAGAAAAAAAGATAACTGTTTACACGTTGTAATACCAGCCTGTGGGGGGAGGTCACGCTGGTGGTGGGACACTGTGACACATTTTTGAAACCTAGTATTGAGATAGTGAACTGAAAATCTCAACGTGTATCACAGACCTGTGTAGCAATAATACCACACTGGGTCTGTGTTGTCAATGCCTGGCCAGGGCAGTAACAGAGGTGTCAGTGAGTCCCAAGCCATGCTATGTGATTTAGTTATTTTTAAAAATACTGTTTGCTGATCAATAATATTGCAATACATTCTAAACTGGCTACTTTTAATTGTTTTCCTCAAACTACGTACAGAACAAAATATTGTAACCTAGTGTAAAATACTTGCAGTTTAACATCTTCCCTCTTACCTAGTGAGTATTTGAAGCAAAAATGATAATAACCGGACCAGCCATGGACAATCTAACACTAGTATAAGAAATATAATCCAAAGGCTTTGCATATTTATATTTGATCTGAAATGCCTAGAAAATAAAACGGTATCAGTTATATCAGATGAGAAGAGATAAATTTCTTTCTAAAGTTTGTGTTTCTAGCTGCACATAGAAACAAGAATGTTCTGGCAAAGTTTGATTATTGCTAGCCACTGCCAGAATTTTTAGATCACACAGAATTATTATGGATTCCAAAACTAGAGGAGCTTGTGAAGAGCACCAAAAAGAGATTTAACAATGCTGATCAAGTATTCATCAAAATAGCAGATTAAATTATTCATATTAAAATGCAAAGTGACACAGACTGGACAAAGCAGCTTTTAACTTTTCATACTGGTGAGCATTCTAAATTTTGACTTTTGGTCTAAGGTAAGATGTTACAAAGAATTATAAATTGAAACCTGTCTATGTTTGTATAGTGACAATAAAGCAGCAAGTAAATGTAAATGTATTCAGTGAAACAGAAAACGCTGTTGTATTTGCATAAACTGATGGGAATCTTTTTTAGAATAGAGTCACTTTGTGCAAAAAGGACATGCAAAACATAAAGGGAAATACAGAAACAAGTAAATAGTACAAATATGGAAATGCTGTTCTGAGCAGACAGTAAAAATGAGCTCTGAAATGCTGGCGTGCTGAAGTTAGTGACCACAGATATGTGATTTTATCCAGGGTGTGTTTTGTTTAGAGAAGCTGAAATAAATACTGAAAGAATAATGAACGTCAGAAACAGTCAGTCATTCCTAAATAGTCCTGTTAGTACAAGAGGGCAATATATGAAACTTCATGGTTGAAAGCTTAATATTTACAGAGCAAGTGCTTTTATAAACATATAAGCAAAGAGAGTAGTTAATGCTAAATCCTCTGAGTTATTTGCCCAGCACAAGGCAGTGCCACAGCTAGCCCGGATTCCAGGCTACTCTACTCTTCATCTGGGGCACTTTAGCCTTTAGACAAACCCTCATTTAACCACCAGCTGCAGCAAGGGAGGTGCAGAGCTGGAGGCTACAACAGTTGAGCAAGGGGAATGACCACCGGGGACGGTTCCCTGCCATGGAGCTGCACAAGCAGGTGGGCACAGCCACAGGTCGTGTCAGAGGAAGCCAGGACTTGCCAATACATTTGGCTATTCAGCAGCTTGGGCACAACTTACCCAATTTGCCAGATCTGCCACGGGGCAGAAACAAGTACGTGGGGACATCTTAAACTCCTGGGCGTTCTAGCTGAGTGCACCTGTGCCCTTCTATTGCCGTGCTGGTCCTAGAGTTGAAAAGAACCAACCAAACAAAAACATTAAACAACCCCAGACTCTTCCCATTCAAGAAGGACAATGCCCTATCATCAGAACAGCAAAATTAGTGGTGTGATTACACCTGCATCTCAGGAACTGGTCTCTCGCTTTTGCACGGCCAGCAGTGCTCTAGTCATTTCCAGTATAATCCCAAAAGACGTAGGCATGATCACACAGCTCCAGTTTGGATGTGTCATACTAGGGACTGGGATTGCAAGGGGGGGAAGTGGCTACAGAAACGTAGAGATAGGCACCAGAAAACTGTGTGTGCTACAGTGATTTGATTCTGAAAGGGGAGCTGGTGGCTACTAAGGGATATGTGGGTTTCCAGTAAACCTTATGAATGATATCAGTAACAGCATAATTTGGCATTTTAAACTTACTTTATATGCCTTTCTCAGTCAAGATTGCCAATGAAATTACCAACTCCCGTGAATTATTCAGGTAATTAGTATTCAGGTAATTAGTATTCAGGCTCCCACTGACCCCCACAGCATTAAACAACTGCCGGTTGAATTCCGTGTAAGCCAAACAACAGCTTTCCGCTTTTGGTAGCGCTGCGTTACTGCCAACCGGAGCTGAATCCAAACTGGAACAGGAAACAAACAATGATAAATGCTAATGATAAATGATAAACCCATCCCTCCCCTCCTGCAGCACGGCGGTGCTCAGGCACTCACACATCAAATGCAGTCATTTTCAGACAACACACTTCTGCAGGGTACTGCAGTTAGAACTACTTTTTAATGAGCAACAAGCAGCTTGGAGTGCAAATAAGAAGTGAGCACAACCATTCACGGTATTAGGTAGTTCCGTTTAAAGTTAAGAATAAAAGTAGGAGTAAAAAAATCAATTCTGTTTCAGTAATTTCCCTGGAAATGACACATTTCCTGCGTCACTTATCTGTATGGTTCCATGGTGATGATTACTGATCTGTCATATGTATTTATTTGACCTTAAAAGCTTTGTTAAACATTGTGAGAAGAAGCCAACTACTGTTTTCTGGAGAAACTATGCCAAACATGAATACATATTATCTAAAAATTCAGGAGTTTTGGCAAAAGAACACTCACATAAGAGCATTTCCTGCAAGAAAGTAGTAACATCTGGAATCGGTTCCTCGTGGAGGAAGTCAAAGCACACAATGGTTTTAACTGGAAGTAGGAGTTAAAAGATAGCATGAAAAATGAGCATTCCCCACGTTAATATGTATATTGGACTCTGACAGTCATGTTGACTTTTTCTTGTTTACCAAGATTTTGGTAGTCTTCTGGAGAGAAAGACTGTCCTCCTGAGACCTGTTTTTTTCGTTCTTGCTATAGGACTAATGTACCCTAGGACAAATCCACTCTGGCATACCTATAACATTTTATGGAATACAGTTCTGCTCACAAATGTCCTAGTTTAGCAGCACAGAGTCAGTAATATCAGCTGTTTAATACAGAAGTTGAAGAACGTTTTCTATGCCGCATTATCAAAACACCCTTCACTTATGTCGCTATACATCCCACAAACTCTGTCAATTGCTCTTTGCCAAAAATCAAAGCAAAAAAAAACCCCAACCCCCTCTCTGCTGGAGTCTCTTTCCCTGAGTCCTGAAGAATGCAGTAGGGCCAGGGCAGCCTCTGGTTCAAACTGGCCCTGGTGTTTCTTACCTTGGGACTGAAGGCTCTTTCAGCACTGCTCACTACTCCACCATCAATATTGCCAGAGATTACTCGTTCAGACAAACTGTGGAGACTCTGATAAACCCTGGACAGGAAGAGTTTGTCATTTTGGTACAGGACAAATCCAACTCTGCCACTGTCTGATGAACCTCTGCAAGGCAAAGAGAAAACTAGGTATAGATAGCAGATATCAGAGGAGCTGGTGCTTTTGGAGAAGCCTACACTATGCTGTTGCACACACTCAGCATTTACAGATTTTTGTTTAGATTTTTTTTTTAGAATCCATATAAGTAGTAGAGAACAGCTGCTCTTCCCATGGATGTCAAGAGACAGCTTCAATTTTTGCTGAGATGGGGTGTGAAAATAATTATTACCCTTCTCTTAATATCATTTCTGGGGGAAAATACTGGTAAATGAGGAAAATAATATCCTAAATCCCAATATACACACACAGTTCAAATGGCCAGACTTTTAATAACACTAAATAAGAAATAGTCACACCAGGGACATTTACTGTTAGTGGGAAGTCAGAATATAAGAAACTCCCTGGGTTTTTGCCTTCAGATCCCATTTTTCGACTGCGTTTGTTTTGCACACTTCTAGCAAATTAGAGTTCATCTACATGATTTAAATCACTCATCTCAATTGTAGCTTAAGTGAGAAAGCAAAATCCTGGATTATATAATAGAGTTTGTTATTGATTTTATGGTTTTGATTTAAGATCAAGAGAGACTGATTTGATCTCTCTGATTTGATCATCAGGTGAGACAAATGTAACTCTATATCTACAAAATATCACAAATATGCACTTAATATTGAAGAAATCTGTTGGGACTTTGTTTAAGACAAGCTGTGCATTCAACATTTATCTGTCTTGAGGGGAGTGTTATGTTATACTGGCATAATGAGAAAGGCTTTCATTATATTATCACACTGTTTTCCCACAGTACTGTTGTCTGAAACAGTGAACAGAAGTGGCAGTGACCAGTTAATGAGTTATTCAGTGATTTTTTATTGTCAGTGCTGGGTGTGTGAGGTTACTTGGTTTATCTCTTCACATCTTTTTCTAACCCTGCTGGGAGGACTGAATTATTCATTTTCCTGTGGGCTTGTTCACCGTTATGGTGTCTAAGTGCTCTGCTAACTTCGCCTTTGTTATACTGCTGTGATGTCTCAGTGTTACTGGCGCTGCACGGATAGACTGAGGACAAGGCTGCTGGTTTCAGGTGCCCGGTGTGAAACTCTTGTGATGTCAGAGAAATGCACGTTTGAAGCTCAGCTCTCCCACACCCACCAGCTTCTGAAGCAAATGAAGCAGAGGAACTATAACCTTTTTCTTTTTTCCTCTCCTGGTCAATACCAATTTATCCTCCGAGCACTGCAGAGCGTAAGCAATGGACATCTGGAAAAATCCCAAGTGAGTAATCCAATTTGCAGGTGTTAGGGTGTGGGTGTCCTGGCTGACACCTGACAGTAGCAGTAATTTTAGTTGAAATGGTTGATATATTCAGATTTCAGGCAAAGTAAGTATGTGCTTGTTCTTGATCTCAATGTTTGTAGAGGCATGGTCAAAGATTCAACACACTCTCAATTTTAAAAAACAAAACAACTGAAAAAGTCCCAAACACCAAAAGCATTCTGGCCATTACATGTACTTTTGCATTCTTCTATAAATAAGATTATCCAGCTCATTTGACACGTGCATTTCTTGTACCAGGCATCAGCATGCATAAAAACCAACCAGCTAAGGGTTTTTTTCCCCAAAGGAGATTTTTAGTGAATATTCATTAAAAATTTTCCCAGCTGCAGTTGCCAAATGAAGAAAGGACTTACTGTTACTTAAAATGTTGAACAGTATCTGAACTTCAGTACTGAGGTCACCAATAAGCCCAGGAACATTTTCCTGTATTTCTAGTTTTGTTGACTGATACTTTCCCAGTGCTGTATCTGCAACAATTAGCAGTGTATGAGTTAGGATTTATGGTTCATACTGCTGTGTCTGTCCAGGTAAATCCAACAACCCACAGGACTTACTTCTCTGTGCCAAAAACAGAATCGTAGAGGACCCTAATTTCAGTGGAGCAGACTAGATTGCAACATTGCCTGTGACATGTTGCCAGCCAAAGAAAATTCCTCCATTGTTTTTGTGAGGCTGCATCAAAATAATGAGTGGGATAGAAGTTATCATTATTTGTTATTATACAGCTACAGGTTCGGTTTCTGAGTTTCCTCTCTGATTTGGTTCTCCAGTGGGAAGCGCTCCTCGTTTCCTATCAGTATCCTTTCTCTAAAGCAGAAGAATCCAGCCATGTTTATATTGGTGTAAATTGGAAATTACACGTTGGAGTCGAATGCTAAAAATATTTTGACTTGTTCATGAACTGCTTTCATCCTAAACAGAAGGGGAAATGCTGTTGACTACCTCTAAAGAAAAAGGCAAAAGCTGAAGTTACCTGGTTGTAGCATTGACAAGATTATTGTGGATGAATTCTGTTTTGTTGGCATCCAGGAGTCGACTCGCTGTAGCCATTGCTGCCACAGATGCCTGAGGCAAGCAGAAAAAAAAAGGCAATATTGAAATGCAATTGAATAAATCACCCCATGTGCTACACACTGAATGGGCAAAGTAGGAACACTTAACAAGCATTGCTTGGAAGTACAAGCAATGTACTCTACAACAGAGCAGAAAAGTAAAGGAAGCCATTCAAGAGACCGCAAGCTTGGTGCCAATGGGTTCATAAATTCCACACTTTTATCAACTTAGTGAGGATTAAATTATTAACTCAAACACTAAATGATGCTCGTATTAAAATTTCCGATATACATCTGAACAGCTGATAAATTCACACTCAGCTCTGAGAACAGAGCTAACAGTGATTCCGCAAGTACGTGCTCAAGGACGCTTAAATAACTCTGCTAAATGGCAAAATTAATGCATTGTTCGTCGTGTTATGTACAGTTAAGAGAAAGGACAGTGTCTTTTCTGCTGGTAGAGGGGGGACAGAATTGAAATCCCAAATGTTAAGCCCCACAAGCCTTATTTTAGTCCTAATAAAACTCACCTGAAAGTCTTCTTTCAGGAACATTTGGCTTTTTCATAACCTGCGCTGCGATGTTTGCAGCAGCAGGGATGTTGTCTCTGGTCAGTGGGTCTGGCACGGAGTTGAGGATTTGAGGGTTACTTGCAATAACTGAAACCTTTCTGGAGCCCGCAGTTTCAACCTGGGAGGAAAATGTCATTCAACAGAAACAAAATGAAAAAAGGAGAAAGAGTCACCGCCTCATAACGTTCTCACACAAAATAAAAATATACAAGTAACTGGTCGTCTACAATGTTTATGTTAATGTCAAGTATGTGGTGTTTGCAAATTCTCCCTAGAGATCGTTTTCATGAATTCTTGGAGTATCTTGGGTTGGAAGGGAGACCTTAAGGTCCCCCAGCTGAGCAGTGGCTGAAACTAGGCTGCTCAGGGGCTCACTTTGACTATCCACAACCTCCCTCAGAAAACTGCTCATGTTTGAACAGTGTAAAGAAGAAAATTTTTTCTTATTTAACTGGAATTTCCCATATTGCCACTTGACTCTGTGGGCACTCATCCTAAAACTGCACACCTTGAAGAACAGCCTGGCCCAATTGTTCTCCACACCTTGCCATGAAGTAGCAGCAGGACCTCTCCTTTGTCTTGAGGTCACTGAGTTCTGAGTCTATAAACCTCTGTACACCTTTCATTGTTCCCTTAAATAACTACAACAGGATTTTTTGAAAGGCCGTCAGAGGAACTTGAGAAATGTCCTCTGGAACAATCCTGCCTCTCAACACAGTGCTTATAACCTGCACTGAGTACTTTATCCTCACTTCAGTGCATTATACAGAGTGTCAGCTTGGAATAAATGTAAAAAAAAAAACCAACAAAACAATAAAATATTCTCCTTCTGGAGGTACTAATGAGAATTGCTATAAGCACTGGTTGGGTCTAGTTTGAGTTAGTTAACACTGAATGGAGTAAATGTTTGTAGCGTCTGAAGAGTCTAAACATAAAAGAAAGTTGAGGCACATGATATAGGATATGTGAAGGTATAGCTAGATAACAATAAGAGACAGAAAATCTGCCAGTCATCGGGTGAAGTCATCTATTTCTTAATCCTGTTGATGAATAACTCTACTGAATTGCTTCAATAACTGAATTGTTCTCAAATTATTTATGTTGGGAAGCTACCAAAATCAAGATTAATTCTATCATGCAACTTTGAAGCGTTGATAAAGCTTGGAATGGTAGGTAAGAAAAGTGAATGTGTTGCATAGGGAGGAAGGAAATTTGCATTTATAATTACTGGAGGTGATATGATTTGACTTGAAAACATCTGCCTATGCATGATGAACCAACAGTACATCATGAACTCCTGTGTCCACTGTTCTTGCTTCTGGCTTTTAGCATGACCTTGGATTCCAAGTAAATATTTCTATTTAAAAGTAATCAAATCCTTTTACACCTGGGCTCTGGATCACTGTCATGAACACCTCATCCTCCCATTGCCCAGATCCCCAAGCGGCCCTCAGCTCACTAGATGGCAGCCCGACATCACAGCTCCCAACAAAACCCCACATTACTGATGGCAGCAGAAAACCCTTATGTCACACCTTACTGGCACTAGAAATGACTACTGCTAATGTTGTATATTACTTTGAACCATTTCGTGAAGGTTGTGTACTGGAAAAATGTAATATTGAGCTCAAGGGTTTCTCAGGAAAGGATCCAAGCAGGTCAAGCTTTGGGTTGAAGGTACAGTAGTCAGGCAAAAATGTGCAAGAAAAGGGACTTCTCTTATTTAAAGGGACTGTACCTGGTGTCTTTTTGTCTTTTTTTCTTTTTGTTTTTTTCAATTGGGACTAGTGATAAGGAAATGAAACACAGAAGCAGCAGAAGGGAAGCAGTCACTGTAATGTGCTTAGTCATGTTCAGCTCTCCATGTTTTGCAGACACAGCAGAGCTAAGCCTTAGAGCTGGACTTAGGGGGTTACGGATCTTATGGATTTCATGGATTTTATGTATGCCATTCATACAAGAGAGTTTGAATCTGGATTCTTGATGGATAGAAACGTTGATGGAATGGAAAGGCTTCGCTCTTAATCCTTCTGAACACGTTGGTGTCAGCATCACCCTCATGCCGGTCTTCTCCAAATCCCTTGCACGTTCTTGCTGATTTGGCACCCTGGGTCGGCATCGCCTCCCCTCAGAGGCATTTGCTGTGAACTGGGAACCTGACTGGGGAAATTGCAGGCCAGTTAAGAAATAAGAAACAGGATGCTGGGTCCAGGCAAGCCCAAGGGAAATAAAATTATCACCGTTGGAAATTCGGGCTGTTTGCAAAGCAGACACATGCCAAGAATGCCCCTGGAAAAGGCTTTGGTCATTTATTTGGCTTTATGCAAAGTTTTGATGAACATAACATATATTTCCTGCCTCAATTTTCCATTGCCATTCCCCTTTTTTTCCCCAAGATGATGCAGAATCTCAGACACTGTTTAAATTCTAATTTAATATTACCTGTGATGCTAAGGAGTCCAGATTTTCATTACAATTCAGAATTTGGGAGGGCTTTAAAGTAGGAATTTTCCTTTCTCTGGAGCACACCCGGATTGCTACTGAAGCATTATCTGTGGTTTTGCAAAAGCAGAAAGATGTGCATTTAGGACAGAAGCTCTCACACGTACACATGACCTCACTGGGAATTAAAACTGTTCTGTGGGTGTGACACCCTATCCAGTGTTACTTTCTGTTTGCTTGTAAAAATTTGTCTTTCAGTGTTACAAGTGACCATCAATTATTTAACTATTTATTGTTCTTTTTAGAATATGTGGTTTACATTCATATATACAGTCCTGTCAGAGTGGCTGACATTCTTTATGTCAAAATCAGAAGGGCTTTAGTTTTGTTAGAGCTGCAGAAACACATCTGTTATTTGGGAGGCACTGGTATCAGCACTGAGCTGTCAGAAAGACTTTTCACCATGTCCTGAAAAACATGGTTTGTAATTCATGGAAGAAATGCAAAGGACATGTGGAGCAGCCGTGCAACACTTACTCCTCTGCAAGCTCTCTGAAAGCTGAGACAGTTCGTGGAACCACAGCTGATGGAAAGCATCCTGAATCCCAATGCTAAATAGTAGGACATAAACAGATTGTCTTTCTATTAAAAGGCTGTTCAGGACCCTGACCCTCCTCCCAGCCCCAGACAGGCACAGATCCACCTCAGCATGTGTACCTGAAATTCTCTGCATTTGGGGTAGAAAGCTTTATAGAAAAGTTTGTGTTGTGGAGTTCTGGCTTCAAACACAGACCTCTCATCTGGGCTAAGAATCCAACATCGTTCACAAACCTTACATTTACTTTTGGGCAATGGTAGCAAAAGGAAAGAAACACATAAAATTCACAGTATCAGGTACATGTTTTTCTTTGGAGTGACCATATTTATCCACTATAATCCGTTCAAAAGTCAGGGGTTTTATATTGCTTTCAGAAATGTTCACTGTCTCAGTACTGTAGTCACAAAAATTAACTGCACAGAAAAAAAACAAAAGTATATATCCAGATGAAATATTTTTAGCATAAGGATCAGTTTTCAAAAATAAAATAGTACTGAGACAATAGAAGCTCAGTGAATCTTTTGCCCTAAATGAAATAAAAGCAGTTAGGTAAATCTTGTCTAAACCCAAGCTGCTAAGCTGCCACAAGAGATATTTTTGAAGTCAGTGAAGTCTTAAAAGCCCATACTTTTTGCCATCTCTTCTATTTTCACTGCTTTAGTCCTAGAAAATTTGTGAAATATTGTAAAGGCTCACCTTAGGTGTCTTAATACCCGGACAGAAATCAGATTTGGTAACCTAATGCCACAGAATACAGCAGGGGACAAAAAGACACACTTTTTGAACAATTAACGGGCAAGAGTCCTTTGGTGACTCTAAACTGTGATGGGTTGGATATGGCTTCTGGGGCAGGAAGTTTCTGCCAGTGAGCCCTGGCCTGACCCAAGAGAGCAGCCTATTACATTCTCATGTACCATACTGCTATAACTTAACACAAATTTACCTCAGAAAGCTGCAAACACTTGGGAAAAATATTGCAGCACACAGACAGAAAATTTCTACTTCGTCTTATGACCTGCAACATCCTGTTTTTGCTAACTTTTGCTAATTCAGACCACATTTCAGCTGACTGTGTCCCATTAGGACTGCCTCAAAGCACATTTATGGTCAGGGTCCTGAGGGGGCTTAGGAAAGCTGGAGTGATCTCTGTGTTCTGGCACAGGCTTCCTTGTCAGGTTACTTAACTTTGTGGGTCTTGTCTTCTGCAGGGCCTCAGTTTCCCATTATACAATGACACTTTCCTTCTACACAAATTATTATGAGCAAATGAGGATGCACGATGCTGCAAAGATGAGGCTGCCTTACAGCACCTCACCTGAGCCTTGCTTGCCAGAAGGTGGTTAGCAGGACAAGGTGTCTCAAAAATCTGTGGTGGAAGGAACCTCTGGAGGGCATCTAGGCCAAGCAGAGGCTCCACATCCTCACTAGGAGATGTGGTGCAGTGGCACGCTACTTTTTTTAATCCAAGCATTTCTCTTCATGCTCAATCTCGGCACCTCAAAGTGCAGTTTATGACTGCTGTGTCTTGCTTTTCCTTCTGGTGTTATGGAGAAGGTTTGGGTTTGATGGTCTTTGCAACTCCCTCTCAGCTGGAGGCTGCTGTTAGCCCTGCCCTCAGTCTCCTCTTCAGCACAGTGAACAAGTTCAGCTCCCTCCCCTGCTTCCTGCAGGCCACCTGTCCAAAGCCCCTCACGGACCTCACTGCATCCTGCTGAACCCAGCTTCCCTAAGTCTGGTTTACCTGGCTTGCACGTGGCAAAACTAAGCTTGTATTTCCCAGTGGTGCCTCGCCAGTGCCAGGAAGGGCAGGGTAGAAGTGTCCATCAACCTGTCTCCCTCCACATAACAGCTGCTCTTCCACCTTGTTTGCCGAGAACCACACGCTGTTGGCTCATATTGAACTTGGCATCCACCCTCACTCCCAGGGTAGTTTCCAGCAGGGCTGCTCCTCAGCCAGCGAGTTCCTGGTCTGTACCAATGTCCCTGGCACGGGGATCAGCACTTATTCCTGTTGGACACTGTGAGGTTTCTGTTGGAATGATCTTCAGGTTTCTCAAGTTCTTCTGCGCCTAAGCTCTGCCATTAACTGTGTCAGCAATGCCTCTGCCCCACTCCAGGTTCAGTGTTGTGGGCGTACTTGCTGAGAGGATGTGCTGTGTCGTGGTCCAGGTCTTTGATGAAGACACTGAACGATTCTGCCCTGTTATTGATCAGCAAGTTGCTCTATTTTTTTACTGTCCTGATCAAGTCACTGATTGCTACCCTTTGAGCTTGGCTGTCGAGGTAATTTTCAACCCAGCGAGTTGTTCATTCACCCAACCCATGTGTCTTCACCTACCAAACAAGAATGCTGAGGGACATGGTGTCAAAGGCGTCTCTAAAATCAAAGTGCATTACATCTTGTTACTCTTCTGTTGCCTACATACAGTTATTTCATATGGCAGACTGTCAGATTGGTCCTACGTGTAAATCCATGCTGTTCCTGATTACCTGCTGGTCTCTCATATGCATGGCAATAGACTCCAAGAGGACATGTTCCAAGATGCTTTTAGCACCTGAGGTAAGCCTGACTGGCTTATGGTTCCCCCAGATCTCCTTCTTGCCTTTCTTAAAGGTGAACATAATATGGATCTTTTTCCAGTTCTCGGTGGCCTCTCTTCATCACCATAGGTGTCAGGAGTCCCATAGGGGCATCAGCCAGGTCTTTCAGCTGCCTCGAATGAATCCTCTCTAGACCCATGAATTGGATTTGAATGTGTTTTGTGGTGATCCTGCCTTCCCTCTGATGGATGAAAGCCAAGGATAAGTTGCTGTGAACACATATGCATTCATACATGAATAGGGACTCACACATGAGTACCTATTCAAGCTTTTTTATTTTTTCCTGTCTAGTTATTCAAGCCTTGATCCAAAAGTGGTTTGGGCTGGTTTAAATGCTTATACTACTTGGTTTCACACTTAAAAAAGAGAGTCCATCTGAAATAAAATTTTCCCACTGATGCAAATCTCAAATTATTCCAAATATTTTAATTTCATTAGGATCGCCCAGATTAAAACAAAACAAAACAAAATAAAACAAAGCAAAGCAAAATGAAAAACCCAAACAGAATGAACCACAAGTAAGAAGAAAACCAGGCCCTTTGTCATGATTTGTGAAAGAAAATAACCATGACATAATGTAGAAAAGCAACGAATTATGAGCCAAGTGGAACTTTTTCATCATTGTTGGAACAAAAGTAATTGGGTTACAAAAGTTGTCTACTCTGTATGTCATGCTCTTTTTTCCTGGCAATAAACCAGATCACCTCCTCCATACTCCCAATACCTGACTGCCTTTTCTTCCAGCCTCCTCAACACCTTTAGCACTATGATCCCATGCTCTTTATGCTCCATCACGTCTCAGCCCCTCTCACCTCTTAAATCCATCTTCATATTCTCAGTACATGAAATGTACATCTCCATTTTGTTAGCTGGTGAAGAGGAGAAAAATGTCATGGGTAGTTTATGCATCTTCATGACTAGACTGGATTGACTGGCCCTGTGGCCTCCACCTCCTCACCGGTTGTATAAGTTTCCTTTCCTTTTCCTCTTTGAGATATTTATAGGGTCAGTCTTCTGTACCCAACTGCTGACATGTGCAAAACTCATAAGATTTTGAGACCTTTAAGATCTGTAACCACCTAGTAAATTTAGTTGAAACTGGTCAGCAAGTTAAAGAAGGTGCCAAGAAAGTGCAACAGCAGACAGATGGACAGTATAAACATTCCTCAGGAACACAGAGTAAAATTCAGGGTTTGTAATTTCAATAATGTTTGTTATGATTTCAAGTTAATTGTGTCTGTCCAAACATTCTTACCTCATGTATTTTAACAACTATAGCCATTAAAATCTATTCTTTAGGGCAATTCACAGCAAATCAAATACAGAACACTTAGAGCAGCGAACAAAGGGAATTATAGAATCATCACAATGCTTTGTTTCCAGTGCTGAAATTCAAGCCATGATTATTTTATTTAAGCCAACTTCTCTGAAACATTTTGCCCAAATGCTCCAATCAGTCATGAACTCATTCAATCCATCATTGTCTGTTGGATGTGCTGCCCATCCTGTCATAAGGGAAATGACGTGGAAGGCCTGAACTTTCCATCTGCCTATCAGTCCTCACCGAGCATATTTTCCTGGATACGCTGCAGATATATTGACATTCCTGCTGAAAAATCAGATTAAAACATTGACAGAAGCACAGCTGACACGTGGAGGTGTATTTGTGTGTCACACTGGCCACATTGTGGGTTGTTGGCCTGGGAAAAAATGAGCTGGGGATTTTACCAGCTCCGGAGATCCCGCAGCTCGGTGAGCCGGCAGCCTCCCAGCACAGGGCAGTGCAGAGGTGCCGTGTTGTGGCAGAGGGGCTGAAATGGGAGTCAACCAGGACAGTGCTATTCCAGATGTAGGAAATTTGACTCATCCAAGACCAGCGCCAGCAGCAGCAGGAGCTGAAGGCAGGCATTGTTCTGCAGGGTGCTGAGGTGGATGGTGTCCTCAAACACAGGGCAAATCCAGACACGGCGACAGTGGGCACTGAGGTCTGAATCAGATTTTCAAGTCACTGTAATCTTCAAGCAGGGGAATTCAAACAACAGCCAAACTGGCTAGAAACACGCCACAGATTGTTGAAACCTGTAATGCCTTTCCCAGATACATTACTCCTTTGAGGTGGGTGAAAAATACGGCCTCACCAAGCAAGAGGAGGCATGGCACTGCTTGCAGATCTGACCCTGCTGAGCAGGTCTCAGCAGCGGGAAAGGCCAGAGATCTCCCAAAGTTTCTGGGAGGGGTTCCCAGAAATGATGCCAGCTGCCCATGCTGCCTGGCTTGTACTGACCTATATGACAAAGAGATCTCACCCACTCCTCTGGGCACAGGCAGGCTCCATCCCGACAGCTGCCACTGCTGAGACAGAAGCACAGAGGTTCCATGGGTTCTGTAGTGCCTGTGCAAATGAAGAATCGAGATATATGTATGTGTGTATATATATATACACTCATATATTCATTAATGGGTATGTAAAGCAATGTATCTATTTAATTTGATAAAGGAAAGAAAGAAAGAAACATGGTATTTTTGAAGCCTCAGCTAAAAAATATATATGACCCATAATCTCACCCATCTACTCAGTCACTTGCCCTTAAACCAATGGCATGAATGTGGGGTCAGAGCTTCCAAACATGAATTTGCATTCCCAAAACAATCTGGGTGGGAACAGTTTTGTGCAGGTGCTGAATGAGCACAAGTTTGGCCCTTCAGTCTACCAAAAGCTCAAACTGTTGAGTCCATGAAGAACCCAAATTACTTCTGCAGGAATTCACGGGACCAAGAAGGCAAAACAAAGCCACAGATTCCCAGTGCTGAAGGGCCTAGAACAATAGCAAGAACATGGATAGTCACACATCCAAGAATCAGATACAGATGCTGTGATTTAAGACAGGCATTATAGCATAGAACAGAAAAAAACCCATGCCCCAAACTCAGCCATAGCCTCTATACCCCACTCCAGGACAGGTGACGATTTTTATTCTGTCTTTTGGCAGAAATAGTAGGTTTTCTTCAAAGTAGTCATTGAACTGGCTGCCGCTGCTTCAGGAAACAAAAAAGCACCGTCTAAGCAATAGTAGGGAAATTGCAGATCTTAGAAAATTCTGAATATATTATGGTATTTCCTGTGAACAGCGAGCTCTGAAAATGTTAAGGTTTTTTTTAAAAAGAGACTGACAAATCTTGAATGGCTAAGGGGTGTTCTGCAGCAGAAATTGCAACAGGGAAGGGGTTGGTGGACCTCAGTCTTAAAAAGATGGATCCAAGATCTGGGGGATCTCCGCAGACCAAGATTTCCTCACAGTCTATCTCACCAGGTCCCTAAGTGAAGGATGGAATTGGAATCCTTTCCAATAAGGTTCACAGTGACAATTGCACACCTATGCACTGGGTGCAGTGTATGGCTTCAAATAATGCAGAAAATTGGAGTTGAGGACTGCCCTTTGATCTGGCATTTTAATGCCTGTGTTTTGAGACACTGACAAACCGAGTGAAGCCAGAACATTCAAAAGTAAACAGTGCTGCCAGGAACACGTGTCACTGTATATTTCTAATGTTCTCCCTGAACTAAAGAGATTGCTTAAATTCTTACTCTTTAATGGGATTCATATAACTGGAAGGTTATTGCAAACTGTAAGGGCTGTGCCACGTGGCAGAGGTAATTCTGTTCTTGGCACTCTTTGCTCAGCTCTTGCTCATGTTATTGCTATTTAGCAGTTGTGTTTCAGGCTGTCTCTGCTCCACTGCAGCCAGATGTCTCTGATGATAGTGGAACAACATCGAAGTGTCACTAGGTAATGTCTGTACTAGCCATCAGCTTTTCAAAACAGATCATCTCTCCATTGGAAATCTTACAGGAAGGAAAGGAAATCTCCTCCAGCAACTGAGATTTGTGCGGCCCAGCTAAGCAGCTGTGGAGAACATCTGTGTCTGTGGGAGCTGGGTGTCTGATCACGCAGTTGTCGCCCCCCTGGCCAGCAGCACTGTCTCACCAGCCAGGCACACAATGTGGCACCTGGGGCCATGTGGCAGATACCCTGCTATGGACTGGGAGCCTGGGAACCCACGGGGCGCTGGGGAACCTGCAGCACAGCTCCAAGCCTCTGCCTTGCTTGGTGAGCACGAACCCGAAGCAGCCAGGCCCGGCAGACTGCTGGGTCATCTGGCACAAAGGATCCCAAAACCAGGAGGGAGCAGGGCTGCCCTGCAAATGCCTGGAGCCTGGGCTGCCAGCGGAGGAGCAGAGGCTGGGACAGCCTCAGGTGGGAGCAGGGCTGGAGCTGCTGCTGCTGCAGCCAGCTGGGGCCATGTTGGTCACGGGCTGCAGAGGAGTGCGAGGAAAGGGAAAGGTGAAAAGGCAGACTGGGCTGACACTCCTTTGAAAGCAACAAAACAGAAAAGCAGGCAGCTGTGGGGTAAAAAGTTCAGCATTTACCCCTGGAGGTGTAGACAGAGCTGCCGTGAAGCCCATGCAGCAAAGGGGAGGTGACAGCAAAGGGCAGGTGACAGCAAAGGGCATCAGCCTTACCCTTCATTCCCCAAAAGAGTTCCTCTGTAACAGCGTCACACTCGCGGGACCTGTTAATGCCTGGCGAAACTGTGCCTCTGTTTAGTGCTTCCTGGTAACTTTTCTTAGCCTACTGTTCAAGGTCTCATGAAGCTTTTTACTTTTTTTTTTCAGAGGGAAATCTGTGTCTTTCACAAATTCAAATTCCTGAGCTGACTAATGCAGTCACACCTACTGCACATGCAGTAACTCACCAGGCTCCAGTAATTGTGGCACTGGCTTAAAATCATGGGGTTCTTCTGGTTTTATTATAAGATCCAGAAAACATCTTCTTTGTCTTTTAAGTTTTGCAGACACTAATCGTGTCAAGAATCCCATTGATTTTTGACTGTATATATTTCTAATCTGAAACTATGTGGTTGTTACATAACACCAGGTCACCATGAACTGTTGAGGCTGTTTTAATCGAGCATCGTGGGAACTGTTGATGCTGGTGCTTGTGGTTAAAGTCGGAACAAAGAAGAAACTCTTCCACCATGCACAGCACGCAGTGCACCAGATGGGCACAGAGGTGTTCTCCATCCCTGGAGTAGCTGGAGTTTAAATGCCTTTCTTAGCAGCTCGTTTGCCTGCAGCTGTGCTAGGCACAAGCAGAGGAATCCCCACGCTGCACTGAGACTTAACTCCCATCTCATCTGGGTTTGGCTCCATCAAGCCAAACAAAGCTCTGAGCATATACTGATATTAGCAAAGGTAGATTATTACTGACATATGTTAAATAATTGCTGTTTACTTTTGTATTCTTTCTTGGGCTCGGGTATGTTCAATCCCTACAAACATCTGATAAATCTCTTGAAGTAAATGTAACCTAATCAATCCTCATATAAACTTTTCTTTAGACTTCTTGGTCTTAAATCATGTCTGACTCTCTACTGGACAAGCAGCCAGAGCTATTTGATTCTTTCAATGAATTTTGAATATAGGTCTGTGCATAGTTTTATGTCACATCAACATGGTGAATAATTTGCTGAGAGGAAACACTGACCAGCTTTCTGCTCCAAGTTTGCACACGGAAATGTTTTACAAGAAAACATTGACCTGATTTTCAGATATAGAAAATGCAAATCTCTGATATGCTTGCAATAAATATTTCTGCAATGCCAGTTGCAATGAAAACATGAACAGGTGCTCTATGCATGCAAACACACAAGAATCTCTAAAGTAAATATTTCCTTTTAAAAATACAATTTACTAGACTAGCTAGAGGTTTGTTTTTGTCTTTTGAAAAATAAATCAAATTTTTACCAGAAGAGTGAGAAAATGCCGAGACATTTCTCAAAGTTATATCAAAGGGGTCATGAGCAGTGTACACATTACAACAACACCACTCCAGAGATTGTTTGTCATCCTATTCTGTTTTACAGCAGCAACAAACTTTGGAGTGCTTC
>VZTA01024014.1:582056-605896 GCA_013398855.1 Mohoua ochrocephala | reverse complement strand
GAGCAGTGGAACAGGCTCCCCAGTGGGATCACAGCACCAGCCTGACAGAGCTCAAGAAGTATTTGGACAATGCTCTCAGGCACATGTGGAATTCTTGGGAATGGTGCTGAGCAGGGCCAGGAGTTGGACTCAATGATCCTTGTGGGTCCCTTCCAATTCAGCTTATTCTGTCATTCTGTGAATATGTTTGTGCATTGGAGCTGAAATACATGTGTAATGGATTTGGACAGAATTTGGGTAATTAATAGCCTAACTAACAATCTAACTAACAAAGGTTAATCATGTGGGGTTCCCCATGGCATGAAAGGAAAACGCTGAAATACAGGTGTAATGGATTTTTGGACAGAATTTAGGCAACTCATAGCCTAACTAACCAGCTAACTAACACTAATCATCTGGGATTCACCATGTCATAAAAAAAGAAAGAAACAGATTCTGGAGAGGGAAGAGGTTCAACCTGAATCAAGCTCTGATGGCAGCAATTTAGTACCGATGTGATGTGACTCACATCCCAATACAGCTGTGTGTCCATCCAGATGGAGAAACATTGGGGTCTGGTGCCATTGGAGATGCACAACGGCTGTGCAAAATATGCACATGGGGTGTGAGATACAAAGTCTTGGAGAATCCCTCCCCTTCTTAGGGTGCCAGAGGGGATGGATTTGAACTAAAATCAGACTCCTGTGTTTCAAGCACCTGATCCTTATCTTCATGCTTTGAAAATCCAGCACTGGAGACTCCAATTTTATACCCATGTTTTTCACAAGGTACTAGATTCCCCAGGCAGAGCTGGGCCCAAGTCCCAGCCACAGCAGGGTCCTTCTATTGCAACGTTTTCATTTCAGGCCCCTGTACAAGCACAGTCCCAAAACAGACACCTCATCTTCAGGCCTTATTGTTGTAACAGAAATAACTCCGATTCTCCTCACAAACATATGCAGAGAAGAAGAAAGAAGCAAACAAAATACCACTTGCCTGACACTGTGTTTTCTGTTCTGTCAGCAAAACCAGAGAGGAGGAAACTCACATCAAAGCATAAAGCAGAAAACAGACAATATCAGGAAATTAAATTTTCTTAAGGAATTCCTCTGCCTGCTATCAATATCAAAAATTATCAAGAGAAATAATATTTTTTAATTGATGTATCCAAAATTAACTTGGTCATTGGAGGTGATGAAAGGATGCAAGAACCCAGATCCTGAAGGCTGACACTGATCAAACAGGGGTCAGTCACAAAATCACAACACTCTCCACTGCAGAAAAACATCTCCGCTGTTTGTGTCACCCAACACAGCCCCCCTGAACCAACATTCAAATAGTCAAGGGTGACACCAGCCCCGGGTAAGGGGATACCCAGCACATTTACATCCCCGCACCTGCCCTGCTCCCCAGAGCAGCGCCACCAAAATCCCCCCCACCACCACCACCACCACCACCAGCAGCAGCTCTATAAAGCTCCTCTTGCCATCCCTGACACTCCAGCAACAGCAGCCACTGACCTGCCTCAGGCACTGCTGCCACAGCCCCCTTGGCCAGCACAGCTCTGCTCCCCAGCTCGCAGCATGGAAGCTTGTCTCTCTCCACAGCAATCCAATGTCACCTCTTACGGTGACACGGCTGTGGCCATCATCACTCTCCAGGTGTTTGCTGGCATGTGGATAAATGCTTTCATCTTTTGTGTGCTTTGCATTGCCTGGGTCAAAAAGAAATCCTTGAACTCTAATGAGAAGATCTTGCTGCTTCTGGGATGCTGCAGGTTTTGCTATTTAGGCATCTCATGGGTATATTCCTTTCTTTTAATAATACATCCTTATCGCTTTTGTGTTCCTCTCCTACTTGAATCACTTGCAGGTATTCAAAGCTTTTTTGATTGTTCAAACATATGGGTTTCTACCTGTCTTTGTGTTTTTTATTGTATAAAAATTGCCAATTTCAGGAACAGCTGCTTCATGTACCTGAAAGTAAAAATTGACAGGATTGTGCCATGGCTCATGTTAGGATCTGTGCTTTTAGCCTCTATTTTCAGCATTCTTGTCTACCACATCTCCAATGAAACACAGTGCAACAGCCACAATTACAGCAGTCAAGGATATTATTTGAAACACATTATCAGAGCGGATGAACACTTATTGCCTATTTTTTTTGTCGCAGGATTTGTATTTTCCACTTCATTCACAGCAGTCATCTTTTCTGCTGTTTTCCTTCTCTTTTCTCTCTGGAGACACAAACGCAAGATGCAGACAAACTCCATGAAGGACCTCAGCATGGACGCCCACATCAGAGCCATGAAATCTATTCTCTCCTTCTTAGTAATGTACAGCATTAACTTTATGATTTTTATTTTGACACTGATTTATGCAAGGAAGAAAGAAAATCATGTGGCTTTCCTTATTTTTGCATTTCTGCATGCTTTTCCAGGTGTTCATTCCCTTATTCTGATTCTCAGCAATCCTAAGCTGAAAAATGCACTGATAAGGATTCTATCCTGTGTCAAGTGCAAGGTTTGCTTGAAATAAAAGCTGGAGCCCACGCAAAATGTTGATATTTCATTATAAGACACAAGTCAATTTATCTCTAATGCAACTCTGCAGGGAGTGTAGATGATACAGATGTTCTCTCTTTACCACTGAAATGAAGAATAAATCGTTCAAATTCTTTGAATTAAATTGGCATGACTTAGATTATTGTTAGCATTTCATTTAGGTAATTCTTTGAGTTCAATTCTTGTCAATAACAAATTCATTTAGACTTGGTACATGGGCTGGATGCAAAGGGGTAATAACAGGACTGCAAATCTTCCTCAAACACTTTGGCATTTGCTGATTGAAAAATGACTGAACTCAGCACCAGGTTGATTTGTATTTGGGTTTACATTTCCTTCTGCTCTGTCTCTGTTCTTTGCAATATTATCACTTGCAACACTGGGTGGGGTGAGTGCACCTTGAAGGACTGCAGCCTATGGAGACTCCACGCCTGAGACGGATGTTCCTGAAGAACTGCAGCCCATGGATGGGATCCCCACTTGAGCAGGGAAGACAGCGAGGAGGAAAGAGTGGAAGATAAAACTTACTATGAACCGACTGCAGCCTCCATTCCCCATCCCCCTGCACCACTGTGGCAGAGGAGGTGGAGAGGCCAGGAATGAAAGGGTCAATTTTGGCTTGTGAAGATGAAGAGGGAAAGGCAAAGGCTTCTAGTTTTGTGTTTGTTTCTCATTACCCTACTCTATTATCAATAGCCAGTAAATTAAATTCATTTTCCTCAACTCGAGTCTGTTTTCTCCACAACAGTAACCCCTTCTATTCCACCCCTGGCCTATTGTGGAGCAAGAATAATGGAGCAGCTGGGTGGGGGCATGGCAGGTGCCCATGCTCAACAAACCACAGCATGTTCTCTAAACATGTAATAATTCCAGCATGAACAGGGCAGAATCTGATTTGTTCATTTCTGTCAACCAGCTCAGGCACAGAGGGATATCTGACTCCACGCCAGGTGCCAAGGGTGCATTTTCAATCCATTCTTGGCAGGGTTTGTTTGGCCTCCTGTTCTCCCAGCAGGAAAATATCTGCCAGGGGTGAAGACCAAATATCTGAAGCCTCCCTCAGATGAGGCAGGAGCTAAAGCACAAGATCTTCTGGAGACAGCATTCCTCTGAGCAGAGACATAAAAAGGGCTGGGGGCACTGCTAAAAACAAGGCAGTGCTCCAACACTCTTGGCAGCCACAGGGACACGAAAGAAGTGAGGAGCACATGCTCCCTTTCGCTGGGCCAGAAATGGGAGTTAATAACCTGTTAGACCCCTGTATCCAGAGAAAGCCCAACATAGGCATCTCCCCTTCAGCCAGAAGAAGCAACTACAGCCCTGTTACAAACGAGTGTTTGAGATCACTTCAAAAATCACTGGCAAGCGTATCAGTAAAAAACAGATTTAATAATAAGCAAGAGCATGAAGAAGTTTGTTGGCAAGATTCACTCTACTATTTACCAGATGGTTAAGGCCCACCAAAGGAAAAAACCAGGAAATTAAATCCTGTTAATCAAAACAGAAATGAACCGAGGACTATCTGTGTGTGTGCGCACGCGCGTGTGTGTTTAGGTGTGTGTAACAAAATGATAGAAAGGGCAAGGATAAAAAGGAATACGGCCTTAACAGCACTCGAAAGTACTTAACTTACATCTTAAACTTAACAATTTACCAAAGGAATAACACTTAACAGCATTTAACTTAGCTTTTAGCTGAACTTTTTAGCTTAACTCGCTTACAGGCCTAACTTACTTATGTATCTAAGGTACTTAAACGTCTAAGAGAGCAGTATTTCTCTCATATTTGCCAAAGCATATGCACACTTGTATGCACACACAGAGAGTCAGTGCAAGGTACCTGTGAAAAATTCCCCTCAAAGGCAGTGAAATACTCACTTTGGATGCCTTTACATCGTGTCACCAGGCCAAGGGTTGAGCCTCGAGGAGTGGGGGGATCGGCCCAGGATCTGTTGTTATTTGGTGATTCTCTGAGTACAGCAAACATGAGAATTCCCAGCTATGAGAGGCCCCACTGGCCATAGCCCACTGGGGTCCAGAACAGTTCAAAGGGTCTCATTTTGGACCCTCATTTTTGTTTATAGGGCTGCAAGAAAGTGGGCTTTAGTCATAAGAATGTTTTGTCCTGGCTGCACTTTGGTTCGACACTCTTTCTTTGAAAGTGTGAGAACCAGGATGTTATGCCATTCAGGCAAAAAAAGTAATTTCTGAGGCTGTTCATAAAAAAGGACCTCATTAGGCAGCAGCAGTTCCTGGGAGCACAGAGTGTTTCCGATAAGCTCAAGAGGAGCTGGGCCCAGGTGCTGCTCATCGAGGCTGAGGCCTAACGAGCATTTCTCAGATCAGGGCCTGAAATGGGGAGGGGGAAGCACCACCACAACCCCACTACCAGCAAAAGAGAGAGGCACCACCAGAGGCTACCAAAGAGACACAGTACACTACTGCTTCCACCTTTTTGTTGCATTTTTCTTTTGAGCAGAGGTTGTGCAGTTCTCCAAAAAACATGGCGGGTTTCCAAGCTCTTCTTTCTGGACTTCCCACTCTTCATCTGTCTGGTCTAAGGGGCATTCCTCTCACTGGGACTGTCCTGTGGCAGTCCCTGCTCTCCACTTGTACAGCACAGTCCAGAACAGACACAGTTCCATTCCCAGGGGCCCATCTACAGGGTCAGGGGTTGGGTCTCGGTCTGCTCAAAACCCTGCTGCCGCCAACACTTGAGAAAACTCCGCGGTGTGCCCGGCATGGTGCAGCCCCAACCTCCCCTCACAGCGACCCCCTGGGCCCCAGCACTGCCTGGATCCAGACATGGACATTCCAAGTGTAAATCTTGTCCAAGAGAAGGCAAACCCTCTCCTCCTCCTGCAGAGCTCTGATGATGTAGGCACTCAGGATTCAGGAAGCTCTGACAGAAACACCATCCAGTATCAGGAAAAATCCTTTTTTTCTGTAATACAGCAGCTCTGTCACATGAGTGCAATGGTGTTCCAGCTGAGAGCAGGGAGCAAAGCCACCAGTTCCACATAGATGAGCTGCTGCACCATGTCAACTTTATCTAAGATTCATTTAGGATTCCCTATGTCATAAAATGAGAAAGAAACAGATGATGGTGAGAGAAGAGACTTGGCCTTAATCAGTTTCTGATGGAAACAATTCAGTCTGTGTGCAGTGTGACTCAGATCCCAATACAACTGTGGGTCCATCCAGATGCAGAAACATTGGGGTCTGGTGCCACCGGAGTTACATGAGGGAATCTGAAATACGCATGTGGGTTGTTAGAAGGACAATCTTATCCTTCTTGAGATGCTGGAGGGGATTGATAGGAAGCAGGAGCAGACGTGTTTCAAGCATCTGATCCATTTCCTCCTGATTTGAAAGCCCAGCATTGGAGATCCTGATTTTATACCATTATTTGTTTAAGGTGCCAGACTCCTCACACACGGCTGACCCCAAACCCCAGCAACAGTATAGTCCTGCTGGAGTAACATTTTCATTTCAGGCCCCTGTACAAGCACAGTCCCAGCATAGACACTTCATATTCAGACCTGTTGTAATAGAAACAACTTCCATTCTCCTCACAAACACTTGGAGAAAAGAAGAAAGAAAGAAGTAAACAAAAAACAGCAATCCAAAACAATGTTATCTGTTCTGTCAGCAAAACCAGAGGAAATTCACATCAAAGCATAAAGCAGGCAACAGGCAGTATCAGGAAAATAAAATTTTCTTAAGAAAGTCCTCTGCCCTCCATCAATATTACGAATTAGCAAAAGAAAGAGTATTTTTGAATGAGTGTATCCAAAACTAAATTGGTCATCATAGGTGACCAAGAGACACAAGAATCCAGGTTCTGAAGGCTGACACTGATAAAACAGGGGTCAGACACAAAAGCAAAACACTCTCCACTGCAGAAAAACATCTCCGCTGTTTGTGTCACCCAACACAGCCCCCCTGAACCAACATTCAAATAGTCAAGGGTGACACCGGCCCCGGGTAAGGGGATACCCAGCACATTTACATCCCCGCACCTGCCCTGCTCCCCAGAGCAGCGCCACCAAAATCCCCCCCACCACCACCACCACCAGCAGCAGCTCTATAAAGCTCCTCTTGCCATCCCTGACACTCCAGCAGCAGCAGCCACTGACCTGCCTCAGGCACTGCTGCCACAGCCCCCTTGGCCAGCACAGCTCTGCTCCCCAGCTCGCAGCATGGAAGCTTGTCACTCTCCACAGCAATCCAATGTCACTTCCTATGGTGCCACAGCTGTGGCCATCATCGCCCTGGAGGCCTTTGCTGGCATGTGGATAAATGCTTTCATCATTTGTGTGCTTTGCATTGCCTGGGTCAAAAAGAAATCCTTGAACTCTAATGAGAAGATCTTGCTGCTTCTGGGATGTTCCAGGATTTGCTCTTTGTGCGTGTCTTGGGCATATTTATTTCTTTCAATAATTTATCCCAATTACCTTTATGTTCACCCCATACTTCAACTAGCTGTATTTTTTCAAACCTTTTTTAATCATTGCAACTTGTGGGTTTCTGCCTGTCTTTGCGTCTTTTATTGCATAAAAATTGCCAATTTCAGGAACAGCTGCTTCATGTACCTGAAAGTAAAAATTGACAGGATTGTGCCATGGCTCTTGTTGGGGTCAGGGATTTTAGCTTTGGCTATCGGCATCATCGCCTACGACATCGCTGATAAACCACACTGCAGCAACCGCAATTCTACTGCACAAGGAAACTTTTGGAAAGCAAATATCAAAATGGATAAACATTTTTTCCCTTCTTTTTTTCTCGCTGGCTTTGGATATGCTGCTTCATTCACAGCAGTCATCTTTTCTGCTGTTTTCCTTCTCTTTTCTCTCTGGAGACACAAACGCAAGATGCAGACAAACTCCATGAAGGACCTCAGCGTGGATGCCCACATCAGAGCCATGAAATCTATTCTCTCCTTCTTAGTGATGTACAGCATCAATTTTGTATGTTTGGTCTTAAATATGGTTTATGTCACAAAGAGGAGAAGCCATATGACATTTCTCATTCTAGTACTTCAGTACACTTTTCCTGGTATTCACTCCATTATTCTGATTTTCAGCAATCCCAAATTAGAAAAGACACTGCTAAAGATTCTTCCCTTAGAAAGAAGTGTGAAGTGCAAGGTTTGCATGAGTTAGGAACTGTAATAAAAGCTGGAGCCCTTGCAAAATGTTGATATTTCATTATAGAAAACAAGTAGTTTAATCTGTAATGCTACTCTCCAAGCAGTGTAGATGATACAAATGTTCTCATCACTGAGATTAAGAATATATCATTCAAATACTATGAACTAAATTAATGTGACTTAAATAAGATATGTTCAGTTATAATTTCATTTAGGTAATTCTTTGAGTTAAATTATTGTCAATAACAAATTTATTTAGACCTGGTACAGGGGCTGGCTTTGAAAGAGCAATAACAAAACTGCAAACCTGCCACAAATGCTCTGCCATTTTCTGATTAAAACAACTGAAATTAACTACAGGTTTATGTCTATTTTGGTTTACCTTTCTTTCTGCTGTGGCCCTGTGCTGTGTGATGTATTATGGGCTGTATCACTCTCTGGCACTGGCTGACAGCTCTGTGTGCACACGCTGACCCCTGTCACTCCCCAGAGGTGGTCACTGATGCACAAACAGCAAGGCAGGAACGGCCCCGGGGTGCTCAGCGGGTGCAGAGCCCCCTTCCCACACCAGCCCTGCGTGTCCTCTCTGTGCCACCGCCTGCAAGGACAGGATTGCCTGCTCTGTGTGACTGCTCTCCCGGCCTGCTTGGACTTGGTGATGAGACTGGCTTTTCCCAGTGGACTCTGGCTCAGTAAAACACCCAAGTTTTGTTCTGGATCAGGGGAACAGCTTGAGAAGAGAGTGGAGGAGACAACTCATTATGAACTGACTGCAACCCCCATTCCCCTTCCTCCTGTGCTGCTGTGGGGGAGGAGGTGGAGGAGCTGAGGATGAAGAAGTGAAGTTGAGCCTGGGATGAAAGGGTGGTGGAGGCAGTGGGTTCTAGTTTGTGTTTGTTTCTCATCATCCTACTGTACTCTCAATAGGTAATAAATTAAATTCATTTTCCGCACATCATGTCTCTTTTGTCTGTGACAGTAACTGGTGAGTGATCTCACTGTCTTTATTTCGATCCACCAGCTTTTCCATCCTATTTTCCACACCCTGTTTATGAGTGGGAGAGAAGGAGTGGCTAGCTGGGGGTCTGGTGCCTCCCTAAGGTCAACCCACCACAGCAGGTGAAACATGAAATACTTCCAGCATGAACAGAGAAGAACCTGAATTCGGCACTTCTGTCACCAAATCAGNCCTGGAAGATCCATCGTATTCCCTACATCCACTGCAACGTCATCCCTCACAACCTCACATACCACAAGACTCAGCAGGCAAAAACAGCACCTTGCAGATGTGACCACACAAAACACCACAGCCCCAGCACACCACACTGGGGTCCCTCCTTCCATGCCCGTGAAACCGCCGAGAATGTGACACCCAGCTCAGCGTCCCTGCCCTGTGCACCAGCCCCACTCAGCTGGCACTGGAGGGAACAGCGTGTCCATCAGCACAGCCACCCTGCACAGCCCATGGGGACAGATGCAGGATGTGCCCAGCCCAGGGAAGCTGACACATGAGAGATGTCAGAAGTCAATGGGAATGGCTGCCCAGTGCTGGCATGCTATGGGAAACTGCTCTGGGTCACATTCCAAATTTTATGACTGAGAAGTGAAAGTGTTAAAAATGCTTTTGCCATGGAAAGTGTTGATGAACAGAAGCACAGCTCAGGACCAGTTGCACAGCATTCCTATTTGCAGAGACATAAAAATGGCTGGGGGCAATGCCAAAAAAAAAAGGCAGTGCTTCAATACCCTTGGCAGTCACAGCTGCCTGAAAGCAGCAAGGAGGGAGCACATTTTCCCTTTTGCTGGGCCAGGAATGGAAGACTCATGCTGTTGGACCCATGTGTCCAGTGAAAGCTCAAAATTAACATCTCAACTTCATCCAGAAGAAGCAACTACATTCCACTTCCAAGAAAAGAGAGAGGCATCACCAGAGGCTGCAGATTCATGTAGAACCTCCTGGTTGACTCAGTGCCATAAGCAAAGAAGCAAAGGCCACAGACATCAGCACAGCAAGCAGAACCACAGTCCAAGATGCTTTTGTGAATCAGGTAGGATCAAGATCATTTCCCTCCCTGACAATATGGGTAACTGCTGCCATCTCAGTAACTTTAAGCACTGCAGTGATTTAGAGTATTGGTATATTTAAATGTATTTTGCAGTTGTTCTTTTATTAATTTGACATCTGATACATAGAAACACAGAGAAAGACAAAAGCACTTCTAGCTGTTAAGGACATTGTTTACAGTATATCTCTAAGGATGCATCCTTGTAGCCATGTGTGTCTCCCATCCACCCATATGAGGTCTGCCAGCGCCTTCGCTCTGCACTGCAAGCGCTCAGAGGCACCAGACAGGCAGGGCACACTACTGCTTCCCCTTTTTCCCCCCATTCTTCTTTTGAACAGAGGCCGTGCACTTCTCCCAAAAACATGGTGGGTTTCTCTGAAGCTCTTCTTTCTTGACTTCCCAGTCTTCATCTGTCTGGTCTAAGGGGATTTTTCCCACTGCAGCCTTCCTGCGGTAGTTCCTGCTCTCCACCTCTGCTCTGGGAGAGAAACCAAGAGTGAGCACAGCACAGACACAGTTCCATTCCCAGGGGCCCATCTACAGGGTCAGGGGTTGGGTCTCGGTCTGCTCAAAACCCTGCTGCCGCCAACACTTGAGAAAACACCGCGGTGTGCCCGGCATGGTGCAGCCCCAACCTCCCCTCACAGCGACCCCCTGGGCCCCAGCACTGCCTGGATCCAGACATGGACATTCCAAGTGTAAATCTTGTCCAAGAGAAGGCAAACCCTTTCCTCCTCCTGCAGAGCTCTGATGTTGTAGGCACTCAGGATTCAGGAAGCTCTGACAGAAACACCATCCAGTATCAGGAAAAATCCTTTTTTTCTGTAATACAGCATCTCTGTCCCATCAGTGCAATGCTGTCCTAGCCAAGAGCACAGAGCAAAGCCAGCAGCTCCATTTTGATGGACCTCATCATGTGGGCTTTCTGTGTCATAGAATCACAGAATGGTTTGGGTTGCAAGGGATCTTAGAGATTATTTCATTCCATACCTCCCTGCCGTGGACAGGGACACCTTCCCCTAGACCAGGTTGCTCAAAGCCCCACCCAGCTTGGACTTGAACACTTCCAGGGATGGTGCAACCACAGCTTCTCTGGGGAACCTGTGCCAGGGCCTCACCACCCTCTCAGTCAAGAATTTCTTCCCAATATATCTAATCCTACCTAGCTAGGCCATTTCCCCTAGTCCACGCCCTTGTCCAAAGTCTCTCTCCAGCTCTCTTGTAGGCTCTCTTCAGGTACTGAAAGGTGCTCTAAGGTCTCTACAGAGCCTATGTTTGAGAGTGGTGGTTGATGCCCCATGGCTGCTGGTGTTTAAGAGGCATTTGGAAAATGCCCTTCATAAGATGCTTTAACTTCTGGTCAGCCCTGAAGTGGCTGGGCCACAGGACTAGCAGCAGGTCCCTTCCAACTGAGCTACCCTATTGTCTGCTATTAAGTATCTGCTACCAAGGGCAAGAAACCCTTCTTTATAGACTTTTAAATATAAACATATTTATTTATTTATTTACACATGAATATACATATGCCCTGGTCTTAGATCGCAGGACCCTTTGGTACAGTTTCAACAGCTGGCATTTTGCAGAGAGAGTGGCAGCAGACATGGGCTGAGGGTCTCTGCACCATCCTTGGCAGCTCTCATAGCATTCAGAGTAAAGCCCTTCTCATGCAAACCAAATCTGATGCAAAATATGCATTTGCTATTCAGAAGCAGCTGTTTTGAAAGCAGCTGTTTCCTAACTTTTGCATGTTCATGCAAACCTCAGTGAGTGGTACTGATACTCGGCAGCAGAATATTCATAATATTTGCATGTTCATAATATTTCCATGTTGATACATGTAATATTTCCATCTGGATGCAGTCTTCAGCACGGGTCAGTTGTCCAGCCCAGGTAGGCAGGCAGTTCATGCAGCTGGCAACACCTGGGGACCGACAAACAGCCTGCAAGGGTCATGGTGGTGCTAGAGGGAGTTGAATTTGGATTCAGGAGGGATTTGGATGCTCATAGCTCTGTGTAGATATGCACATCAGCCCTGCATTTGGTGCAGACCCTCAGACTGTTACTTTAAAAATTGCCTTTTCTCTCTTTTTGCATGACAGGCAAATACCCAAAACTGACAGGGATGCTGTGTAACAAAATGTTCCTCATATTTATATCCCACAGATACTGTGAGTGGAGGGCAGAGCTGCTCTGTGCTGTGCAGCATTTTGTGCAAACACACTCCTAACACTCTGTCTGCAGCACACACAGTACTGCCCTGCTCCCTTTGGCACTGCCTGACCTTGGATATCACCTCTGGGACCTTCTGCACATCTGAAGGAGCAAAAGGTAATCAAAATTACACTACAAATGACACCCATTACTCCTAGTTAACTCCAGGTTTGTTGATGTGAGGTGGTGAGGCCAGTGTGTGAGAGTGAAGGCATCCACTGTGGTCATAAATTATAGTGGCTGGGCTTAAAAAGTGTTCCTGAGTCTCAGTGATAAACTCTTGGCTGCCCACAGGCTGGGTTATGGCTGTGAGGTGATTATACAGGCTTTATGTGTCTTATAAAATGCTCTAGACTGGGCATTTGAAGCATCTTCCAAGTCATTAGATCTCCCAGCTACGCTGAGCCACGCAGCTGCCGGGTGTGTCAGGCCAGCATATGGTTGTGAAAAACAAGTCTTCCACCTTAAATCAGTCATTCACCTCAGAAAGCCCTTCATCAGCTGACCTGAGTCACCCTAGGCTGTTGCTAAGGTGTCTCAGACCAGGATGTCAATCATCCTGTCAATCATCCTGTCAATCAACCAGTCAATCATTCTCCCAGGCAACTTCGCCTGCTACAGGCACTGCCCTTCGGCATCATCCAGGCAATTCCCCTACCCCTGCTGTCAGCTCACTGCCACGGCTCTGGAGCACATCCAAGGGCACAGCAAACGCTACAGACTTGGCAGGAATTACTGGTGAGATTTGTGCAAAAAGGACAGCATTGAATAGGCAAGTAGTTGCTATAAATTATTCACCCACGGGCAGAAGCCTGCAGACTTTTACCCTCTAGGTTAGACAATATTTACCTGTTCTGGCTTAGAAACTAAGCATGCCAAGAGCTGAGAACAGTACAAAGAGAATCTCCACTGGAAGACAGTGCCCCATTCTCAAAGGTCTGGCAAACCTGAGCTTTACTACCTAGCCAGTGTCTAGGTAGTAAAAAAATCTAATTTGCAAAGCTTTATTATCAGCTGCTGGTTGCCTAAATGCCTTTAAACTGAAGGTCTGAAGGTAAGAAGAGCTGATACTTCTGTGTGGAAGGAAAGTGGTGAATAGTGAAGGTTTGCAGCATGTCAGCTCCAAAAACAGCAAGGCTTTAGTTCTAAGGTAATCTGGCATTCCAGCAGTGTTGAGATCCATCAGGTTGGATGGGGCTTTAAGCAACCTGGTCTAGTGGAACAGGTCCCTGTCCATGGCAGGGGGGTGGAATGAGATGAGCTTTAACGTCCCTCCCGACCATTCTGTGATTCTATTGTTCTGTGTTGGGTGGGCAGGTAAAATGCAAAGCTATCAGCATCTTCCATAATAGCCAGACCTTGGAAACCAGAACTTGTGGCTCCCCGAAAAGGTTTTCTAGGCTCTGTACAGGGAGATTTTGCAGTTTGTGTGTCTTTTCCTACAGAAGGACACTGATGCCGTGTGAAGATAAAAGGTGGGCATGGGGCATTTCAGCAGGAAGCAACAAGCTGAAGAACTACAGCAGAAGGACAGCAGTACCTACAGAAAGGTTTATGTGCATTAATGAAAAGTGCCATTTGTAAGGCACTGGCCTCCTCAGACATTTGCCCATCACCATGCCTGATTTTGAACTTGGCAGCTTGTGTGCTGCACTGGCAAGCTGGAGACTTTGAGTTGGATAAATGCCTATAAAAAAAAATATGTGATGTTCATGGTGCCAAAGCAGTCTTGAGAATGGTGGCAGTGGTAAAAGAGATGCCAGTGAAGGATGATGGTGAGACTGTAAATTCACAGAAAAAAACCGGAGAAAACATTTTGGGAGCTCTCAGCATCCCAGGGTCTGGCATGGGCAGGTTTCATGGATAGTGTATTTAAATAAAGTGGTGTTGGGACTATGGCTTGCACTGAACAAGCTGGGTGACCTCTGGTGATCTGTCCCACTGCTTTAGAGAGATGCAGGATGGGACACAGCTCAAACCTCTGCAGTAAAGCATCCTGATCCAAGGAAACACCTTTGCAAGGATGAAAATACCTGTGAGCCAAACCAATGGCAGAAAACTAGGAATGGTAATTGGGAACCCTTAAAAAGCATATTTCTTCTGGCATGTGCTGCCACAGTGGTAACTGTAAGCAATTAAAACAACAAGGATTTCCCCAAAATTTGGAAGTAATATGTGGCCATCCTATTAACGTCAGTGGTCTAATTTTCAATAATTATGTAAAAAGTAGGGTGGCGTTTTTCTTTGCTATAAGAAAAGCCAAATGATATACATATTTAGATATACATACATACACACATACAACTGCTGAGGGCTGTTCCTAAACAACTCAACCCATGTATTTGCCATTCACCACTGTAAGGGGTTAACACTTGTCAGCTGTTGCTTTCATTTCTGTTGCTTAATAACGGCTCTGCAACATCCTTACAAAAACAATGATGTCATGAAGTGGTAACGATTTTGAAAACATACTAAGGCAAACCGCAGGAGGCAGGAGAATAAAAGAATGTCCTCTCATGGCTTCCCTGTGACGGGCCCGTGTTTGCTCATCCACTACAGCTTGTGTGTGAGGGCTTTAGCAGGCTTTGGGGTGGGAAGATAAGCAGCACACTGTGTTTGTTCTGGTCCTCTGTGGAGCAGCGAGGTTAATTTTCACTGCAGCCGCAGCGGGACCTGCCACCACTACTCACTTTTCCAAGAACTTGGAGCACTCCCGGTGTCCGTAGATCTCCGCGAGCCTCCGGGGAGTGTCTCCGAAGAGGTCGGCGGCGTCCATGGCAGCGTGCAGGGAGTGAAGGGCGCGGAGCACCCGCAGCTTGCCCGCCTCGGCAGCGAAGTGAGCCGCGGTCCAGCCCACGTCGCTGCGCAGGCAGTGCCGGGCGCCGTGACCCACCAGGAGCCTGACCAGGTCCGACCGCCCTTGCGACGGGCAGCAAAACCAGGAGAGAAGATGCTTTAGAATTTATACCTTCAGGATGCAGACGGCGGTCACACACAGCTGGTCGTAATTCCCTCAGTCATGGATTTCACCCACCTGACTATTTGCATTACCATATAAATGATACTGAATAGGTAATGCTGGTTATTTTCTCCCAAACGAGACTGTTTCCAGAAGAAATTTACAACAAAAACAACAATCAAATCAAAAAGCTTTCTAATTTCTGAACAGCACATCTCAATCAGTCATTGACCAACTGGCTATTTCATTGCTTCATTTTGTTTTTTAGTTCAATTGCAAAATAAAATTTTAACACTGAGAACAGGAAAACCTGTGAACAGCTTTACTTAAAACAAAGGTTTGTTGGATAGTAGATGCAGACGTTTTTATTCACCTTCACATTCTTCTAACCTGTGGAACTGTTTAAATTAGCAAAAAAAATTCTTTCTACTCCACTTCCCACTGTCTTGACTGTGCTGGATCGTTCCCAATCGCATCTAGGCCATGTTGGTGTCTCATTATCAATTTGTTAAGTAACTCACTTCCCTTTGCTGATGTCTAAATGCTTAATAACCCACCAGGAAAAGGAAAAACATGGTCTTAAGTGTAAAACAGCAAATCACACGCTTGATTTCTGAGCAAAGACAGATGCCACGACATGAGATCCCAACACACACTGTAGCACAGAGAAGTAGAGGTCCAGTTTCCCATTTTACATTGTATATACAATTATACATTATATGTTGTTGCATCATCTCTTTTTTGGGCTGCAAATGGATATTTGACTTTACCAGACACTTCTGAAGGTGAAGGACCAAATGGGAGCTGCAAACAGCTCTGGTCCTGCATTGTTCATTCGAGCAGGGGGGATAAAGGGAGAACAATGTGAAACACTGTTATTATTTTGTTCAATTTGGTTTGATAAATACCTGGTATAAATACGGCAGGTTTGACTTTCTGCTCTTTCCCACAGGAGTACATGAGAAACAACCTCATGGAGTCACCTCTTAGAAAAGTAATGGGGAGGGGGAAAAGCAGCCATTCCCTATGTATACACCATGTAAATTGAACATTGTCATGTGATGGAAGAAAAAAAGCTAAAAATCACTTCAACAGCAGTCCCATAAATTATTTTGTAAGCCAAGTTCCCATTTAAATGGATATTTAACCTTTTTTTGCTCATTGGGGACAAAATTATCAGATACAAGCTGTGATTTTGCCAGCATAGATACAAATACAGTCAGCATCACCTTTTATGACACCCATTCACAGGGTAACAGAGCTGGGGGTGTCCTTACCTTTGGCAGCAGCCCAGTGCAGGGGGGTCCTGTCATGCCAGTCGACATCCTTCTGGTTTGGGTCGCAGCGCCCCGCCTTCAAAATCTTTTTCACCAGGTCATAGTCCCCCACAGCCACGGCTTCATGGAGCTCTGTCATGCTGCACTCTTCAGGAAGGCGCCTGGTAACAGAGGGATGGTCGTTCAGTGGGCATTCACTGATGTATCAGCTCCTCTCAGCAACTTTAATAGGTCAAGCAGCACCTGGATTAAAAATGAGACAGGCACTGTGAGAAACGAGGATTTGTCCAAAAATAAGGAAAAAGGAATGACAGGAGACAAAAAAAAAAAAGTTATAATTTATCTTCAAACTGGTGGTCACAGACTGATGGTGACTTCTGTGGACACAGAAATCTGCAGCAAAGTGCAGTTCTTTATATGAAGGACTCGTAGCTAAAGCCACATTGAACATTTGTCATGGGTTTGTTGTGCTCACTAACCATGGGAACTGGCTCCTCCCTTGCCAGTGCTGCAGGTCTCTTACTGGTAGCATTTCATTGCAATGACAGAGATGTCTCTGCAAGTATCCTCTGATGTTCTTTGGTGAAAATAATAAAAAGGGATAATAATAATTAAGCTTATTAAAAAAAAAAGAGATGGTAGGGCAAGGAGGAATGGTCTGAAACGAAAAGATTCATAGCCTGTTTCACACCTGGGTGGTTGGACTGTGCAGATAAGATCCAAAAGAAAGACCCATACTCGTCTTCTACTGAGATTGAGTCCTGCACATCTGGGAAAATCTGAATATATTAAAAAGAAAAGTAAATTTTGGAGCTCCTAGTGGGCCACAGAAGTATCACGGGATTTGGTCTCTCAGACACTTTAACCACCCGTGTACTGCTTCCTCCTCCTCATTGTCTCTCACTAATCTTGAAGAACCTGTTCCTTTAGATTCAAAAGAGATCTTCTGATTTGCTCTCCAACACCTTTCAACAGCATCAAATCTATCCTGAAAACATCAAACTTTAATGCATCCAACCCATCACTGAAATGAGGGCTGGACAAAAGTACAGGGAAATAAAAGTCTTGGACCTTTTCATACAATGTTCTTATTCTTTTCCAGCTTCAGCTCATACCCACACACATCCACCCAAAGGGAAGGGAAGCTGCTGATCCCGAGGCAGGAGCTCCAAGGGGACAGTCCACAGGGGCAACTTCATAAGCAATTTAAGCCAAGCCAAATTTTACCTGCCCTCCTCCCCTGCTGCCTCCCTTTGCTAGCCTTGAAGCTCATAGGGCCATTCCACAGCTGTTGATCTCTCAAAAAATTAATCTTTTATTATTGGTGCTGGTTTTCAGGTGAATTCCCTGAATTCAGCATGACTGAGGGGGTAAACACCAGGGCTGTGCAGAGGGGGATGAGTGCAGATCTGCCCCACAAGTAGGGACCTGTGTTAAATCCACCTTCAGCCACTCCAGGAGTTGTACCCAAACGTGGGATCCGCTTCCCTAGAGAGTGGGAAGCATCCTTCTCCTAAGGACAGAGGAAAAGATTTGTATTTTTACAGTGCAACCTTGAGCCAAAGTGCCGTCCCCCCCTGCTCGCCCGGCCACAGGCATTGCAGCTCCTCCACGGGGTGTTGCAACCCATCCGGGGGAATTTTCTCATGGGGTTCCTGCTGCTTGAGCCAGCCCCAGCCCCAGCCGGGAGAGCCACAATTCACACGCAGCGAGCCCACACATGACCCTGTCCCTGCCATACCGCGGCACGGCCCAGCACCTCGGCGGCCGTGGGCTCCGCTGGGACGGGCAGGCTTTGTTGCGCATGGCTTCATGCCAGAAACTTGTTTTCCAGGCCCCGGGAAGATTTCTCCCAGAAAGATTGTCTCAGCTGAAAACTAAGGCAAAGTTTGGTCCCTCCCCTTCGGGGAGAGCCCGGCAGTCGCTGTGCCTGCGACAGAGGCGGCCTCCTGCCGGAGCAGCTGCCGCTCGCCCCGCTCCGGAGGGCTGTGGGTGGCCGGAGGGGACATCCTGCTCCTCTGGACAGCGGGACGGGAGCGGGGGGCAGCCACGACACCGCACAACAGGTACGTGAAGCCCTGCAAAGGGCAAAAAAAGCGTCTGGGGAGAGCACGGGGAGGAGCAATGGTGACGTGAGGGGGATTTTAAGGAGCTGAGTAATTTCTGCGCAGCCCCTCATGCAGCTTCACTGCTCCCACTCCCTGTCCCCAGCCCTCGATGGATCGCGTTCCTCCGCTTCCTTCCTTCCTTCCTTCCAGCCCCTTATCTGGCCCCAAATCCCCGTGCGTCCCTGCGGAAGGGTGGGATTTACTCCGGATAAGTTGAGAGGGGTAACGGGGGACGTGTCCCTTCGCCTCTCCGTGCGTGGACAGCATTCAGGGAAATGCAGCCCACCTCCTGACACGGCTGTGTCCAGCGTGGGGATGGGAAGCAGCAGTCCCAGGCTACAGCAGGGAAAACTCCAACTAGATGGAAGGGGAAAAAATAATTCACAGCGAAGATGATTAAACTGTGCTTCAGGTGTCCAGCACCGAGACATGCAGACCTGAGGCAGCCCCATGTGTGCCCTGCTTTGAGGACTAAGTGACTTCCCCACCTAAATTCTTCTGGGAGGCTGAGAGGGACAAAGAGCAGGAGGTTTGAGTGCTCTGCCAGCACGGCACTCACCTCCTCCAAACCCACCATCCCAATACCTGCACGGGACCCTGCATCCAGCTGCTGTTGGAACTGGTGGGAAGAGAAGGCGGCTTTAGGACGTGGCTCCCCTGGTGTGTTTTAAGCCTGAGCTCATGTACATGGGACAAGTCGAGGACTGCCATGTCAACCACATGGACCCTGGGACAGCCTGGCTGTACTTTACCCTGTGACACAACCATCCCAGCCTCTCCAGGAGCAGCAGGTGGTGGCTCCTCTGGGTAGGGATCCAGGGGTGGTGCTGCTGCCGGAGCTTGCACTCACCAACCCCACTGACGTGTTCACAGCAGCCCAGAAACGGTGGCGAATTACTGCTGGGGACATATGGGATCAAGCTGTAGTGATTTACTGCTGGAAATACACAGGATTCACAACGGGCAGCTGCTCAGATCTCCATCTGCCAGTCATTAATGGCCTCCCCTTTCGCTGCCTGTTGGGAGTGAAACACTTTCTCTCTTCAAAATCAGCTGATATGAGGGAGGAAGTGAGAAGGGACGATTCCCAGCAGACAGGTTTCCCACCACAAAGTCCTGCTGCAGGCCCAAACCAGCAAGCAATGGGTCAGAAAAGATGCTTCACTGCCCAAAATGGTGTATTTAAAAGCAGGGACAAGAGCTGGGTTTCTCAGGTAAACATTGTCATGACTCTTAAGATAATAATCCCCCAGACCCAGTGAATGTTGAAATGTTTTGGCATCTGGCATAGGGACTAAGGTGATCCCATGCCCTGGTGATGAGAAATGGTTCTTTGGTTCAATCTCCAGGGTCAGATCTGTCAGGGGATGTATTTAAAACATTACTCAGAGCTCAAAAAGGGGACAGTGACATTTCCATCTACTATGGGGTTTCTTACTGGGTAGTGCTGCAGAGATGAGCATGGGGAAGTGCCCTTCAGCAAGGCTGGGAGGCCCTGGCCTAGCCCAGGATATAGGACCATCACCCAAAAACTTGGGAATTGCCCAGCTGCACCTTTGCTTCTTTCAGTCTCCGTTTCCCATCTTGAGAAGGGGGATGTGCCATCCTTCCCCAGCCCCTGTGCTCACGGTGATGTGCTGTCAGTGATTTACTGAGGTCAGCACTAAGCCACACCAAAATGTCGGATGGAAGGAGCCTTTAAAACATGCAGCTTGTTTACTGGGAAAAAAACTGGAGCTCAGATCAGTGAAAACCCACACATTTGCATTTCAGTGAGAGCCTCAGCCTTTTACACACTGCAGCACAAAAGGCGTCAGTGTGAAGGACTCTTTCCTTCAGCTCTCCCACATTCCTCAGCCTCAGCTTCCCTGCTTTGGCAGCCTTCAAATAAAGGAAAAGCCAAGGTCAGGAGAAAAAAACAAAAAGAGAAAAAATAAAAGGGGAGGAAAAAAAAAGAAAAAAGAAAAAAAAAACCCTCAAACCTAAAACCATACGCCCTGGTAAAACCTCCTTTCCTGCTGCCCACTATCCAAGTGAGAGCTCCTGACTGGAAACTGCTCGGTGTTTGCCAATGGCTTTTGCACTTCCCAGACCCCCCTGCAGCCCCTTCCTCCCTTGCTGGAGAAGCTGGTACCCCTGCACCCCCCAGCTGCTGGGACAGGCACTTGTGGAGGTGGCAGTGACCAAGTTTTGGCAAGCATAGAGAACGTTTGCCCCATCACCAGCACCACCATCCTCTGTCCTGCACCAGCAACTTCCCACAAGATTCATGGAGATGTTGGGCCGCCTGAGGAACATCAAGCCCACTTCAGAAGGTACAGGGAAGAAGCACAGTGACACTCAGGACCCCATCCTGCCACTCTCATGTGCATAAGCTCTCCTGCTGCAAGTCCCCGGAGCACTGGAGGCGAAAGCTTGAAGGACCTGGCCCAAAAAAGGGCAATGTTGGATCATATCGTAATGCCAGCTCACACAGGCCCGTGGAAGCTGTGCCAATTTATACTGACATTGGATCAGCCCTGGAATTTAACAAAAGCCTCCATGTTTATCCGAGTGTTGGGAAAGGCTGTCGGAGCTGCTTCCTGTGCTCTTTCAATCCCCGGCTCCGGAACCGCTGCAGGAACCACCCAGCAGCAGCCACAGCACATCAGCTCTGGAAAACAAAACTCAAACCCAGGAACTAAAGGCAAAACCACCATGGAACATGAGGAAGCCATCATTTCCCTGGCTGTAGTCACCAGCAGGAATGTGGGTGTGCTGCTGGAACTTCCATTTTATCTGTTTATTGCACTTGAAGCGGATCCAGCTCTGGTCAGGGGTGTGCGAGGGCTCTGCCTGCTAAAAACGGTGGAGCAGGACACTCATCTCAGGTCTGAGCTACTGTACAACCAGCACAGCTGTGAAATTCCAGACTTAAAACACACACAGACATATAAACACACAGCCTGATTTCTTACAGAACATAAGAATTTGATTTCCAGTATCACAGGAGGAGAGCAGGGGTGATGGATGCTGTTATCCCCCAAATTTCTAGGGAAATCAATTCCCACTGCTTAACAGCCTACAAGGAGGGGCATTTCTCTTCTGCTGCAGATGCTGAAGGTGCACAGATGAATGATGAAAAGTTGGTTTAATACAAAAAGAATGGGCCTATGATGTAAACTACAGAGGCTGACAGGATGGAGTATTTCTTTTTCTTGCAGTTCCTCCAAGGGCTGGACACACTGGGCAGAGCAGCAGTTCTGCATCTCATTATCTCAGCAGTAAAATGCCCTGCACAGTCACTGTGCTGTTATTTAAATTCCCCCAAAAGAGTAAAGCACGGCAAAAGCACCATTTTTATCCGCACCTGAATCACACACCTTCTAAATTTCCCAAGGAATAATGGCATTGTTCTAGAGGTGAGCTGGGGAGGTGTTTAAAAATCAGGCTTCAGGTGTGAAACTTTGTTCAGTTTGCCTTTCTTACCATAAGCAAGGTGTACACCTTGAGAAAAAGGCTTTTAAGGTGATGATTACTGAAATAAATTCAAGTACAAAGAGCAGTAGTAGGCAAAGGGTTTATCCACCTGTTCAGTGTCCTTTTCTTAATACCTATTATTGCTTTAATAATTAATGTTCTGCTTAATACAGCTGGCTTATGAGATGGGTAGAAATGTAAACATTTTGTTTGCTTTTTAAAAAACAGCTGTAATACCTGTTGACAGATTGTGGTCACACAGTAACTCCAAAACATACCTCACCTGAACACCTTTCCTGTTCAAAAAAGCCACACTAAGGCATCCAAATCCAGAGCTTTAACAGCAGCTGCACTCCAGCCCTTTGGATCTGGGATGGACAGTCACAGCTCTGCTCCTAAACCTACTGCCAAATCCTTCATAGCCCTGGGTAAGGGAAAGAGAGCATTCCTAGCATAAACACTTTAGAACTCAGTAATAGCCCTCTAGCTATTAAAATAAAACCAGACTTACATAAGTTACATAGAAACTTAAATTTGAAAAAAGTTCTGAAAGGAGGCAAACAGGGCTTACTGGAACATTTAAAAATCAGAATAAACCCAGAGAAACTGTATCATAAAATAGTCCACAAATTTATTCACCAACTAAAAAAACCCAACAGTTTTAGTTTTGTTTTTCTGCTTTTTTTATCAAAAGGCAACAAAGCTCCCAACAGCCCATGGCTAATGTGCTAAATGCAAAAGTTCCCCCAAATCTGCAGTTATGGTTAGATCAGCTTTTGCTCCAACACCTCCCCAGTTAGATCCTGTTCCATAAAGGATGCCTAATTGTCAGCTGGAACCCCACACAGCAAAGACACTGAACTCAAACTTCCCTTTACGACTTCACATGAAAATAAAGTTGCCTTTTTTTTTTTTTTAAATTCCATTTTTGGCTAAAACTTTTAACAGTTCCAAAAACATAGTATCTGGCCTCCTTGTTTACTGCTGATCCCCAGCAATCCCCACATTGCCCCCTCATTCCTTGATATCAAGGTAAAACCCTTCCAGAAGCAACTCTGATTCCTGTGCATCCAACAGCTGAAGGAGGAACCAGGACAACCTTTTGGAAAAAGAGCAGTGAAGCTGCCAAACTCAGTCTTAAAACAGCCACTTGGCTTGGCTTAAAACCACTTGCAGCAGCTGCTATTAAGCTGCCAAGCACTTAAACCTGACCAAAATCCTCTCCTGCGATTGGGCAGAGACTTTTCCAAGCACTTTTGCTCTTTGGGATGTAAGGACGATGGAGATGCGCTTCGAGGATGATGGAGCTGGGATGCTAGGGATGACGATGGAGCTGGGAATTCTGGGGGTGATGATGGAGCTGAGCTGCTGGGCTCACAGTGAAGCTGGGAATGCCAGGGATGATGGTGGTGCTGGGCACACCAAGGATGACGTTGGAGCTGGGCACGGTGGGGACAACGATGGAGCTGGACCACTGGATGTATTCTCGAAGTGGTGGATGTGTAAGGGAAGTTCCTCTGCATGGATGAATGGAACCATTAGCTGCGAAAGGGAGCCAGGAGCAGATCAATACAACGCTGGAAGCGCAGTTTCCTTCTGGCTCCTTCTGCAGGTGCGTGAATATCCGATGGTGGCACCGCCGTGGTTTTATTGGTGTGTGTGTGTCCTGGGGCAGAGCAGCAGGGCAGCAGGGCAGCCCTACGCGGCCAGGTCGAAGTCGTCGCGCTCCTGGTTGTAGTCGAGCACCTTCTGCCGCAGGCGCGAGGCGTCCACCCAGGTGATGAAGTCCTCGACGGCGCGGGGCACAAGGAGCGCGGGGTCTGTCACCACCTCGGGCCCCACGCGGACGTGCCCCTGCTCCACGAAGGTGACGGCGTGGCGCAGGTTCTGCGCCATGCGCAGCTTCACCAGCAGGCAGGGCAGGCGCCGGCGGCAGAAGGCGGCGGCCGAGAGGCTCTCGCAGACGGCCAGCGACTGCCGGCTGTTCACCAGCCCCAGCCCGTGCAGCTTCTCCAGCAGCGCGGCGGCGCAGCGGGCGCGGAAGGCGGCGCTGGCCGGGCCCAGGTC
>VZTA01024014.1:559743-581778 GCA_013398855.1 Mohoua ochrocephala | reverse complement strand
ACTTTTCCGGGGCGGAGCGGCCGCCGGCCCCGCGGCTTTTCCGGGGAGGAGCCGCCGTGGCATCGCGCCGGGAGTCCCGCCCCAAGAGCGCTTCCCCGGCCGGCCCGCCGCGGGGGACCCGGGCGGCAGGGTACCGGGATAAGGATGGCCCCGTGCCTCCTTCCCCAAGGAGAAGGCGGCAGATAGAGCCCAGCCCGGGATGCGGCTGCTTCCCCCCGCGCTCTGCGCATCGCCGGGGCCAGCCCGGCGCGGAGGGGTCACCCAAGGTACGGCCACACCGCCCCGACACCCGTTCCGGCACGGGCAGCCCGACCTTGTCTCGCCAGGGGCCGAACCCGGGATTCGTCATTCCTCCTGGAAGAATGGCTGCGGCGTTGAGTTTCTCCGTGACATCCCGCTCCTCCTGATGCACAGGCCGGTTTTCCTTGAGGAGCAGCAGAATCCTCCCTCTGTGCGGTTCGTAGCACCGCAGATCTCCCGAGTGCCGCCGCGGCCTCGCCAGCCAAAGGTTTCGTCCCACTTTTCTGTAAGTGCAGGGTGCTGTCTGCTCCTTGGGATTCAGGATACAAGAAGGAAATTCCCCAGTAGAACAGGTCAGGTTGACAATTCGAGATTTCTTTGTTTCTCACGAGCAGATTTCTGTATTGGCTCAATCTTGATTTTAAGCGTGCTGGGTTTGTTTCAGTGTGGGTGATCTGGTCACAGAGGCCATAGTGGCCTCTTGATTTGCTTTGTGTTTATCCCCAGGTTTGTCGGTGAAGGCACCAATGGAAATGTGGAGCACCAGCAGCACTGAGCAGTTTTACAGGATCCCTGAAGGAAAGGGACCACACTCGGTTGGATGTTCAGACCTGATGACAGAAAATGCAGTTGAGGTAAAGTTCTCGACTTTTTCTCCTTTGGATTTAAGCCACAATGTTAGTGAAACAACTGGCTGCAGTTTTACAGATAAATCAAGCAGAAGGTCTTGTCTGTGTGCTCCACGCTGACACTCACAGCTGAGCTTTCTGTCCTCTCCATCCTGGTGTAGGATGTGTACTGGGCATTTACCAGATGGATGTAACCTACAAGCCTTCCCCATGGCCAATTCCTCCCTCTTCCTAATATCCTTGCCTCTCTCCTACACAAGATACTGCAGAGAAACTGTGTCCTCCTGGAACCCAGGGGGTTCTTCCCACCCACCCCACTGCTCCCTCCTGCGCTGGGCTCCTGAGGAGATTCCACACGCAGTCTGTGTGACTGTAGCTGTTCTCATCACAAAGATCCCAGCAGGATTTGGCAGGGTTGGGAGATGAGGGTGTGCAGGGTTGGGAGATGAGCCTATGCAGTGTTACAGCTGCAGGGTAAAAGATGAGATGTCTTCTTGAGGTTTTATCTCTCTGAAGAAGAACAGGATGTCAATTCTGCAAGAGCTTAGCACAGTGAGACGCCACAATAATAAGATAGGGACAGTAACCAGACAAGTAATGAGCATGCTTGTGAGTTTCCTTTTCAAATCCTCTTGTCTTTGAGAGAATACACCTGCATTTACACTGGTTTTACTCCTCAGACTAGCCAGGTATAGTGGAACTTGTGATCAGTTGTAATGGTTCATGTGTTTTCCTTTACTGAGCTTACTCATCACAGAGGAGTGAGGAGTTTCTCTTTCCAGGCAGCCTGTGTAGGTTTTTTTACATAAGCATTATGAACAACTGCAGTTCTTTCAGGCATAGATAATGAACCTCTTCCCCTTTCTGGTAAACAGTTAGTCATTGGGGAGGTTCACTGGGGCTATTCTGAAATCAATATCACTACCAGTGTGGAGGAAAGTTCTTCCATAATGGTCTCTGTGTCAAAGGCCGGTTTAAGTTTGATAGGTGAATAGAAACAAGCTTCATTAAACAAACTTTTGGTAAACTGATAATTAGCGTTCAAGAAATCAGGCTTTATTTCAAAGCTCATGTTTATTTTGGCCCTAATCGTAACTTGCTGAACCAAAAGTACAGTTGGAGCAAGACAGTGAATTTGAATAGGGTGTTGCAAATTGCCTTGCAAACCAGGAAGTAAGAATGCAAATTGCACACAGTTCATCTGCTAGGAAGTCTGCTTTGGGGTGTGCATTGGTACATTGCTGCTGTCTGTGAAGGAAGAAGACTGACAAGGGGGTATGCAGGGTCCCTGCGAGTGTGGAAAGCTCGAGTGCTTTCCTGGGATACCTGGAGTGCAGACATTAAGAGATTTGAACTGGTGGTAAGAAACAGAGGCAGATGAAACACAGGTTAACAAAGTTGTGTTTAGAAAGATGGACCACGAGAGACGTGTGAACATCTTGATGAGGAGGAAGAGCGATACGTTGTTCTCCCTTGCTGTGCAGCTGCCCAGGAGCTTTGCTGACAGCCTCTGCTCAGTTGAGGCAGGAACACTTACAGCCACATTAGAGCCTTCTCTTCTCCAGGCTGAACAGCCCCAGATCTCTCAGCCTGTCATCCTAGGAAAGGTGGTCCAGCTCTCAGGTCATCTTCAGTCACCCCTTTAACAGTCAGCCCTATAAAATTTACCAAAATGCATCATCAAACCATTTCCAGTAAGGAAGACGGAAGAAAAGATCCAGCAAGATGCTGGATGGCGCAAATAGGTGGTGAATGTTTGTAATAATTAACTTCATAAAATGAAGCATTTCTAAAAAGCCTCAGGCTAACCTAGAGAAGGTGATGTGTACCTCCACCTGTGATGATGTTTATTGCAGGCTACTTTAAATTCATTGTAGGCACAGGAGGATTGTGACATAGGACTGGCATCAAAGCCTGTATCTGGTAATAATTTTCTCATGAGATTCTCATGATTCTCTTGAGCTGCATTCTTGCATCTGAAACCCTTTTTATAAATGTTTTTAGATTCCATTTTCTCTGCCATATACAAATAAATACCGATATTCCTTTTTTTTTTTTTTTTAATTTTTCCTAATCCCAGGGAAGCTTCTTGCGCCTGTATTATCCAGCATGTGATGCCACAGATATCGAAGAGGCACGATGGATTCCAGACAAAGAATACTATCAGGGACTCTCTGACTTCCTTAATATGTACCGAGTTGTAGGAGAAAGGCTTTTCCATTACTATGTTGGTAAGACTGGTTCTGGTTTTATTCCTTGCCTGGGGCTGCCTCAGTGCTCCATGAGCACGGTGTTACTGCTGCAAGGCTGAAAAAGAGTTTTTAGCAGAGAGGTGTGTTTTTGAGGGATGGGTTTGTGTAAAGAGGCTCAGTGCTGAGTGTGACCCAGTTCTCAGGCAGTCCCTGAGTGTCTGGGCAGTTTAGTCTAGGCAAGCTGCACCTGTGTGTTGGGATTTAAATCCCACGGGGAAACGCGCAAAGATAAAGTCAGAGAGATTCTGAGGTCTGAATACCAGCAAGACCTGGATGCCTGATTATTAAGGTTTAAGAGATACGTACACCTTGTGCCAGGCCGTGGATGGGAGGAGGAGAAGGCAAGTATCTTCTGCCAGTAGAAAGTATTTTCAGAATCAGATCCACATTTGCCTTCTATTTTAAAGATGAGACTTGGTACCTTATCTTTAGGTGATCGCTCTGATATCAGTGGTCACCACATTCTTGGGATCTCTCCCACGGGAACAAACGCTCTCTCTCATTTCAGTTATAATGACGTACACTTCCATTTTTATCTAGGTTCAGTGACCTGTCCTGCCAAGTCAAATGCTGCTTTTAAGCCAGGAGAAAAATACCCACTTCTCATTTTTTCCCACGGACTTGGAGCTTTTCGGTAATTTTGCAGTTTGTTGACAAACTGGTTTTGTTGTCTATGGAGACAGCAGTCTCCAAGGATGCTTCTGAACAGATTTTCAGTAGGGGGGTGAGATCCTTGTGGAGCTGAAACAGATTTAAGAACAGGCTGCTGTGTGTCATTATGCCTCCGCTGAAACAACAGCAGGGTTGATGTAAGGTTGGTCACAGAATAATAGAACAGCCTGGGCTGGAAGGGGCCTTAAAGATCATCTCTGCTGTGGACAGGGACACCTTCCACTAGGTTGTTCTGAGCTCCATTTGTGTTTTCCCCTTGTATGATAGAGGTGTAGGTATTTACCAACCTATAAGCACGTTGTGAAGATCAGCTGGTTGACTTTTGGACAACTCTTTGGAGATGCAAAGTGCTGTGTGTGCTACTTATTAAAAATCAGTAGCATTTTCCCTTCTGAATAGACAGTAAAACAGTACCAAGGTTTTGTGAACAGGCTTTGGTGCCTGGCATACAAACTCCTGCTCTGCTGGGTAGCAAATTCAAGTGGGAGAAATATTGAAGGACTAGTGCCATACCTAGTGCGGTCAGCATTTAAAGAGCAGTGGAATTGAAAGAATGACATCTCACCAGAGTGTGGTTTTTATTGCAGGACAATCTATTCTGCTATTTGCATAGAGATGGCTTCTCAGGGCTTTATAGTGGCTGCTGTGGAGCACAGGTGAGTATGCTGCACATTTTGGAGTTCTGATGGAAAGAAACTTTCTCACATTGAACTGAATGGTATTTATTCTAAAGAAGAACTTCTGGATTTTTTTAAAAAAGAAAAACTAACATCTCTTTTTCAGCCCCACCCACACTACCCATCACTCAACTCTTCTCTAAACAAAGGAAATTTTGTTTAGATAAGCCCTAGAATGAAAAGTCTTGGGGTAGATATCATTTGTCATTCTTCCGATATGCTATTTGTCTCTCTCTTATTATTAGAATAAAAAAAGGTGAAGAATATAGAGGAGGTGGGAGTTTTGGTGGGGTTATTGCATTATTGAGAAAGTCTGTGCACACTGGGTTGCAATTGCAGCAGCACTGGTTGATAGCTGGATCTCTTCAGACGAGTGAAATCTAAAACTTGTGCTGACTTCATCTCAAACCGAATGGAATGCATACCCAGAAATAACCTCCTCTTGATATTACAGAGATGAATCCGCTTCAGCCACGTATTACTGTAAAAGAAGGTCCGTTTCTGAGTCACAGGAAGAGTCCACAGCTACCCTGGAGAAGGAGTGGATCTACTACAGGAAACTGAAAACTGGAGAGGAGGAGCGTTGCCTGCGCCATAAGCAGGTGCCTGGGCTGGCTGTGTGCTCTGGGAAGTGTGGCAGGAGTGCTGTGTTTAGGACTAGCAGCCTCTCCCTTTGGCCAGGGGAGCAGAGCAGTCTTGTGCCATGGCTCGGGGACGTGTAAAAAATGCATCGGCTCCTGTGTCCCTGAAGGTGGAACAGCCAACAACAGCTTTCTTCAGAGCATAAACTGCTCCCTCAGCAAAGTTTTTCTTGAAGTTGCACTCTTGAGCTGAGTCATCTGTTTCCCCTCTGGTTCCACTCAACTTTCTGTTTCTTCTCTGTCTTCATATTTTACTGCCCAGCCCAGCCTAAAAGTGACACAGAGTTGAGCTCAAGCGTTTGCGTGGCCTTAGGCTCGCTTTAGCTTTCGTTTACTGTTCCATAGCGAGATGAATCATGGCTGCTCTGAGTGGGATGTTTGCTTTATAGTCTTTACCACACTTGAAGGTGGTTTTTAGCAATGTAAACAGTGCAGACTTCCAGTTTATAATAAGCAGTATCCATGCTAGATGTAATGTGGCTATAATGACAAGCTCCTCCAAGCATAGACTTGACCTTTAAAATATGGGAGTGTTTTTTCCAGCTAATGCAAACTCAGCCAGGGAGGTGCTTCTCTTTATCTCCCTGGGCCATAAGACAACAGTACAAGAGTCATTTCCTGTATGTGTACAATGACCTACTTGTGAGTGTCAATGTCTGAGCTTGGAAATAACCTCCAGAAGCCGTTGTCTGCAAACTTCACAAGTAGAGAAGTCGGGAGATGGGGATTTATTTGAAATTCAGTGATGCACAGACATCTTTCTGGCTGCCTACACACTGTGGTTCCCAAGATCACTACTGTTCCTTGGTTCTTGAAGCTTTTCTTTTACTGACAGTCAAAAACTGTTCTTATATGAACAATGAAAACCTTTATTTGCAACAGCTTCACTACAGTTTTCAAGGATGAGTATGTATAAAAAATGGGATGGGCTTCTTCACTGTTTCTTAATTTGGGTTTATCCAGAGTAAAGACAGTTTCAAGGCTATTGTCTGATGGGGCAGGTGATGGAATGACATTTGCTATCCAAGTGAGCCTGAGAAGCATCAGCGAGTCAGCCTTCCTTGGAGTTGTGTAACTTAAGCCTTTGCGCATCCCAGCAATCCCTCTTCTAAGCACTGACAGGACAAAAGAGTTGAAGGCCTTTGGTGCATGTTACAGGGATAAATTCCTCTGTGTGCAGAGTCTTGCTCTACACAAGAGCTTCAGCTCTTTACACCTCCCAAAACCAGTTTTGTTGTTCGTCAGATGGCTCCATTCTGCAGTTCAGAATAATTGGTATTATTATCACTTACGGGGGAGAAAAAAATCAGAGTAAGTCCTGTGTCCAAGGGGCTGTCAAGCCTGGCAGTTGTCTGATGATTCCTAACACTGCTCTGCCCCAACCTCTCTTTCTCCCTAGGTGCAGCAAAGAGCACAGGAGTGTATCAAAGCTCTCAATCTCATTCTTAAAATCAATTCAGGAGAGGAAGTAACAAATGTACTACATTCAGACTTCGACTGGAACAGCCTAAAGGTGAGTGAAAAGGTGGCAGCTGCATTTTGTTAAACACCTAATAATGCTTCTGGTTTCCCCCTTCCATTTCTAAACTGGTTCCTGTAAAGTATTCTGAAGATCACACTGTAGATCTATGAACATATTCTCACGTCATCCCAAGCTGGGTAGATAGTAATGGAGCTGAAACGATGCTCTACCTACCTCAATAGGATCTATTGCCTTAAAAAATTATTCCCTTTAAAAAAGTAAGTTTGGGAAAGAAAGTCTCTTACAGCACCTGGATTTTTTTGACAGGATTCTGTTGATACTAGCAGAATAGCTGTGATGGGACACTCTTTTGGTGGTGCTACAGTTATTGAAAGTCTCAGCAAAGAAATGAGATTCAGGTAAGTATGCAAAACAAGGCCAGAGACATTTGGCACTTGAGAGGTCTGGAGCAGGGCACTTTACGTAGGATCCCCAACTACTAATTAGCTCCTGAAGAAAAGTTCTGTTTGGCATGTCTTGCTTTCTCCGGCCATGCTTCTTCCAAGTGTGGGGATGTGGTGGAACACAATAGCTGCATCTTATTATGTGGGACCCTGCAGTCCAGCTGCACCTGGCAGTGGAGACCAACAAATGGCAAGAATGGACTTAATTCTCTTCCCCCAGAGTAGAGATAATTATGAAATACAATTATTCATTTACCTGTTGAGTATCAGAGAGACTTTCTCTTTCCCATGTCTCGTGAAACTCAAAGCATGCTCAGAACTTCCAAGCTTTCTGCTTCTGTGCCAATATCCTGATGTTTTTGGCAGGTGTGGCATTGCCCTCGACGTATGGATGCTTCCTGTAGGTGATGACATTTACCAAAACAGCGTCCAGCAACCGCTGCTTTTTATCAACTCTGAAAAATTCCAGTGGGCTGAGAACATCTTAAAGATTAAGAAGCTCATCTCCAATGACACAAACAAAAAAATGATCACTATCAAGTAAGTGCCCAGGATCCATCATTTCCGTGGTTGAAGCTCTTGTTGCAGCTGTGCAGTTACATGTGACTGCAGACAGACAGTCCCTAGAGCACAAATCTGATGAGGAGCAGCTGAGGGAGGTGGAGAGGCTCAACCTGGAAAAAAGGAGGCTCAGGGTGACCTCCTCACTCTCTACAACTCCCTGACAGGAGGGGGCAGCCAGGTGGGGGCCAGGGTCTGCTCCCAGGGAACAAGAAGAAATGGCCTCAAGTCACACCAGGAGCAGTTCAGATTGAGTATTAGGAAAGATTTCTTCATTGAAACAGTTGTCAGGCATGGGACCAGGCTGCCCAGGGAAGTGGGGGAGTCACCATCCCTGGAGGTGTTTAAAAGGCACATGGATGTGGCACTGAGGGACATGGTTTAGAGGTGGAATGGCAGTGCTGGGTTAATGGCTGGATTTAATAATCTTAAAGGTCTTTTCCAGCCTAAGTGATACTATGGCCGTCTCTCCTCATGGCCCAGCTTTTCACTGCCTGTTTAAATTAGCCATACATCCCCCACAGTGGGGACAGAGATCTCTCAAAGCAGCCAGGAACCCCAAGTTTAAGACACTCCAAGGTGTGTATTCCTGCCCTGGGACATAAGCTTTGTGCTGAGCATCGTCCATCACCTGCATTTGAACACTTGGAACAGCCTTCTGGGGACAGTTCTGCAGCAGGGCAGGGATGGCTTTATCCTGCACCACAGAGCAGGGAGACAACTTGATTTTCATGCCTTGCCAAGCCAGCTCGTTGTTGCTGTTGCAGTTACAGTGACTTGCAGCGAGCATGTACAAGCCTTCCTCCTTGCTGTGGTTAGGGCAGAACTTCCTGCTAATCTTGCATGCTTGTGAGATTAACCTGTTTTATCTTCTCCTAAAGACAGCACAAAGACATGTGACTGAAGCCTGTGCATCTTTTAATCAGGTAATCGAATGTATTCGTATAAGCCTGTTGATAATTTTTCTCTTTGCAGGGGGTCAGTACATCAGAGCTTTCCTGACTTCACCTTTGTGAGTGGAGGAATCATTGCAAGATTTTTCAAATTAAAAGGAGAAATAGATCCAAATGAAGCCATTGATATCAGCAATCATGCTTCATTAGCCTTCCTACAGAAACATTTGAGTAAGTATCTGTTTACAGCAAAGTATGAAGTTAACTAATCTTTAATTCCTGTGAAGCTTTTTATATAACCATTCAGTTTAAAACAAGATCAAAATAAGTGTGTCAGTGGAAAAAAAGAAGTCAGACTTTTTCCGGAGGTTTATCAGTTACTTTTGTACTCTTAGCAACTCAGAGGAAAATCATTGACATTTTGTTCTGGTACAAGAAAGTCTGGAGTATCATTTTTCCCTCCTTAAAACATTTTTCCTCCCCTACTTTGCCAAGTTGATTTCATTATTTTGTAGTTTCACAAAAAGCTGGTTACTTAACTCATGGCTACTTTGGGTTTTCTTTCCCCCATCTTACAGGTCTTAAGAAAGATTTTGATCAGTGGGATCCTCTTGTGGATGGCATAGGACCCAATGTTATTCCTGGAACCAATATTGACACATCTCCAGTTGAACCCGAATAAGGAATACAGAGAAGTACTAAAAATGCCATGGACTGCAGGACACTAATATTGGCCAGACATTGCTCAGACATGTGGTGGCATTAAACACCTACAAAGCTGTTGGGGTCTGGAACAAAAAAAACCCCAGGCATTAAGTTACATAATCATAAAAACAGAGGTTTTCAAATGAATTAGTGGGATGCTCTGAAATACTGCAACAGAGTAATTTCTGCTTTGTAGGCAGCTTGGGGAAAATCACTTGATAATAATTTAAATGCTCTTTCTGGTTTTGACTTGAGTCAAGTTTTGCAGAGACAGATTGAGCTCCAAGGAATTCAGCTACAGGTTGGTTTACCAAGCTTTATGTCAGTTTGCATCTAGCAAGCCTTTATTGGAGTGTAAGGACAAAAAACCCCCACAAAACAAAAAAACCCTAAAGCACCACTTTTCTTTTTAGATACTAAGTATTCCAGCTGTGCTCTGACAACAGTTGGGAGTTGGAGCAAGTTTTTGCTCCTCCTAGTCAGAGATAACTGTGGAGGGTGGTCTTCAAAACTGTCTCTTATTTTAATAAGTCACAGTAAAAGCTACAGGAAAGAGTTCAGTTCACAGCAGAGAAAGTCCAGACACAGGACTCTTCACAGGACCTTAATCCGCTTAAATGTAAGATGTGTTTAGTGCCATAGCTAGAGAATGGTGTTTATAGCCCAAAAGCTTCTGAATGGGTCACTCTTGCAGCAAGTGTAATTGCCCTTGGGCAAAGCTCCAGCAGCTCCTCCCTTGTCAGTGTCTGTGTTCCCACTACCACACAGTCAGACTGCAGGGGAAATGACAGATGTGGCACCTGTACAGCTGCCTTTACATGGTCCTTGTTAGCACTGCTTCATCTCCCGAGGTCCCTCCTGGTAGTAAACGCTCTCCGGACACTCATCTTTGTTCAGGTACTCACAGTGGTCTCCAGGTGACACAAGAAGCAGTTGGCTCCCACTGACAGATATGGACAGCAATGGTAGTACCTGGACAGAGATTGTCAGCAGCCACCTGGCTGGCCTTGTTTGAGGCTCTCATTTTTGGATCTGAACTGCCTGAAGTTGCCCCATGGAAGGGTCTTCTAAATTCTGTTCATTTCAAAATCAGGTTACAAACAAAACGACTGAAGCAATCAGAAATGAAGAAATTAACAGTGTAATTAAGTATTACACATAATCTGTGATCTTAAAATTAGATTGCAATAACACCTAAGACCTGTCTTTCAGAATTTAATTAAATTCTCGTCAGCCTACTGCTGTGTATTGTCTCTGTTAAGCAAATAAACACGTTTGTCTTACTGAGTCAGCACTAACACTTGAGATCTACTGTGAGATTCACTATCAGCCAGCTTGGGTTCCTAAGTCCTTGAAAAATCTACAGCATGAAAAATTCACAGCTTCTGAAGAGGAGGAACAGCTATGCTATACAGCAGCATGGAACACCGCTATATAGATAGAAATATAAAAGAGAACCCCCTTTTCAACACCTGAGAAGGAGAATAAAAGGAGAGATCTCCTTAAAACACTTGCAGGTCATGTCCTTAGCACGTTGCACACATGTGGCAGCAAAGCCATTCCATTGGGTCTTCTTCATATTTATAGGAAGAGCTTCATCTTTCATTAGTGCAATTGCAGCAAGTTCAATTAATTAAGTGCAATTAATGTTTCAAAGCATTCACCATAGCTCACAGTGCTCTAGAGAGCTGGTTGGGGTCAAAACACAACCAGTGACTGCAGAACAGCCCTCACACAGCATTTGGCCTTCTGCACAGGAACAGACACAAGTCATTAAAACACATTAACAAACCAGTATATGCCAACCAAAGCTTTATTCCAGTTCCTTCCACTGCTTTAGAACAGCACCAAATGCAAGACTTCAACCCAAAACTATGTTCCCCCCTATGGAGAAAAAAAAGTACTCCCCACCCCTAACCCCTCCAAAATACCCTCAACTTTTTCTTGTTTTTTTGAGAAAAAAACACTTAACAATGCAACTTTTCCAAAAGCAAACATCAGAAAGCAGTGCTGTACAACACAGTAGCAGATACAGAAACTCACAAGAAACCTTTGTTGAAGAACCACCCACCAAGAACTCCATACAAGTCAGTGCACCCCCAGTCAGTAAAAAATGCCAGTCAAGAGGCAAATTCTTATTTAGGAAAGTACGGCTATAATAAACAAACTAACAGTAACAGTCTAGCAACAACAGCTGTAAGAAATCAAGCTGACAATAACAGTCTGCCAACACTATTCCTTTACAGGGAAGTTCAGTAGTGACAGGCATTTGGTCAGTTAGGTACAAAAAAATAAACCTCTCAATGTTTTGCTTGTGTTTTTGTTCCCACAAACACATTTTCATGGGAACATTTCACACACAGGCACTTGTTCAGTTTCACGTGGTCAACACGTCACTTGGTTTCAGCAATGCTGGAGGACATGAGGATCTTCAGCTAAATTGCTACTGCAGCCAGCTTGCTTTTCTATAGGGAATAAACACAGATTAGACCCATCAAGATGTTTCTATAAATGTGTATAAAGGCATTAACATCAAAAGTCAGCTCTACAGGGCTTCAGACTAAATACTGTTGACATATTGGACCATATTAAAAGACTACACTTATTATACAAAGATGAAACAGCTGACACAGCAGCAGTGCTCCCAGATTTCAGTTAGGAGCTCCAAGTCACTCCATCCCTCAGTGGGCTTGGCACAAGCCACTGCAGGAGTTTTTGCACCCTGGGTACCTCCTACTCAAACTGCCTTTCCAGGCAGTGGCAGTGTGTGCAGCAGGATCCAGCTCTGTGACATGTTGGGTGCGTGACCCTGACTCACCTTTCCTGTGCTCCTGCTGAGGGTGCATACACTAATTCCATGCAAAGTGTTCAAAACCAGAAAAAATCCACAAAATCAAGAATAATCCTGCATTTGAGTGATGGAATTGAGGGAGAGTTTGTAGATTCACCATTTTAACATTTTATCAAATTCTTTTAACCACCCTCTTTCTTGCTCAACAGGCAACCTGATCTGTTGCAGGCTTCATTATTTGTTACCCATAAACCAGTACAGTTATACTGAAATACAATTACCATTTAATCCCTGAAAGCACAAATGCTATCTCCACTTCAACTCAGTTCAGTCTTCATCAGGCAAGCGCAGAAACAAATTGCCCAGACAGGTTTAGGAGTCCTCATTCTTGGACAGATTCCAGAACTGGCAATAAGGTCCTTAGCAACCTGATGTAGTCGGCCCTGTTTCTACCACCAGGAAAGGCCCCTTTCAACCAGAACTCCTCTACAAATCCATAAATATAAAATTCGCATATAATCAGAAAGAACCTTTACTATTTATTTGGTACACTGAATAGGTGTTCACCAGTAACACTTCAAAATTTTTAAGTAACAATAAAGATGAACGTGTACTATTCCCAAACCATCCTTACAACAACTAAAATGGTGTTATTATGGGTTTAGATTTATAGGTTATGGGACTGGGGCACTCAAATCCTAAACTAAATGCTTAATAGAGTCTGCCTAGCAGTTGATCACCTTGCCTCAGAAACGTGACCAAGAACAAACAGCATGCTGATGGCAATGCTCAAAACCCTGCCACAATCTGTAATTTGGGTGAACCACCGCAGCTTTTCCAAGAGGCTCAATCCATTAGATGAATAAATACTAAATTAGTTTCCAATCCAGACCGAGTAGCAGTTTTCACTGCATGTGGTCACCCTTAAACTGACAGTACATAAACTAATGCTATCAAGAAAATCCCAACCACAGTATCAACTACATAAGCCCAAATTAGGGTTTCAACTGTATTTTCTAAAATAAAGCACTTCCTAGAAAAGCAGAAAGCATTCAAACACTGAGTACACAACCCATTGGGGGGGCTTAAAGTAGACTTACCTTGAAGTAAGGACTCCTCTGGTAAGGACTGCAAGTTTTCTGTTGCAGGGGTTAATGCCTACACAAAAAGGGATCCTGTTAGGAAGCTGGCACTATTGCCAGGACTTCCACTGACGTGTTTCCTTTAATACCAGACTAACTACTTACATCAGCACTACTGGACTCCTATTTACCATTGTCTTCCCCCCTTAAAAACTCACTAAATTAGTCTTCTACCCACTTTTCACTTTGATGCAAAGGCTGCACGTGAAGAATGAACTGGAAATTCCTGCTGTTATCATCACCAGCAGCATGGCTGATGACCTGAGTTTTGTGGGTTCCAGACATGAGTTTTTCATCCGCTGGTAGGTACTTCAGGAAGAACACTGGTGAAAACCTTACTATTCTTTCCTAATTACTCTCCATAATAGAAATATTTTTCATGATTTAGCAGTTAGTTAGCACCCTTTCTAAAAACCAGTCCTGCCCTGCCCAGTCCAGTACCACACTGCCATACCTCAGATGACCTGCGAGCCCAGTCAGGAATCCCATTCCAGACGTTCTCAGGATGCACGATCTCCTCATTGCCACTGCAGAGGTTCAAGACCTGTACAGACAGAGCCACAGTGGATCTAGCACAGCGCTCAACAAATAAGACACAGCAGTAGGAAAACACAGTTGAGGACTCCCTGCCTTTGAGAAGGTTTTGGGAAGTCTGGATCTTGCAAAAAAGAACAAGCTAATCTCTAATAAAACAATATAGTTACTGAGGCTGCTCAAGGCTCTTCTGGGCTCCTAGAAAAACACCTACTAGATCAGAACCAGAAGGAAACTGATGAAGAGGGATGTCATTACATGATATCCCTGACACTGGCACTCAGCTGAATACAGCTGACTTAGTTTTAGACACCCAAGGGATTCTACCAGCAAAAGAGCTGGCTTCCACAATCTCAGACATTCAATCTTCCAAAAGGTTGCTTTTATATAACAATCTTCTGGATTTGCAACCTTAAATTATAACTTGGAGGTCATTTTCTGTAAGTACAATGTCTGTGCAGGTGTGTACATCGATACACACTCCCCTGGACTGAAGGAAGACATCTCATTCATCCCCCAGCTTAAACAGCAGTAGAACAAGGCAGCTCACTGGATTATCCTCTACTGTTAAAGTTAACTCCCACCAATCACTAAGGCAATACACATTTCACTGAAGCAGGAATAGCTGTGGATTCGTTATTACTTGCTTTATAGTTTGAGTTTCTTCCCAAGTTTCTACTGCTCTAGCACTAACTCCTCAAAACACCAGTAAAATAATGTCAAGTTGCATGAGCATTTAATGGTAACACAGCTCCACAGCAGAACATTAACTTGCAGGCCAGACAGAACCACACACATATGTGTGTCTCAGACTGGAGCCAGATCCTTCAATAAGCCCAGTCAGTAAAAGAGAGTAAGATGTGAAGGGAACATCAAATGCTGACAGGTATCCTCCAACTCAAATTGAGACACTGCTGTTTCCCTCTAGTCTATAAATTCAGAATCAGCCTTTGCAATGCTTAAATTCTATAACAGAGTTCTTTAAAATATTCACAGTTTAGAGAGAGACCAAGGAAGGGCCAGATCTTAAGAATGCAGAAAGAGTATTCAAACCACACTTACCTTGGTACCCTTCTCAGATATCTCCAAAATGCGAGCGTCACACCATTTGAGAGAGGTCCACACCACACATTTGGAACCAACAGCAAAGCCCTTCAGATTGCAAGGATAGTCGTGGTGTGCTACAAGAAACGATGACTTATCAATGAAGGAGGAAGAAAAAAAAAAAACCAAACTCATACAACCCCACAAAAATCAACCCTCAAAAAAACCTGAGATGGCTCAAAACACTGGTCCCCCACCCCCTCCAAACTACTTGATATTTTAAAGTTAAAAAAAAGTCATCCCAAACAGTCCTGCAAATGTGCTTCATGTTCAGAAATGGATTTCCACTCAAAATCATTCATCTTCCCAAGTAAGACTCGTTGCTGTTAGACTGTTACATTACCCCTGAGATCCTACACTTGGTCTGCTGTCCTTAAACCATCAAAGTATTAACACTAATACATTAACTTATTAGGGAATAAAAGTTAGGTTTTCTACAAGAAAGCTATTCTCATGTTTGAATGTGCACAACATTTTGATTATTTAACTCTTTAAAATCAGATACTTTACCTGCACTGCAGTCAGCCAAGTTCTCATTTTGCTTTTCATCTTCCCCAGGCTTACAGCCTAAAGGCTGAACACACACATTTCCACTCTCTTTAAATGAGTCAGCCAAGTCTTGTTCCATCCATTCTTCCCCACAGTCATCTTTCTTCTTCTGCCACCCCTTATGTTTCTCAGCTTTGCAGTCACATGACTTTGCAGTGAAAACAGGCCTCTGATTCGCTGAGTCTTTTGAAAGAAATGAAAACTGACTTCCACTATTTGCAGAACTCTGCAGCACAGCACGTTCCAGCCCTAACAAGTCCTCCTCGCTGTCTTCCTGAGGAGGCTGAACATCAGGCAGCACCAGTTCCAGAAAGGGCTCAAATTCGGCTCCCAGCATCAACTGCTTGTCATGCATCTTCTGGGGCAGTTCTTTCTCAGGTCTACCACCAGATGATGACAGCCTCAGGGAAGGAGGGTCTGCTTCCATCCAGTCACCATCTGCTTCATGAATTCCAGACAAATTTGCTTGCAGTGTCTTGGTCTTCTCTCCCAAAGAAGGCTGAACATCAGATGCAATCAGCTCTACTGACTTCTCTCTGTCACTAACCGAAGGCACCAGGCTTTCTTTCTCATTAAGTAATGGTAAAATTTCAAGACAGTTCAGAGCTGTCAACTGCCCTGTCTCCTCCCTCACAACTGGCAGCTCCAGCAATTCCTGTTCCAACACCGTCTCTCTTGCTTCACTGCCTGACACTGCCTGCATTTCAAGTGACTTTGCCTCCAGTGCTTCCTTTGTTCCTTCACCAAAGGAGGACTTCTCCAGAAGTCCCTCTAGCTCCTGCAGGAGCTCGTTTAGATTACGACATGGTAAGTGCATTTCTAATGGATCCAGTTCTAATGTCCCTGTTCCACTGCTTGCAGACGGCTGTGCCTGGAGCACTGGCAATCTCTGCAGTTCTTGTTCTTCTCCTAGGAAAAGGCTGGCTGCTGGAGCACTGCCGGTCAGTTTTGCTTTCAGCTCAGCCTCCTCTCCAAACATTATTTCAGGCGAGTCTTGTTCTGCAGCTTTCATTCCATTCCCCACCATATGAGGGCTGCAGCTTCTCATTGGTTCTAGTAACATACTGTTATCACTGTCACCTTCAGACAGAGGTATCTCTTTATCAGAACTGTTCTCACGCCCTCCTATTTCAGATCCCTCATCAACCTTCCCACTGGCAGCTCCCACTGACACATTGGCTTCTGCAGACTCTGAGCACTGCGAAGTTACACCCAGGAGAGGATCAGGACAAAACAAAGCACTTTCACTTTCTTCCTGAGCTAATCCACACACAGAAGTAGTTTCTTTGTCCAGACAAAGACCCAAATTGCTGTTTGAACTTCTGTTTTCCTTTGGGGGGTTGCAAAGGTTTGAGACAGCACTGTCACCAGTTTCTTTATTAGCCTTCCAGAAAGGCTTCATCTCCTCATTAATACTACTGCCAGAAGCTTCCAGCTTGACAACACACAGAGGGACTTCGGAATCTTTATTTTCCTGAATTTCTACTACTTCAGCTCCTAACACAAGGTTTTCAGTCATAGCATAAAACTTCTTATTTGCTTCACTAAGCCATGAGCCCTCTGAGGGACTGAAACCTGACAGACAGCAAGCAAACGCTTGCCCAGGTACTCTGAGCAGCTCACACGGCATCTGTCGGATCATCTCCAGGCCGATGGCTTCCTCACTTCCGTAATCCACGTGTCTAACAACTACACCGTCATCTTTCACACTGCTGATCTGAGCTCTGTAGAACCACCCATCTTGACTGTATTTTGCTAGACAAGTATCACCACTTTTAATACAAGACTTGCCATCGTTCAGAGAGCTTAGCCCAAGCTTTTCAGCTTCCTCTATTTTTTTCTCGATGTAGCTCACGTCTTTGGTATCAGCACGCTGACACCAGAAGAATCCTGGACTATTTACCACTGTGACGTAAATTTTTAAAGTCTGACCTGCCTCTGGAAATTTCCAGATAAATGATTTACCATCACTTACACAGGAAATCTCATTTTGTACCTGAGGAGGCAAAGGCTCACAGACAGTTATCACGTCACTGTTCTCTCTTTTATCAATTTTTTTTCTTAAGAAAAGTTTTTCTCTACTTGCAAGATCTTTATCAGCTAAATCCACTGTTATGATACCTTGATGGTCACTGAGAATAACTTCCCATTTATCGTCAACCTTCTTTACAAACTCACATGACAGCAGGATTTCACTTGTTCTCTTGGTGAAGTAAAACACTGCTTTCTCTGTCCAGTCTGCATTTTTTTTGCATTTAAGTCCACCTAGGAAGCAGTGAATGCTCATTGCTGGAATAGATGACAGGTCCTTAGGGAGCCTGCGTGCCTGATCAACACTAATCACTGAAGTATCACCATAATCAATATAATGTACCCTTATAGAATTGTCAGAAGTCTTCTCTTTTACCACAGCTCGATACCACAGGCTGTCTTCTGAATACACAGCACTGATTAAATCTCCTGCTTGGAAAAGTTGTCCACAAGGGTCCTTCACTGATTTCCTGTTGTTTAAACTTTCCAAAATGTTGTTAAGCTGAACCTCATCACTCCCTAGTTGAACATAAAAATCCTGCGGGTCATTGACGTAAGACACATACACTAAGGTTTTAAGAGCTGGCACTATCTTCTGTGGTGGTAGATCAGACACATTTTTAAGCACTGTACACCTGCCTTCGGCATCAGATTTAATATCTGACAGTGTATCCACCTCAGAAAAGAGCAGAGACTCCTCCCCTGCTTTATTCAACAAAATAGCATCCTTACTGCTAAGCATCTCATCAGGTTCTAGTAACCCAGCTGCCACCTCTCCCTTCACAGAGTGCTGGAAAAGCTTTACAACTTCTTCTTTGAAGTGTCTTCTGCTCCCTTGCTCTTGCTGGGCTTCAGGTTGACATTTTCTTTCAAGAGGCCTACCTGCATTCAAAGAGCACTCAGCAGTCTCACCCCTCTCATTCACACCTGTATTTCTAGAGCACAAAGTCTCACTGTGTACGTGACTACACAGTCCTGTACTGTTTAGGCTTAGCTCCTTCAGTTTTGTATTAATTTGAGTATTTCCATCAAACAACTCAACCAGCAGAGTATTATCAGAGTCCTTTGCTACCACTGTTGCTTTTAATCTCCTTTCCAGAACAGCTTCCTTAAACCATGTCGCAGCTTCTTTGGAAACAGACGATACGTCAGACATAGAACATTTTATGGCCTGCATTGGCACAAGCAAGATATCAGAAGCATCACTGGGTAACATAAGCAGATCGTCTGTCTCTATCGTCTCTGTGTTCCCAAAATCCACAAAGAAGACTTTAGCCTTAGGTTGTCTTTCCATAATTACTCCCCTGTACCACTGACTGTCAGAGTACCTTGCCAGACACAAGGTCCCAGACTTCTCCGAGGTTCCTGTGCTGGTCACTCTCTCACTCAGGCAGCTGATGTTATCAGCCAGCTGTGCCAAGGTAGCTGCACACCTTTCAAGCTGGCAGTAAAACGTCCACGGATTCTCAACATGTGTAATATAAACGTCTTCCTCGCTCCCAATTTTGATACCGTGACTAGAATAATAGAAAGAGTGAAGCTGGACCAAAGATTCCAGGCACTTTTGAGGAAATAAAGGTCTGGCTACACCTCTCTCGGTGAGAAACTGGCAAGCACTCTGAAAAGGTGTGACTAAATCTACAATGTTAAACAGGTCCCTATTTATTGAAGCCAAGGCAAATATTGTACACTTCAGATCAAGGTCAGATGATGAATCCACAACAAACTGCCGGAAAGTCTGAATCGCTTCTTCATCCCAAGCAAAAGGATTCTGACCATTGGGTTGGATTAAGTTGTAAAGGCTGCACCTGAATGCCTGAGCCTCTAACCTAAGGAAGCGCTCACTAATTGCACGGAGCTTCGTCAGACACACCTGCTCCCTGTTGCCATAGTCAACATATATGACTTCTACTTTTTCTGCACAAACTCCTTCACTAACGATTAAAGCCCTGTACCATTTTTTATCCTCTGAGTACTGGGCTAAACACACAAGATTTGGCCAAACATGTGGCTGGGATGAATTCTTGCAATGCTCCTGAATTTCATCCATTAGTACCTCAAGGTCATGGAAATTTCTACTTAACTGACACCAAAAACAACTAGGATTTTCAACATAGGACAAAATAACATTAACTGTACTTCCCACTTCTAAGTGGCCCCCACAAGAGGAGCCTGGCTTAATTTCCACATAGTTCTGTCTCAAAGAAGCGTGCAGATTTTCCTTACCCTCATCATCTCGAGAACAAAGAGATTCACTACTTTTAGAATCGTGAATGGCTGCAATAGGGCTCTCTCTGACCATCACACCCATGTGAGAATCAAGCACTCTATCACTGCTCTTTAGATCACATTCTTCTCTGAGCCTCTTCTCTGCATTTATTTGGCCTTCCCCTGCAGCACATACCAGGGAAGAGGCCTGTGTCACAGACTTATCTGACTTCTGGGAAGTCTTGGGTATTTCATACCTCTGGTATTTAGCATAACCCCCCCGGGCCATGAGTTTACTTACTCTTCTCTCTCCTAACTGGGACTGGTCAAAAATTTCAACCATATATTGGTCACCCTGCACACTCAAAAACCAAACCTTTAGTTCCTTGTTCAGTACCATCTCCCTGAATGCAGACACAGAGGCTTCACTCCAACTCCCTCTCAGAGGGGAGACACCTGCCAAACAACACTTCAGAGCTAAAGCAGGCAGTTCCCTGAACCGAGGGAGCAGCTCCTTCACAGCACACAGACCCACAGTTTCTGTACTGCCTCTGTCCACCAGGTGTATTTCCACCCCGGTGTCCAGTACCCTGGTGACCACCGCTCGATAAAAGACACCCTCGTTCCCACTGGCACAACAAAGGGATCCAGGCTGTGGGTCCCACCCAGCACCATCCAGCTTTGTGGAATGGGAATAAAAATTCCACATGCACTGCCTCAGCTGCCTGAAGAGCTGGTAATGCTCACGGAGCTGCAGCCAGAACTCAGACGGGTCTCGGAGGTGGGAGACCCGTGCACTGTAGAACGTCCAGGTCTTCAGATGCACACCAGCTACAGCAGCAGCGGGCAAACCTCTGTGTGTTAAAACAGGAGGTGCTTCTGGTGGCAATCCCAATTCTTCAACTAAGGATTCCTCTGCTTTCAGCTGCTCACGAGCCTCAGTTTGGCTCACATGACTGCTGACCAGGCAGCAAGCCTGAGAACCAAAAAGATGGTTCAAATCAACACCGTTTTCCCCATAGAGCGTCACATAATAGAGACGCTCAAACGAGTTAAAGGCTTTGATGTGAGCACTCACTCCTCTGCCGAGCACCAACGCTTTCAGCAAATCAACCTGCAAGGGGGACCAGCCACAGCCCCCATCCGAAACACCCTGAAGAGCACACACGTAAGTGACCACAGGCATGCGAAAACACTCGGCAGGCAAATGGCGCAGGTTAGCTCTGGTCACCGTCTCCTTCCTGCCGTAGTCCACAAAGATCACGAGAGCTGCATGCTGGTCCTGCTCCTCAGCAACGAGCTCCAGCAGAATGGCACGGTACCACTGGCCATCCATCCCACGGGCAGCACAGGGCGAGCCCACTTTGGGCAATAAATCCTGCTCCCACCGGTCATAAGCCTGGGACATGGCATCAGAAAGGCAACAGATCTCCTCAGACAGGCACTGCAACTGGCAGTAGATGTGGTGTGGGTGAGAGACATGGGTCACCACGACAGGTTCTGTCACACCCAACTGAAGCTGAGGGTAGTAGTAATCCAAGGCAGGTGACAGAGGCTGGTACGAGAGCAACACATGGACAAGCTGCGGAACTGCTAAAGCCCCAAGAGAACACGCTGGAGGCTGCTGACAGAGCTGCTTCAACTGGGCAAAAGGCAGGCAGCGCCTGAGCACCTGGCAGAACCAGCTGGGAGAGACACGTTTGGCCAGGCCCAGCTGTCGCATCTGGGCCACGAGCTGGGGCAGCTCGAGCACGATGAGTTGTGGCGTTATCACCTCCTGCACCACACCGGACACCTCCTTGCCATGCAGGAAGCTGAGGAACTCCATCGCCTCCACAGTCCACTTGGACACCGGTGAATCCCCGCACGCTGTCCCCTCGTGACCGTGGGAGGGCATGACATCAGCCACGACACAGCCCAGCACCTCCGGGGGCAACTGGAACAGCTCTGAGCAGCCCCGTGCCAGGTAATATGAGGACGTGGCCACCACGTACCCCTCGTCCAGCAGGAAGACACGGTACCCCTGGGCACTGCAACTCACCACACAGCAGCGGTACCAGATGCCCAACACCTCCACCAATGCCAGCTCCCCTGGGCACAGCCTGGTCCCGCTGGCCCCCGGTCCGCTGGGCTCTGGGCGGGCCGCCAGGCGCGGCCCGGCTGCCGCCTGGATCTCGCGGTGGAGGAGGGCATAGCCAGCCTTGCGTTCGCCCAGCAGCCCCCACAGTCGCAGGATGGGCACCTCGGGGTAGAGCCCCACGGCACTGACCCGCAGGGTGACGGTCTCGCCGCGGCCGAGGGACCCCGGCCCGGCGCTCATCGTGAAGCCGCGCCGCCTCGCCTCGGCCCGCCTTCCCCTCCCGCACGAGGCGAATGAACGCCCCTCCCTCCGCCCCTCGGCCTCATATAGGGCACGCGCCGCCCACGTGACCCACAGGGAGCCGTTAGCGGCTGCCCCAGCGGCCGAGTCCATTTTGATC
>VZTA01024014.1:430454-559735 GCA_013398855.1 Mohoua ochrocephala | reverse complement strand
CTGGCGGGGGGGGCGGGAGGGGTGTGGAGAGCGGCGCGAAGGGAAGGGAGAGAAGGAGGGACGAAGCGGGCTGATACATGGGGCGGCTCCTGCTACACCGACACTGCGCGTAGGCGCCACGAGGAAGAGGGTTACGGAATTATGGCGGGGCGCCGCGGGGCTCAGGGCACAGCCCGGCGGAAGCTGCCCTCGCCCACGGTGGAGCGCTCCACGCTGGCTGAGTGGCGGCGGGGGCGGGGGGAGAGAGAGGAGAGCGCGCCGAGCCAGCTTAGCTCCTATTGGTCAGAGCTGCGGCGGGGGCGGGACATGCGTGCGGAGCTTGGCGGCTATTGGCCAGTGGCGGCGTGAGGGCGGGGTGCCGCGGGAGGGCGGTGGCCGCGGTGTGAGGGCGGACGTGGTCGTGGTGGGGTGAGGGCAGGGAGCTCGCACCGGCCACCCGCCAGGAATCGTTAATAATTCTCACTCAAAGAGAAAGATTTATTAAGAGTTAAAGAAGTTTTTCACTATAAGATTTTTATAACGCATTTTTTTATTTTTACTTTGAGCTTTCCTCAACGGTCCGTATTGGGACCAGTATTTAGTATCTTCAGTAATTGCACAGGCGAAGGGTTGGAGTGCATCTTCGGCAAGTTTGCTGGTGACACCAAGCTCAGTGATGCTGTTGTTACAAAATCCTCTGAAATAGCTGGGATAAATAAGACCATCTAATACTGTCTTTTTAGTGTTAGCGAGTAAGGCATTACTTTATTCTTGACCAGGAGGTGGGGGGTTGGGGGGGGGTGGTGTCTGACAAAAGTCCAGCCTCTACGCAGATACAGAACTTTTACATTTATTTATATATGTATTTTTAGCAAACAAATTAATATTTGCTGGTTCTAAATTACAGAAATTCTCTACATTAATTAGTATTCTGTGCTCTATTGGTTATCGATTTCTCACTTCTCATGCAAATTAGTCTGTATTTTTCAATCCTTTTATTATCTTTTTCCCAGGTGGGAGGGACTTTCCAGCACACATACTGAGTCTTTGTTAGTCTCTTTTTTGTCTGCTGTTTTCTGCAAAATGTCCTTGTGGTCCATAAATTGCGCTCTCCTTGTATCCAGTTTCAACAATAGACCTCTCTTCTTCCAGGCTTCGTTCACTGAAGCGTATCAAGGTTATTTTATCAAAAATTAGAGCTTCAGTGATTTTCCCAAGTTGTGTGCCCATAAAAGTAGCAATTTTGATAAATGCTGGCTAAAAGTGTTTTATACACACGCTGCTCATAATTAATATCCTGGTTATGATGATCAGAGAGATTGAGCAACTGTTCTATGTGGAAAGGCTGAGAGAAGTGGGATTGTTCAGCCTGGAGAAGAGAGGCGTCAGGGTGACCTAACTGTGGCCTTTCAGTACCTGAAGACAGCTGACAAGAATGATGGAGAGGAGCTTTTAACAAGGGCCTGGAATGACAGGACAAGGGGGAGTGGCTTCAAACTGAAAGAGAGCAGGTTTAGATTGGATATTAGGAAGAAATTCTTTACTGTGGGGGTAATGAGACACAGGAACAGGCTGCCCAGAGAAGCTGTGGATTCCCTGTCCCTGGAAGTGTTCAAGGCCAGCTTGGACGAGGCTTGGAGCAACCTGGGATAGTGGAAGGTGTCCCTGCCCATGGCAGGGGGTTGGAACGAAATGATCTTTGAGGTCCCTTCCAACCCAAACCATTCTGTGATTCTATGATAAAAATACTTATTCTGTCTCAATAGAAAGGTGAAGCTGTGTATCCATCACCAGGGCTATCAGGGTAATGGGATGGCAGGCAGGACTGCTTGGGATGGAACTGAAGCAGCAGCTTTGCTGGTTTGTCATTGCTGGTGTTGGAGTGCAAGACGGAAAGGGCTTGGCTTAGTTTCTCGGGATGTCAGCTAGAAAAATATCAGGATCTCTGAACAAAACCTTCGGACTGATGCACAGGTGGTTCCACCTGAATATGAGGAAGAACTTGCCCGTGCAGTGACCAAGCATTGCAACAGACTGTCCAGAGAGGGTGTGGAGTCTCCCTCCCTGGAGATACTCCAGAACTGTCTGGGTGCAGTCTTGTCCCATGTGCTCCGGGATGACCCTGCTTGAGCAGGGAGGTGGGACCAGGTGACCCACTGTGGTCCCTTCCAACCTGCCCCATTCTGTGATTCTGTGACTCCCTCATAATGGTGAGATGAATGTTTCCCAAGCTGGAAGCGCACCCCCAAATGCACACAGCCACAACTGAACTACAGCACAATCAGAAAGCACAAGTGCAAGCCACAAAGACACCCAAACTGTGTTTAATGAGAAATTGGCACATTGGAGACACTGATTGCAAAGACTAGAAGAAATCCTGGGTATTTATTCAGAGAGCCAAGTCTTCTGCATAATTCCATTACTAGATATCACTAAATCAAAGCCAGCTTTGTTTTATCTACTCATGGCTGCTTTTAATATTGCATTTTTGCCTCTTGATTGCCAAAGATGAACCTAGTGACAAACAGCACTAGCCTCCTTCTCTATGAAGTCTAGAAGTCTTTAGGTTTAAAAATAAATAAATCACTCCTGTCAAATATTTTGTATCACTGAAGAGAAGTTATATTCCACCGAGACTGAAAGTGGGCAGAGTGTGTGTTTCCATGGAAAAGTGGGACCTTAATGACCCAGTCTGCCACATCAGCACCAAGGTTGTCATGGGACAAGTAGCCAGCTTGGTCCTATGGAGTATCCTGAGTCCTTCAAGTGGGGCAGAGCCAACAAGGCTTTTGATTTCCTGGGAGCAGGACTGCATTTCAACCATGATCTTACTCAAATAGTTGAGTGGAGAGGTCAGGCAGTCTCTGGGAAGTAAGAGGAACACAAACCCTTCCACTTCTTGTGCAAAGCAAATTTGGAATCAGGTAAACTGCTTTTATCTTTTTCAATACCTAGCACTACAGGCTTGGTTTGCTGAGACATCCAACTAACGAGGTAGTTCTTTACCCATGTGCAAATGCAATTAATAACAAAAATTCGCAAATAATTTTATAGATGCTTAGCCACAGAACATGTTCAGTGCATTGATCAACCTGCTCTTGTCTTTAACAATAGGAACCATCTCAATTATCAAACAAGCAGACACTATTATGTTCTATTTGCTTGGTTGACTTTTTTTAATTTCTGTTTGCTGGTTCAGAAAGCTGATGCTGGCTGCTAGTTGAAGTATTATTGTGACAATTTTATTCTGTGGATAATAAAAATTTCATGTAGCAGTCTGACAATCAAATAGTATCCTTAGGTCATGGCTGCTCCTAACCAGTGAGGACTGGATTTGGAGCAACAAGCTATACATATGATCCTACTACCTTGTGGAATGAGAATTCAGCTTTTTGAGTCTTCTCTCTTTAGTGCATATTGAAGGTTTTAAAAAGAACTAACTCCACACATCCTTCTGATTTGTTCATATGTAAGCCAGAATACCAGAGACCAAGGAGCCTGAGAAAACAAACACTGAAGTTAGAGGGTTAAAACAGAAGTAACCCAATAAATAAAGCCATTAGATTAAACTGTCTCCTCACAAAAATCATGCCAAGTTCCGTCTCATACTGCTCTGGTTCCCAGAGAGGTTCCCAAGCCTCTGTCTGCTCAGAGAGGCTGTGAACTCCCCACTCCTGGAAGTGTTCAGTGCCAGGTTGGATGGGGCTCTGAGCAAGTGGAAGGTGGCCCTGCCCATGGCAGAGGGTTTGGAACGAGATGGTCTTTAAGGTCCCTTCCAACCCAGACCATCCTACGCTTCTATGATTATGTCTTTTCGTACAAAAATCGTAATATTACTTAGGATTAGGGCTGCATCCACACTCCTCACATTTTAATGCTAATTGTTCTTGTAAAGAGTTAAAAAGCACATACCATTCGCATCCAGGTTGGTATAAAGCCTTTGTACAGAGACATAAACCCTTCACCCTTGACAGTTTGAATCAGGCAGTCCATGGAAGATTTATAGAGCAGACCTCTAGCAATGTGCAAGGAGAACAAACAGTGTTAGGATTACAAATAAACAATTTTTAAAAATTCCACCCCCCTCATAAAAATAATTTGTAGTTGATATTTTTCTACAAGCAAATGCTCTTTTGTTAGCTCCCTGGAGTCTAATCCAGAACTGAAATCCACTGATTATGCTTAGGTGGCCATCACACCACCACCCCTCAGACATTTACTAAAGCAGTAAAACCATCACTAGAAAGAAGAAGAGCAAATGATCAACTTAACACTTCACTCCCAGTGAAATCAGTGAGACCCATGGTTTCGATTTGCTGCTGAAAAGTCGGTCTCCGAAGTGTCCGTACCTCCCCTGCTTATCTCTCGGCTGGTTCATTATCCGGGTTTTCACCACGTCGGCTGGAGTTCCCAGGACAGCCGCTACCAGCCCGGAGCAGGCACTGCCAACAGCAAGAGATACTTTAGGAAGAAACCAACATGTATCATGAGAATTTTAGCATCATAATTCCAGTTCTTATAATAAAGATATATTAAAACAGTTATCATAAGATCATGAGTAATAACTCCTAACATAAACTTGGTTTGGGAGGCTCGCTAGTATTGCTCTTGCTCACATGTCCTCCCAATGCCAGCTGCCCCCGCATCTATGTGCAGTTTTGAGTCATGGATGAAGGACTCACAATAGGCAATTCATAATATTGTTTATATAAAGTAGATTTCTTCATCATTTAAGGGAGTAAAAGAGGTTGTTCTGCAGCGGTTGTATCACTGTGCTCCCACAGATGAGAGCAAAGGTGTTTAAATGCACCAGCAAGGCACTTCTAGTGAGGGCAGTTTTGTAGCAATGGTTGTATCCTTTCTCTTGTGTCTTCTATAAAGTGATGTTTTCTCAGGAAAAAAAATATTCTAAAGTTGCATTTCATCAGCAGTATCAAAATCAAAGGATGGGGTCTTCTGCTGGCACAGAGAGGCAGATGAAGACAGCAAGGCTGGAAATGCTCCACAGTGGAAAAGGGATAATTGGAGAATACGGCACCTGCTAACACTGTGAGTCACACTATTGTCCACAAGTGTCATGTTCAGAAGCAAAAAGTGTTTCACTGAGTCATATGTGGTCAGATCTGTAAAGAGGATAATGAGAAAAAACAACACTGTCAGGACTGAATGGTATCTGTGCTGTTCATGACACAGGATGTTCATTTCCATTGTGGCTCCTGCCTTTGGCACGGCTGGAACTCTGCCCCCCCTTTCTGATGAGGGCTGTGGCACCTGAGTCCTGTCTTTAACATGTGAGTATTCTGCTCCCATCTGCTCTGATTTACCTTACAGATGATGTTGAGCTGTATTTGGGTGACCCTCACCAGCCCTGCTGCCGGCTCAGCTTCCTGGCTTGGCCTCAGACCTGCCTCATCACCACACGCTTCCCAGAGGATTTGGATCTTGGTGAAGTCTGGCTGCCTTCGCTGGCTCTGCCCTGCTCGCCCCACTTGGGCACTGGACTGTGGCTGGTGAGGTCCCTGCTTTGCTGGCTGTGGGACCCCTTCAGCTCCCGGCTCACTTTTCCTTAAGCTCAGGTAAAAACTGTTACTTTAAAGACATTTGATTTCCATGGGACCAAAACACAGGTCACCTCTGCAAGGCAGAGGTCACCTGCAGGATGCTCCAAACAGGGCCCCAGTGTAGGTAATCGAGACACGAAGGCCAAGGGAGCAGCTGAACTCCTGTTTCTTAAAGCTTTTGGTGGGGCCTTAAGTGCTGCAGACCAAATTATTTCATTTACCTCCCATGTTCACCAACGCAGCTCTTTGGACATTTGGTACCCATCCAGCCCAAAGTCCCCTTACTCCTCCTTCAGACAGGATCTTCAGAAATGCGTGGTGCACGCCCCGAAACCTGAAATCAAGATGCAACTTGTGGGTAGATAGCCCAGGGAAATCTTTGCATATTCCAGCACTTTGCTGCACTGGGTCCTCATGTAAGATTAGGAATTTATACTTGCATGGATCCGGCCCTCTGGATCCGTTTTCGGATCCATCTTTGACTTTCATGCCACAATATTTTGCCAGAGATACTGGTTGCCTTGCAGAGCAGCGATCTGGTCCCTAACAGCAGACAGCCCTTTGATCCCACACTGGGTTGCAGTACTAAATGTATGCGACACCAAATGATGGCAGCAGCTTGGGATGCAAAGAGCAGCGTGTCCTGGTATTTGCAGGAGGGTCTCAAGCCCTGCTGTGTGCCAGCCTTCCCTCTGTCTGTGCATCCTGCATGAGCCATTTCCCTCATCCTTTCCTCCATCTTCCCATCTTCAGAAAGCATCCTTCCCTCCCCATGGTACAATGCTGGCATGGATGTGCTGCAGCGTGGAGGATGGATTTGTGGTCCCTGGGACCAATAAATCAGAATAAAGAGGTCTTGAATCCTGCCCCTCTTCACTGCCCAGAACCATCAGGTGCTCTCCCTGTAAAAGGGCACAGAGCAGCTGCGGAGAAGGGGTGGCAGAAAACAGAGAACCACACCCTGGGCCAAAGAGTGATCAGTAATGGGGAAAAAACCACCGGCTCTGACAGGAACCGACCGTAACGGCTTTCCTTCCAACTTCCTTCTTCCCTCCATCTGCATCTGCACCTTCACCAGATCAGTTGGGCTGGCGAAAAACTGTCCGATGGCACCCGCGGACATGCCTCCAACCACAGCTTTCCTACCAAATGGAGAAAAATTTTGAAAATTTTTTGAAAAATGAAAATCTTCACAAATCACAGTGCTTGAGCTGAACAGTTCTGCAGCACAACCCAGGTGGAACAAGTGTAAATGGTTATTCCATATATTAACAGCCAAAGTGAAGGTAATAATTGTTATGGCTGCAGGTTGTTAAAGTAGCGAGTAATATTTCTGTTAATTTTAAGAAAGGGTTAAAACTTGCCTGGGGAAAAAAATATCAAGGTTCCATTATGCTCCTTGCTTAACGTTTAAAGGCAGGATAGCACAGTAGACAAGTAAGGGGTGATGCTCCATGCATTGTAACTGAATGCCCATCTGAAATTCCAAACTGCTTGCTGATATATAAAACTTTCTTTATCTCCCACTGCTACTAGATGAGCTGTGTTGATTTTATGGGTCTATTTATTTTTGTACAATCAGAAATTTCAGTATTATCTGTAGTTCTCCCTCCCTGTAGCACAACACATGACAAGTATTTTGTATGAGATTTTATCAATCCCATTCTAAAACCAGATATATTTTGGACCTAAGATTTGGCTGTAGGACTCCTATAGTAAGGACAAACCCCAAGCAAGCAATAAAAATATGCATGAATACGCAACATTACCAGAGAGGAAAGCTTTCACCCTCCACCCTGCCAAGCACGGAGTCACGGAGATGTTCATAAGTAACCATCCGAACACCAGTGTATACTGTGGAAAACAAAAGCGGGAGACAGTTCTTGGGTCTGCCATTTCTGGAGGTCACACTGTGAGAGAGAGATCAAGATGTTGGTTTATGACAGTCCAGAGCTTGTCTGGGTCAGCTGGTCACTGCTCTCACATTTGTGATCAGAATGGGGAGAGTGAGGGGGTTGCCTGGTGTCAGTGGGAGAGCCAGAGAGTTGTAGCATCAGAAGATCTCTCTGGCTGAGCCACAGGTCTGCCAGGAGGCAGCACAGCTTTGCCTGCGCCCTAAGGAGATGGGACTGCCTTGCTTCCTTCTGGGCTGATGCCAAGCACAAAACCCCCACAAGTGCTTTTGAGGTTTGTTGCTGTCACTGCATTTCCAATTTGTAAAGCACAGAAAGCTGTTACTTGTGGCCAAACCTCTAATGCATTTCTTCTAGCACTTGCATTCTTCCCTTGTGCTTGCAACCTCATCTTTTTTCCCCTCTTTTTTCCTAATCTGTCCCCACTTCACTCACATATGAGACATTTATTGTTCTGAGGACTCTTGAGTGTCTGTCTGTGCTTTCTGGACAAGACCTTCCTGCAAAGATGACAGAGAACTTATATTTTTCTTTCCCAGAAGCCAGAATAAGGCCATGAAAGACTGGTAAAGGGAAGGAAGAGACGATATTGATCTGGAATCTCGTATGTTTCAAAGTGAGATTGCAGGCTAGACTGAAGAAGTCCTCACAGATGTATTTGAAATATAAGAAAATATGGCAAGCTCACTCCAGAAGACTGTTGGCCACAGAAGGTAGGACCCAAGCCTGTCCCATCACGAGCAGATAATCACCTATGTGGCGGTAGACGGCCGGCGTGGCTCCTTGCCAGAGCTTCCATACCCCCTCCTCCTGCGCGATTCCAGCCGCCGTGCGCAGCATTCCGCGGTACGGGACCGCCTGCCCGGCCGCAGCTCCATCGCGGCGCACGGCAGCCTCACCTTGGATCTGCAGCCGGGTTTTCGTGAGATCCAGGGGAAATGTCACTGAGGGGAAAGGGCAGGAACACACGTGAATACAAGTGCAGCTGCGGGGAGACCTCCCGTGCCGGGAACGCTTGCCCCAAAACGCCCTGCCAGGGCCCAAGGGGCTGTGCAGGCACCAGCAGGGAGCAGGGACTGTGCCCAACAGGGTGCAGGAGATCCCTGGAGGAGAGGAGAATTCACATCCAGATCTGTTAAAAGTGGCTCTGGGCACAAGTAGCTAAATTACATTCCTGTCAAACACCCGCTCTTTCTCCCATATTTAGTTTTGCAAATTTCTTATGCAATATGTGTACCTTCCGAGGGACTCAGGATGAAAAATCCTGTTCCAGTTACTCCCCCTGAATACAGACCAGTCATATCTCACAATCGATCATGTGGTGTCTCCAATTCTGCCCAGCACAGTGGCAGCACATGGTATGGTCAGGAACAACCCCACAGAGGTCATCATAATGCAGACACACATTCAGGCTCACCTACAAACTTACCTGCATATCCCTCCTACAAACCACCCTAAAGCACGCTGCTTTTCTTATGCAGCCACTCAAATCATGTCCAGCCTGTTATTTCTCTCACTGAAATAACTGCTGGCCAGTGAAGGAGATCCACGTTGACCTCAGCTTCCCAGGGCTGCTCCTGGAACAGTATGGATACATACTGCACCCCTCATTTCAGTTCCAGGCCAGGAGTGCCTGGCGATGGGCCTCCCCAGCCTGTGCCCAGGAGCAGGGCTTGTCTTTGTTTTGATACCTCTGTGACACACCAGGGTCCTTCCAGAGCAGGACTCAGGTGCCAGGGGAAGGTAGTCACTGCTCAAAGCCTCAGCAGGCTTATAATCTATTTCTGCATTAAGTTTGGTATTCATGTTTAAAGATTAGCAAAGATCGAGAAGTTACAAAACATTAGAGCAATGTAACTGATTTCTTTGTAAAAGCTTGTAGAAATTACAAAGAACATGCTGAAAAATATTCAAAATAAGTTACTTGGTCACAAAGTAGCGCTATATAGGTGCCACTGGGCTTCTATTCCACGTTTCACCGAGCAGTTTTCCGACTCCATTTTTAAAGCCATCTCCACTGTGATCAGAAATGTAAGAGTCAATTTTTCTTTGATTAACCTTCATTAACTATGAAAAGGAAATTCCTGAAGGAATCAGGCCTTGCTAGTAACTTAGGCAACAGATCTGCCTGCCTCTTTAGTCTTTTTCTGGAAACCCAGTCAGTGCAAAGCTTAAATTAGTCACAACTGCATTGAGTTAATGACTGCAGCCCTTTGGTCTCAGAGGCAAAGATTTCATCCTGAAAAACCCTCCCTCCAGCCACGGTCAGGTGGCATAAAACACTCGCAAGGCTTAGATTACGGAAAAGCCACGACTAGCACAGTGAAATGCAGATTTGCTGGAGCGGAACGCTGAGGAATGAGGCATCTGGGGACTGATGTTCCCCCTGCCCCCCGTAAGTAAACCTGACCCCCTTCCCTCTCGGAAAACCACGGTGAGTTGTACCTAGTTCTGCCACAGCCGCTGCACAGGCTGACAGAGCGAATGTGCTGGCTCGGGGCCATCTCTCTGGAAAAGGTAAGCTCCTCTCTTCTTCTGCAGGTGACATCTAGCATCTCACATGAACCGAGGCTAACCAGCCACCCTGCCCGGGCCCGTCTGCAGCGAGAGCGGGCCCTAGCGCAGATCAGCTCTGGGCGGTTTAGGAGACAAGCTGCTGAAGGTCATGTTTCTCCAGCGCCAGCACCGGGAACTGCAGCACCCCGAGTGGCTCTGCAGAGCTGGAAGGTCCTTCTGCAGTGACACAAGAGACTCCTGCGCAACAGGCTCCTGGGAAATGTAGTCTGCCAGCAAGGCTGCTCTGTGCCCGGAAACCGGCAGCGCAGGTACAGACGCACGGGTTTGTCCATTATTTACATTAAAAAGAGTAATCATTAATGACAGCTCAAGATTACGCGTGGGGTCTGTTTGCTTTGCGGGGGGCTGTCATTGGCAGCACTGCCCGGGGAGCCCCAAACTGTTCTCGTGTCAAGCTGCTGCATCCGGGAGGGATGAATTGATCCCGATCTGGTTTAGTAAGAGCTGCATTAGCAGCAGCTACGTGCCGAGCCGGGGCTGCGGATTAGGCACGGAGCAGCGCAGTTTGAACAAGGATCCCAGCAAGCCTGGGACGGCAGAAGCCGATCGCTGCCCAGAGCCCCGTAAGTGAAAAGTTTAACGTTTTTCCCGGCTGAATGCTGAAGTCCTCTTGTGTGCCAGTCCTAATTTCTCTTAAATTATCATAGATATATTTAAATTCTCATCATGAAAAAAAAAAAGGGTAAGGTATGTGCTGTTCAAGAGAAGCTTTTCTTTTATCATTAAAGCTCAGCTGAATCCTTGTGTTAATCATTAGCCATTAGTCAGCAATCCTCATGTTGATTTGAGGATTTTTTTAGGTCACAGAAACTCATCCCAGAACACCTCCCCACATCCCTGTCTGACTGTCTAAAGCTTTGATGTGTGGCCTCCATCTCAGTAATTCAGACAAATTAAGGGAGCATTGCAGGTGAAATATTCAGTTGAAGTTGGATGAATCTTTCTCATTGGTCAGCAGTAATTGGTATTAAATTGGATCTTTCTTGGGGTTAAAATTCATTAGAACTCATGCAGTGATAAAACAAACTCCTGACAAAGCTGTGGTTAAAAATGGGGAGGGGGCATATTGCCATTTAATGTAAATGTGCCTGGCTGCACAGAAGGTGTGAGTGGTTCAGAGCCTGTGGACAGTTCATGCAATCTGCTGTGGCACTTTGTGCCGTCCTCCCTCCACAGCTGTTCTGTGGGCTTGGGTCAGCTTGTGCCACGCTGTGTCAGCCTGTGTATCACCGACTCGTAACGTGGGGGAGAGAGGACATCCAGAGTTCACCTGCAGTCACCCTAAAATCCTCTATCACAGCAGGGAGCGCTTCAGAATTACATCAGGTTGCCCAAGGTCTTGTTTGGTCCCCTGAAAACCTCCCAGGATGAAGGTTTCACCATCATCCTTTAGCTGTACACTCCTGGGTACAGTCTCATTCTGTTTTCTCTATGACCATGCTTTAGGGAGTGGAAAACAACATCTACATCCCTCTGTAAAATAAACCCCATAGCATTGCAGCAGCATATGGAAGGAGCAGTTCTGCATGGTCATTTTTAGCCTGAAGAAAGAGGTTCTTTTTTAAACCAGATGATTGGGGGATGGCAGTGAAGAGAAATTTTCTCTTTCCACAGGATCTTTGAAATGAGTCTGACTAGAGGTGGATGCTTGCATGGACAGCTCTGTGGTGTGTGGAGAAGGGCCGGTACTCATGGAGATCCATCAAACACCTGGAGTTCCTATACCCCCAGATCCTGAGGGAGACAGCACCAGCAGAGAGGACCCTTCCTATTCATTTATTTCGGTTCTTGGTGAGATGGAATTTTTTGGTTTCTGTCCAAAGCCAGTTTGACCAAAGGCTGCATATGCAGGGAGGGAGTGTGGATGTCAGATGGGGTGGAAGCACAGCAGTGGGGTCTGGGAGAGCTGTGTGCTACTGGAGAAAGGCAGCCAGGCTGCCCAGTGCCCTCACCTGTGCTTCTGTGTTAGTTCATTTGGAAAGACCATTAACCAAGACTAGGACCCAGCCTGAGGAAGGCTTGGCAGTGGCTATTGCGCCATGTTCTGGTTGTGTCCTCCTCACAACAGTGCCTTGCATCTCATGTCCATCACCAAATCACGCCCTAAAAGCACAAGCTAAACAAAACCAAACAAAAAACAGGCCAAAACAAACACGAAAGCCTTTAATGAATGTCTTCACAGAGGTGTGAGGGCTTGTCTTACCTGTATACGTAGATCACTTTAAACTCACTACTCAGTGAGTTAATGAAAATACACCATGCATATAATGAAAATATACTCCAATATTACAAGGCCTTTAGCTCTCCTATTAGTTTACCCCTTTATAGGAAGAGAAATAATTTAATGGATAAAATAAAACCAGGAAATAAACGTATAAAGAGCTGCGATAGCTAAACACAGAAGTGTAGTAATATGGCAGTTAACAGTGATTTATCTGTTTGTTCCAGACAGTTTGAAAAATGGAGATCAGCACCCTATTTGTCACAGTTGACATATGTGGGCTTGTTCTTCTGCCCCCATGTCCACCATGTAACATCTCAAGGTATTTCAGCATGACTATTTAATGAAGGACATGCACCTGTTTTTCACAGCTCTTAACCTCCTACTATCAGGTGTATTTCTGCTTTGCTACTTTTACTGTACTGCCTGTCTGCACAGGTACAAAGGTTCCTGTTTGTGCACCTATTCCTGTATAGGAAGGGGGTTAAACTGTATTTGTATCTGTATTTGTTTATGCCCAGCACCTCTTGCTCTTTCACTGGGCACCCCTGAAAGAGCCTGGCTCTATCCTCTTTGCACCCTCCCTTCAGGTGTGCAAGAGGAGAAGATCCCCCCTGAGCCTTCTCTTCTCCAGACTGAGCTGTCCCAGCTGCCACAGCCTCTCCTCAAATGACAGATGCTCCAGCTCCTTTTTGGCACTTGACTCTTGGCAGAGGATCACCTCCCTCAGTCCTCTGGCAGCACTTTCCCTGATGCAGCCCAGGGTGCTCTTGAGTGCAAAGGTACATCTCTGACTCGTGTTCAACGTGGTGTCCACCAGGACCCCAGATCTGCAAAGTTCCTGTCTGCCCAGGTGCCCCCTCAGGCTGGACTGGTGCATGGTGATGGTTCCTACCCAGGGGCAGAACTTGGCACTTCCCTTTGCTGAACTTCGTGAAGTCACTTTTTTATTTTTTTGCCAGGAGAAGCTGGACCAGGTGATCCTTGAGTCCTTCCCAAGCTGTTATTCTATGTTTTTAAGGTAAGCCCCTGTCTGCCCATTTTCCAGCCTGTCCCCCTGAGGTCCCCCTGAGTGGCAGCACGCTCATCTGGTCTGTCAGCCACTCCTGCTGGTTTTGTGCTCTCTTCAAACTGCTGAGGGTGTGCGGGGGTAGGCTCTGACAGCACTTCCTAGGGGTTTTTTATACTTAATGTATTCTCTAAGTAATTTTGTGTGCCACTTTCACACATGCAAAGAAACTAATCTGACCTCTCTGAAACCTTGTCTTCTGACGTGGAACTGATGTAATAGAGGTGACCAGCAGGTTTTGGATTGTCAGTTCAACCTCAGAAGTGTTTCTCTGCTCCTCAGACAATGGACACGCATCTAGCCTTTAATGAGATATCTCAGACAGGTGAGAGATACCTTTCTTAAGGTTTCTGCTTCAGGTGATGCCTGCAGAAGTTTCTTGCCATCTGACTTGCTGAAAGCTAAATGTCTGAAAATCACAGGCTCTCTGCTTTGTAATCTCAATATGGAAAAAACCCCTTTTTTTTGTTTTAAAACTGAAGAAAGCTCTGCACTGCTTTGCCAGTGTCCCTGGCCGTGTCCCTGGCTGCTGGGGTGGCCTTCCAGCAACTGGTGCAAAGTCCAAGGATTTGGCCACAGCAACATCTAAGTTTTGTAAGCGGCAGAGTTGGTATTCATCCCAGAACAGAGCAGAATTGGCTCTGCCTTTTCCAGAACAAGAGCTTGTGCCCTGTGCTGCTCAGTGCTTTTGACATCTTGCCCCCGTGGCAGTGCTCGGCTGGCAGGGCCGATCAGAGAGGCCCCTGTTGATGAACTCGGAGCCCGGCCAGCGCGGCCATGCCGGGGCTGCGGCAGGCGGAGCAGCTGCTGGGGCTGGGACAGGCGGCGAAGAAGCAAAATGGATCTCGCTCTGCTCTTGGCAGCACTCCTGGGACTGCTCATTGTTAAGGCTCTTTTGTTTCAGCTGAGAAACCCGAGCTCCCCTCCTTGCATCAGGAGCTGGATCCCTTGGTTTGGAGCTGCGTTTCAGTTCGGGAAAGCTCCCCTGGAGTTCATAGAGCAAGCCAGAAACAAGGTAATGCGTGTGCTGGCGTGCCTGCTCGTGGGTGCGTGCTCAGGGTGGCTGCCTGCAAGGGGAAAGGCGACCAGAAACTTCTGCGTTCAGTTTTGCCCTTTCCTGTCACGTCAGGAGCATTTAAGTGGTGAAGAATCGGCTTAGTACCACCAGCATTGCTGAGCCGTGGATCTGATCCAGGCACGATCTCTGTGCTGTGATCATCCTGCTTGGACCTCTGCCGTTTTGCCTTTGCAGTCTGGCTGTGTGTTAATCTTGGTTTCAGATAATGTGGAAAGCTCTGTGCCAAGTGCTGAGACCAGGAAACTACTTATTTGCATGCCTAAAGTTCGGTGAGATTTTTGAGTACCAGCTCGTGTCCCTCAGGATTCAAGGGAGACACAAACATGCTTGGCAGGCAGAGTTTTCCATCCTAAAAAAACTTAACCAAACATGAGGGTCAAGATTTACCCCCTGAACTTAAATTTCTTTTTCTGTGTCTGTTGGATAGAGAAAGATCAAATTATTAATTTAGGTAAGATGCCTGCTTTCTAGACAGCTAATAATAACTGACATAAACCCCAGTTTCCCACTTTCATTCAGGGATTATATCACCTGCTACTACAATGTAGTCAGCGTTGAGTGTTCCATACTGAAGGATCACACAGCCTACTACTTGCAAAAACTAGTTAAAAATGAAACCACTGTAACATCCTGAAATTTGAAAAAACTCCACATCAATAAATATTGGATATTTAAAGTTTGCTTTCTCATTTTGAACTGCTAAATTTCATATTTGTATTTGGTTTTGTATTGTTATAAATTCATGGTGTTAAAGCAGAGGATTAAATCTGATCTTTGAGAACAACAAGAGCTGTCAAGCTTGTATTGAAAGGACATTGGGTGCATCATGGGGTAAGCTCATAGGTATGATCTAGAGTTTCTTGGCTTCTCTGTGCTCGACAGGCCACTTTTCATTTTATATCACTGTGTGTCTTCCCTGTAGCTTTCATCCGCGCAAATGCACACTCGGTGGCTCTGGGTTAATTAATTCTGGTGTTCATTTGCCTGGAGACCCTTTAGGCTCCAGGCCGATGCTGTGGCAGCTGCTGACACATCTGCACACACCAGAAACACCTGAAGGACTTTATAAACCTCTGGTTTTGCTGGGACAGAAACTAGAACAAGAAACATTTTCAGTGGGCGAAAATGCAAAGCAAAGAAGGAAGGGAAGGCTTTCTTACATCTCTCCCCTTTACTGTGCGTTTGCTGGTAGGACCTTTCCTTTGACTTTTAGTCCAGCAGCTCCTTGTGACCTCTCCCTGTGGTCCTCCAGGCCAAGAGGGATGTCTCCATCCATCCCTCCCAGGCTGGCTGCCTGCTTGCAGCACCATCACCTGACAGTCTCCCTGTCCCTGGGGAGGGCCACTTGTTTGTTCTCCCCTTCTTCTCCTTAAACCCCCCTCAAGCACTGCAAGTCTCCCTCCCTTCCCACCTCCCACACTGGCACGCTGTGCTGAGGCCAGGAAAAATAAGCCTTTTCCTGCCTGCTCCCTTTTAAAGAGTAGGCACTGCTGCAGAGTACAGCCAAGCAAAACACGTGCTGCTGCCAAAGGGGTCATTAACAGGCGCTACAGGGCTTGCAAAATACATCTGCAGTAATTCCAGGCTCCTTAATACTGCCAGAACAGGGTTAAGTGTCCTTAGTATGAGCAAGCTGCCCTCGTAAAAGGTGTTGCAGAAACTGGCTTTAGGCAGTGTGAAACCTCTTCGTCTCTGTAGGGTCATTACCTTCAGGGGAGACTCTTGCAATGAGAAAATTCCTTCCCGGGATTAATCCTTCAGACTGTCAAAGTGACACTCATCTCTTTCTTAATTCCTTTCTTTCTTAATTAATTCCTTTCTGTCTTAATTCCTTTTGTGTCTATCCTTCACCGCTTTTTCTCTCAAGTCCTTGAGTAATACAGTAAAGTTCCACTACTTCCAGCCCGCCCTTTGCTTGGAGTTTGCTGCTTCTATTTTCCTCCCACGGAAGAACACGTGGGCTGGAAGAATTGTCTCCTTTCCCCCTTGTGTCATCCCTGGGACTAAGAAAAGAAAGTTCCCTGCTCTAATAAAATATTTAATTTCTGGTCTAATAAAAGATACCACCTCTTCCTCCTAAAGCTGCCTGGTGAAAGAAGTTTTGCAGGCAGTCTGGGATGGGCACGGGGAATAACCAGAGCCACCAGGCAACATAAAATACAGGGAGAGCTGCTTAATGAGGGGTTCAAAGGATGTGGCTCCCCACTTTGCCTGGCAAACATGCTAAGAGTTAGTAAGGAATTTCAAATTCTTATCAGTTTGCTAATGAAGCAAATAGGAGAAGTTCAGTTAAACCCACGAGATTGTTCTGCACTGTTGTAGGGACCTGTGGGATCCATACATCCCTCTCAGAGAGTGTTGATTTGGGACAAGGGGCCGTGTCCCAGGACTCTTGGCCTTACTCTCTGTGTGTGGCTGGGCAAGGGATGGCTCACGGGGTTACTCTGCAAGGGACATGGGGAGGGAAACAGGCTGGGGAAGGCTTCTGGTGGAGCATTTCCATAGTCAGTGTCCACAGCTGAGTCACTAAAGGTCTGTGACTGGTCCCAGGCGTAGAAGAGCAAAACGCTGCAGTCCCCGAGCTGGAGAGGGTACATGGCATCGACCCTGTGTGTGTGTCTGCAGTCAAGGGAGAGGAAACCCACCCAGTGCTCCCAGCTCCCAGCAGGGCTCTTGGTGCAACTGCAGCTGTCTCAGCTGAGGGTGGTTGCTCCCCGTCAGTGTCCCTGGGGAAAATGGCTGTTTCCCTGATTTCCTTTGGGATTTTGGAGAACATCCTTCTGAAGTTTTTATTTCTCTTAGGCTCAAATCTGCCTCTCACCGTGGCACTGAAGCGTTTCCCTATCTTTGGGAAGGAATTAGCTTTCATGAGTGAAAGCAGTAAATCCTAAGAGGATTTTTATTTTGCTTTCTGTATCTCTGTATGTTGTGAGGTCTTCTTAAAAGCTGTTTCAGAGCAGTAACTTGGGATGCAGTGCTGGCAGCCGAGCCTGCACTCTGCTGGTACCTGCCCATGACACAAGTGCAGAACTGCCCCACAGCTCGTTCCAGGAGCTGATTTTATTGCAGTGTAACATCGATATAATTACACATTAGGCAGATGAACAGTCTGGTTATTCAGGTGTCTGTCTGGGACAGCAGCCATCAGGAGATGCTCAGTAGCAGGGTTTAAGGGGCACACCCAGGTGAGAGTATGCAGCCTCCTGCTTTTTTTTTCCCAGCTCGCAGTTTAGGGATTTGCTAGGCTGGAATTTGCATCCAGGTGATTTGACCTAATCTCTTTTGTTACCCTGTGTATAATTTTGGCTTCACAGCAACCCACAGAAGTCAATCTATAATTTAATCATGACCTTTATGAATAAAGTATTCTGTCTGGTTTAAAACCATCTAACTCCTAATCTCAAGCCCATTAGCTTTTACATTATGGGAAACTGAGAATAATGATTATCTTTTCCTCTTTTCCTGGGATCTAAGTCCACTTAATCTCCTTTTGTTGAAATATTCATGCATGTTGTGCATCTCTTTGACTATCTCAGAATGTCCTGCTGAGATTGAATGGGGAGAAACACAAATTAAATTGAAGATGCAGGCACAGGATGGGTTTAGAAGTTTGTTGTCCTTTTTCCTCTCCTTTCTTAGCAAGGTAAGAGCTCCAGATTAATTATCACAGAATGGTTTGGGTTGGAAGGAACTTTAAAGATCATCTCATTCCAAACCCTGTGCCATGACAGGGACACCTTCCACTAGACCCGGTTGCTCAGAGCCCCATCCAACCTGGTCTTGAACAATTCCAGGGATAGGGCATGCAGAGCTTCTCTGGGCAACCTGTGCCAGTGCCTCACCACTCTCACAGTAGGGAATTTCTCCCCAATATCAAATGCAAACCTACTTGCTTTCAGTTTAAAGCCATTTATTAGCACTTGCATAATCGATCTTGGAGTCATTTCAGAGTATCATTATTCTGAGCCTTCTTCTGTGATGTTTCTAGGTCTTCTCATTGTTTAGACTCTCAAATGACTCCAGGTCATGAGTAAACTTTTAGTTCTTCTTCCAAGGAATGAATTGGGAAAACTTCTAATGCTGCACAACCTTATGTCTCCCTAAAAGCTGTACTGGGCTCTTTTTCAGTACATCCTATTTATCCACTACTAACCCCAATCTTTAATAATGCTTACTGTAATTTTTTGAGCGCTAAAATGACTCTTTGAGGCTTCCCAGGTCCTTCTGGCACCATGCTTGCCTGTCCATCCTCCTGTTGCTGAGAGTGATTTAACAGATCACAGTAGGGAGTTCTGCAACTTCTTATTTTAATTCCTCGAGAGTTCTGAATTGAAACATTTATCACTGTTTTACCTAGAACTTGTTTAAGTCTATTCCGCTCAATTCTTCCTTCAAAACAAGATCTCAATCCATCACTCTCCGTGGAAGGCTCCAGGGTGGGACTTGTCTTACATTGATGTAGTCCCTAACTCCGATTCCTTCCCCACACGCTTTCCTTACACCTTGAGTATTTACCAGGCTCAGCAGCACGCTGGGAGACTTCCTGCATCTGGCATTTATTACTGGGGGTAGCAAATTGCCTTTATTAGTTTGATTCTCAAACCTTTTTAAGTAGTTTAATTTTGCATTGTATTTATCAAATGTCATATTTATTTGGACGCAAAATTCTGCTTTCTGAAGGATTTGTTTTTGAATATCTGCCATCACTGTGTTGCTCAGCGAAGCTGACTTGTTCTGGAGGAGGCCATCTATGGAGCTTTCTTATTTCAGTTTTGTTTAGTATTGGTCTAATTTTAATGATTCCAAATTGATTGCAGGAAGTTGGATGAGACTCAACCCCAGGCTGTTTGTGTGGGTGTTTGCAGGTTACCAAGATGGTCACTGGACAGAGAGTGCTGTCAGTGGAGTCCAGGGCAGCTCAGCTCCCTCCAGGTGTGCAGGAGCTGGTCTGGTGAATTGGTTCTTAGGATCCCTTGACTGCACAGACTTGATTTCTATTATCTATTATGGGAGCTCACATGTAATCACCTAAAATAAAGTGTTCCAATCTTTAATTGTGTGCGACCTTAATTGAATAATTAACTGTTATTGCAGGTTGCTGTTAGTTCAAATTTAATTTTATTTTAAAGTTAGTTTAAGTACATTTTAATGTTAGTTTAAAATTTTAAAAAACTAATTTAAAAACAAGCACAGTACAAATTCACTGATTTTTGTCCAGACTGATGATGAGGACATGGACATCTAAGAGCAGTCTTAGAAATTTAACTGTTATAGAGTCATAGAATCACCGATTGGTTTGTGTTCGAAGGGACCTTAAAGCTCATCTTGTTCCACCTCCTGCCATGGACAGGGACAAATTCCACTGAACAGGTGCTCAAAGCCTCATCCAGCCTGTCCTTGAACACTTGTTATTAAAACAATATTTTATTTATTATCACCCAGAGAGTTTGAACAGTCATTCTTTCTTTAATAATTTGCAGCTGACGGATACAATCTGAATTCAGCTGATGCCAAGAGGAATCTTTTCCTTGGCTTCAAAGAGCTTTTGATGAAGCAGGATTTACACTACAGACACAGACAGCAAAAAAAAATGGCTAAAGTCAAGGGCATAAACAATGTGGGCAAGGTAGAATGATCTTTTTATGCCTACATCTGACGGACAGTAGATATTGCACATTTGTTTTCTGGTTAAGAGTATTTACAAATATCAGGGATCATTTTAATAATGTAGGAACTCAATGTAGAATTGAATGCCTATTGCTGAAAGTTTCAAGAGTTTCTAGGATATTAGATTAAGGGACGATGAAAGAATGATTTATGGCATCAAAAACCTTCCCTGAATGTCAGTCAATCTGTTCTGCTCAAAGCTGTTAGCTATTTTGATATTAATCTTTCAACATCTGTACAAGAAAGTAATCATTGGTATTAGGAGAAAGGACAGGAAAGGAAAGGACAAGAAAGGAAAGGGAACTGAAATATTAAAAACCTGCAGGATGGTAGAGTTTTTGCTAAAACGATGTAGACTGAAATAGGTAGGATTATGGATTTTTACAATATTGGTGCTTTGCTGTGGCAGCCAAGGGATGCAGTAGATAATCCATCCCTTGGGTTCTCTAAATCCACACAGGTTGTATTGTTTGAACTGCAATGTAATTCAAATATAAAGTGTTAATCTAAGAGAAGGAATCTCTTCTGCTCTGCAAGAGGTCAGGCAGGCACATATCACATTCCCTTCTGGTCCATAAGTCTGCACATTTCGGTCTGATTCGTGTTCATCTTTTTGCAGTTGTGAGCCAAGGTGTGCAGAGAGCAGGAATGATCAGGTCCTCCTTCCTGACCTCTCAGCAGCACTGAAGTCGTGCTGGGGCTCCTGCAAAATGTGTTAACAGTGCACTGACAGGAAATCTTTTGTTTGTTCCAGCATGGACCTGTGTTCACAATATTCGCTCTGGGAAAACGGTTCACTTTTGTGACTGAGGAAGAAGGAACTGAAGCATTTTTTAAATCTGAAGACTTAAATTTTGAACAGGCAGTACAACAAGCTGTCAAGAATGCAGGTAACTGAGACCTGTCTCTTTCTTTAAGAAAACCAAACCTAGTTACCCAGAAACATTAAATCCCAACCAAAAGCCCATTGGCTTTTTGATCATGCCTTAAATGTTTATTTTAATCCATGACCGTGTTAAAAAATGAAGGTGAAATTCAATTTCTCCATAAGGATCCAGCTCTGCAAGCCAGCCAAGGGATTTGGATTCAGTCTCAAGGAATCAGAAGTTTCTGACCCAGGGACTGTTATTATTTTTACCATCAAGCAACCCCAGTTTGAGATCAGGTCCTTTTCTGTGGCTGGACACCTCACCTGTGTGTACCTCGTTTAGAGCAATAGTAGATAGTCCTATCACTTCATTGGAAAATCAACTCGCACCAGTAATTAGTTGTTACCCTGTAGTCCAGCAGTCATTAGAAAAGGATGAGGTGTTTATGAGGATGTACTACTACAGCACGGAGACACAAACTGGTTTTTTCTTGGGATAAATTACTTTTCACTTGGTTCAGTTTTGTGGCGCACCTGCACATCTCTGTACATCCCACTGAGGGGAAAGCTCTGGATTGTTGATTCTGGCATTGAAGCTTCAAGAGGCAGGAAGATGTTACACAGACTGCGAGAAGCAGCAGCATTACCAAAATCTTTACAGGGTTACAAGGAAGCTTCCAGGGAATTTCACTTCAGGAAAATGAGGGTTAAGACATTTAAATTAGATTCAAAAGTTATGTGTTAAAATGTTCACTCTGTCTTTCAGTGAAAATCTGCTTTCCAGAACGTTTCTGTTTTGTTTTGTATTTAGTCTCTGTCCCTGCAGAAGCATTTTATCAGAACCATGGTAACCTCTACAGCATGATGAAGGGGAAAATGAGTCCCTCTAATCTGCACATGTTCTCGGGCATGTTGTGTAAGGAGCTCCATGAGCACATGGCTCACCTGGGCAGAGAGGGCACAGGCAACCTCAATGACCTGGTAAGGTAAGGGAGTTTTGCAGCACATCTCTAACTCAGGGGTGTCCTACATGGGAGAGAGATGTTTCTGTAAAGTTTTACAAAAGTTTTGTCAGGATGCTCATCACAGACTCATGGTTTCAGGTAGCTCACAGAGTGGACAGGGTTTCATGTAAAGGTGTTTCTCCCAGTTAGGAGAAGCATCTGAATTGCCTTTTTGGAAGAAAAAAGAGAACACAGCATCTTCCAACAAACCCTGTTTCCCAAAAGATGGGAGAAAAGCTTCATGTGTTTATAAAGAACTTAGGAACAGACAAAATGCTTGATCTTCGACAGGTTGAAAACCTTTCATGTTTGAGCCAAGCCTAGCTTGAAGCTTAACTAAGACCTCTGCAACTGACTTGGCTGCAAGAACTTCATGTAAAAAAAAAAAATTGTTTCATGTGACAGCAACAAAGCTTTTAACTCCTTCTTTTTCCTGATTATCTGGGACAACACCTATATGTTGTCTGTCCATCTGTACTACAAGTTGAATATTCACAGAATCACAGAATGGTTTGGGTTGGAAGGGACCTTAAAGATCATCTCATTCCATCCCCTGCCGTGGGCAGGGACACCTTCCACTGGAGCACATTGCTCAGAGCCCCATCCAGCCTGGCCTTGAAGACTCCCAGGGATGGGGGCAGATATTGCCTTTGGTTTGGACCTGTTTCTAGCACCTCACATTCAGGTTGTCTTTTGCTGCCTTTTTCTGCATAATACAGTAAGATACAGCTGTTACTGCAGTTAAATCACTCAGCAACTCACTGCAGTTACTGCAGTTTGGATTAACTGGGGGAGAATGTGGGGGAGAGGGGCTATGAAATATGGTAGGGGGTGATCTGTTCTGCTTTGCTAAACAAGGCAGAGTAAAAGTATTGGAATGCGACATTCTGAATAATTGTTATTTAACTGCCTCGAAACGAAATCCATAGAGCCACCAGATGGCCCCCTCTTCCTTATTATCAGAAAATCAGGAAAGTGAGCACTATTCCCTGAAATACTCATTTAGCAGCAGCTGGGACACAGCAAAGGCTGCACAAAAGTTTCTTGGAGTACAGGAAAAGAGTCTGAGGAAGGAGCTCAGAGTTTGCAGGATAACAGAGGAGCAGGCAGGGAAAGAGTGAGATGAAAAGAAACCAAAAAACATCATCTGTCCAGGAAAGGTGCAGCCGGAGGAAGGATGTTTCAGGATGTTTGGTCCAGAGGGGTCTAGTGCAATGCCTAGAAGGTTCATGTGGGTTGACCTGAAATGAGAGGGGTGGTTAATGGGGAGAAGGGGACCTCGGTGGCCAGAGCCTTTCTACTCCTGCTCAAGTCACCAAACCCTAACTGGTGAAGCTCAGCCATGTGCAGAAGACCACCCTGAGGTCTGTGTATCTCCGGCCTCTGCTTAAAATCTGAAATAAAGGTGTGGGTGGGGTGTGAGCCTTGTGCCAGCCCTTCCATACTGGTGTGACCCTTGAGTCCTACAGCTTCCAGTGCTGGCAATCCAGCGTGCCGCATCCTGGTCTAAAACTGCTGCAACGGCTGCCCTGTGGCCCCTAAGTCGTGGGCATCTTGTCCTTGCAGGCATGTCATGTATCCAGCGGTGGTGAACACCCTGTTTGGGAAAGGCATCTGCCCAACCAGTCAGAGTGAAATCAAGGAGTTTGAAGAGCATTTTCAGAAGTACGATGAGGACTTCGAATACGCGTCTCAGATGCCCGAGTGCTTCCTGAGGTACAGGGGCAGAGGTGATGGTTGTGGTGTACCCACCACAGGCATTTATCTTGCTGCAGTATCAACCATGGGAGACATTTTCCCTGGAGGATGATGCCCAGCCATTATTGATGGTGTGCCCTTGGGCGAGGCAGGCTTTTAGCTAAATGCTTCAAAAAAGTTCTGACCTTGTCTTGTGCATTTTCCTGGCACAGAGCAGAAACAACCTGGCTTAGGTGAGCAGGGCCCAGCTTGGACCTGTCAGGGAGCAGCAGAATGGGGTAAAGGGCAAAGGCCTGAGCCTAAATGTGAGTCCCAAGTTCAGGGGGCCTCCAATGAGGTGTCTCTCTGCTCATTTCCACACCTCAGCTGTTTTCCCAGCATACCAATCCCAGGTTACGTGGCTGCACTGTCACAAAATTGACCTTGGGTAGAGACCACCAAACCCTGAGGAGTTGCTTCGAGACCCTGTCAGTGCTCTCATGGCCATCACTGCACCTTTAGCACCTCAGAAAGAATTGAGGATGCTCTAAAAAAATGGCCTTGATTTTCTTCAAGAGGATCATTCTTGAAAAGATTGGCCTCAGCAGTCTGTCCAAATCCACAATGAAAACCTTTAATAGAAAGGTATGAAAATGTAGGAGTGTTGCAGTCCCAGGTCATGGCTGCACGAGGAGGTCTGGCCAAGGTGAAGGCCTTGGACGTGCTGTTCCTCACGCCAGTCATCACTCCTGTCAGTCAGACTGACACTTGGCTGTTCATCAACTGACTGCTGCCCAGGGGCTTTTGGAAAACGACCCAGGGAGTGCTTCTCATGGAAAAGGAAATGTTGGTTTGTGCTGCCTCAGTTAAGTGCTTCTTGTTTGTTGCTTTTCTTTACAGGAACTGGTCTAAATCCAAAAAGTGGCTTCTAAAATTATTTGAGAAAGTAGTGTTGGATGCTGAAAGGACCAACCCTTCAGAGGCTGCATCCAAGGTAAACATCCGAGGCTAAGAAATGAGATGACTTAGTTGCGTATTCTGACTGAAGCGATGGAGGGCAGGAATTACTTCAGTACTGGAAGAAATAAGTCAAATATGTCAGCTTTTATAGCTCTACCGAAATGTTCCAGTATTGCTGTCACCTGCAGTAGGACAGACCCATAACTTTGACTCCTGTTCCTCCATTTAGTTTATTTCAAGCAATTCTGAGAATTAACATCTTCCCCTGGGGAATTTTAAGGCAAGGGTTCAGAGCTATGACCCATCCCCAGCTTCCAGTATCACACTGCAGTGAGCAGTTGAAAGAGGTGAGAGAAAGACCCTTCAGTTGTTTCTCTGAGGGCACCGTGCTGTGAAACTTCAAAACCTTCCATGTGCTATTTATAAACCCTGGTGTAGAGTGAGCAGATCCTTCAACAGCCAGACTGGTAGAAAATAGCAGATTTCTGGATTGGGAGCCAAGTACCCTAAATATTGATTGTGTCAGAGCTGAGATAAGTTGTTCCCCTGGTTGTTCTCCTCAGCTCTGGCAGGAATTCTGCCGATAGGGCTGACAAACGTGACGGCAGACTGGCCTGGGAATTTTGATCTACCAAATGGTTGTAGAACAGATCACTAAACAAAACAGGTTTTATTTAGACTTTAAAAGCTTTACATACCAGAATTTCTTTAATAAAATAAACCAGATTAGCAGAAAGAAAGAGAAGGCCGGAGAGGAGCTGGTGGGAGGTAAGAAGGTGCAGGAAGTAGGAGGCATGAACTCGGTCTCTTAGATTAAGTGGGAATTTGGAAAAAAGATCCGCCATTTTTTATTCAAGGTTGCCCTTTTCCCCTCTGAAAAGCAGGCAGGAAGCTTTGCCTCAAGTGCATGGTTGCCCTGCATTTAAGGAAATACTATAAACAAAAGCTGATCCTAGAACATGACACAGTTGCTATAGTTTCAAAGAATATCAACCCACTGAAGTCACTGCTTAGGTCATCAACAAAGTGCCTGCAACCAGAGAGTTTGCTGACGATTACACCATCTCTTAATAACAAGCACCCCTTTGGCATGAACAGAGAACATTTTCTTCATTTCCATTCATTCAAGTGGCTCGTTCCCGTTTTCAGGTTCTTTAAAGCAGAGGTGTAGAGCAGGGATTAGAACAGAGATTTCTTTTTTTTCTTTCTTCCACGTATGAGCAGCAGTGGGGAGTGAGGGAACCCGATCCCGTAAAATTTTAAGGAAATGGAGAGCAGGGAAAGTATTCAGGAGGGATTCATGTGGTGCCCTGAGTTCTCCTGGCCCTCTGCCTATGCGAATTGAGTCTCATTTTCTCTTTATAGCTGTCATTTCTACGTTGTGCCTTCCAAAAAAGCCATAACTAACATTACTTCTCTTTGAGAAATTTGTCCTTGAGTTCTAGTAAGCCCCACCCCAAACTACATTTTAATATATTTTTGGAAATACAGATTATTATCTTTTATTTTTAACAGACACTTCTACAACATCTCCTGGATAATTTGCAAGGGAAACATCTAGCTCCCAATTATGGTCTCCTGATGCTCTGGGCTGCCCAAGCAAATGCTGTCCCTGTAAGTACATCAGCTACAGAAACACCTTCTCTCTCTCCTGTTCCGAAGCCTGTATTTGGGAAGGAAAGGCTTTGAAGCAGAGGTCACACACACACTGCATGGATTCCAAAGAAGGGATTATCACGCCCACATGCATCACTACAAATATACCCAGGCTGCAATGTCACAGAAGCAATGACAAGAAAAGCTCTTCTTGTATTTTTCCTAAATTATGTTGTCCCCTATCATAACATTTCAGGAACATAAGCCTCACAGCTATTAAGATCACAGTCTTAAGCTGTGAAGAGCATTTAACTCTGTTTTGAAGCACCATGGCTGTATTATAGAAAAGACTATTTCAGATACCCTGGTGCTACCAATTGTAAAGAATATCAAAAGCATAATATAGAGTGACTTCATCTGTGTGTAAATCCTCGAGTGAATTTGTGTCTTTCATTTTGGGGGATCTGCTGTACAAACGCCAGTGGAAGAAAAGAATAGTTTGATTCTAGAGCCGTTAAGTTTTGTCCAGCAAATCCTAGAAAAGGATTTGCTGGATTAATGATACTGATATAAATATGCTAACAAGTCCAATATGTCTAACACAGCTTAGGCTGACCAAAGACATTTATAGGAATTTCTCAGATGAAAAATCCATAGCAGCAAAAACATCCTTTATTTACCATGACTACTAAGCTCTTTCCAGCACAGTTATGTCCATTACAGATGTGATTTAGAAAAACATGATCGTGAGTTATTTTTGTACGTCCCCCTAACGGATATATCTATGTTTTTTGGAGATTGGATATTACTGCAGTTTAGCCTACGGGAAATTCATCCATTTCAGTGAGGTTTCTGTGGATTCACGTGTTGGCATAAGTGGGAGGCATAGCCTGCTGTCTGTTATCAGGATAACTGACATTCCTTCCACAACACTTACTTCTGTAATATTCAGCTGTAAATAGACATACAGATATTTTTCTGTTTCTCAGAATAGTCACAACCACTGTTCTGGGGAATGGAATGACGAAAGAAAAGGCCTTTCACCTTCCAAGGGCATTTTTTACAAGCATTTTAAACCCTTTTATCTGAAACAATTCAGTTATCCCTTCTTAGCCCATGGAGTGAAGCCAGAGTGTCCAAGTGCTGTACAGGAAAGCTAAGCTACCAGATTTGTTTTGCAGAAGGAGGGCTGCATCCACGTTGGTCTGTTTGGGAAATAACAGTCAGAGTTTCATCCCTCACCAGCACAGATGGCCCACGACCAGATCTGTGTGCAGGCTGCACCTCCCGCTGGCTCAGCAAGAGGAGAGAGACTCCTGGCACTGCTGCCAGTCCTTCTGGTTTCATCCTACTTAAGAGGATTTTCTCCTTTCCTAAATTTCTTGATTTTCAACTTCATTGCATAATCAGTTAGCAAATTATTTCTAAAGGGGATATACTTGTTTTGCTGTTAATTAAAACTTTCCCTGCCCATTTTAGTGTGACTCACTATGACAATGCCCTGCAAATTATTCAACCTCATTTCTCCTAATACTAGTATGAATTAATTTTTTTTCATTCCTGCAGCTAAAACTAATCATGCACAATGATTTAGTAGTTAATTTAACACCTAGTTATTTGAAAATAAAGGATTCTGTGTTTCAAAGCTCAAGGCCAAAGCTATATAATGTTCACTAAAGATAAGTACACAGCAGATGACTAGACATAATCTCCCAGGAGCTGAGCCCTTAGATATGGATTTACCCGGGAAGCACAGCTCCCTGTGCATCCCAACTACAACAGGCACATACAAAAATAGTGCAAATGTTTTTACCTGCCTCTGTGACTTGCTAAAAAGATATTGTTATTCTGTTCCCATATCCCTAAATTCAAACATTTCCGTCTCCTTTTAGGTTGCATTTTGGACCCTTGCTTTCATACTCTCTAGTCCTGCCATTTACAAGAAAGTCATGGAAGACCTGGCTTCTGTTTTTGGCAAAGCAGGTAATATATCTGATTGTGTCCTTCTGGAAGCTGGAAGTTATTTATCCTGTGCTGGCCCAGCACAGGGCACACTTGGTCAGTGGCTGGGAACAGTGAGTGTATCTGCTAAGGGTGCTGCTGATGACATAGAGTCCAGCTCTTAGGTCTTTACTCAGGACATGCTCAAGATGTATTTTTAAGCAAAACCACCTTTGATGTTAGCAGAAAGAAGGTAGGGAAAGAACAGTATGTGTTTGTTTCTTCATTCCTATTATTTAAACTTAGATTTGTACTACCCAGTCTTGTGCTTTTTCCAGGTACCTACAATAGGGTCAGATGAGGTCTTTCAGTTCAGGTGCTTTTCATTGTGTGCTGTTCACCAGAGTTACAACTATTCATGGAAAAAAACAGGCCAGGAACTGTTCTCCTTTCTGTCATCAGAGGCAAATTTTTCCAGCATGCTTCATCCCCCATGACTAATCTCTTTCCCTCCAAAAGCAGTCACCTACTGGGAGCAGTCATTCCCATATGCAGTCCCCTGAGCCACAGGTTAGACTTTCATGGAAGACTCTTTGTTGACATGGGTCAAAACTGTATCAAGGAATATGTCAGTAATTAACCAATAAAGAAAATAATGAAGCAGAGCTTAAGCCTTTCTCCTGGCCCTGTTTCATTTGCTAATGTTAGCAGAGCCCAAGAGCTCAGCCATGGCTTCTTGTCCTGGTGCCTACAGTTCCTTCCATTTCCATGCAGTGTCCTATGAAAGCACAGGAAAACTCTGAAGACTTCTAACTTCCAACATGACTTTGGCCCCTTCTGGCCAACACCATATCTACACCTTCCTTAGAGTTATTGAATTATCTTCAGTGGCTTTTCTTAAATTTTACTGATTTGGGTCCATTTGTTTACTTTGAAATATAAAGACAGTTTTTGGGTGTAAACAATGCCTGGAAGTCTTGAAGTGTTTCACCCACAGTTCTAAAGCAAAAAATGTCAGCCTGTATCAAAACAAGCATGAAATCTAATTTTTACATGGGGTCTTCTTTCTCATGCCATAACAGGTAAAGATAAACTGGAAGTCTCTGAGGAGGACCTGAAGAAGATCCCCTTCATTAAATGGTGCACTTTGGAAGCCATACGGCTGAGGTCTCCAGGTGCGATCACCAAGAAAGTCATAAACCCAATTAGAATCAAGGTGAGGTTTGGTTGTGGGCTTTTTTCCCCCCAAAGGATGCTGTGTGATTTGTCTGGCAAGGGTCCTCCCAATAGATCTGGAGAAAATTACAGTGGCAGAGATATTCCCCAGCCTCACATATATATTCTTTTTAATAGATGTATTCATCATCATTGATTTATGAGTGGTTTCGATTCTCTGGCTCACGCTCCTGCCTTCAATTTTGAATTGATTTTAGATTGAATTGAATTGAAATAGAGATACTGATGGTACGTAAAATAGTAATCAGACACAACAAATATAGTAGAAGGGACCACATTTTAGTAACTGATAAGAATCCTTTTCATGCTCTTCACTACTATTCAGAAGAGAGGTGTCAGCATTCAAGAATTTGGCAAAGAAATGTTTGGGAAAAAACCCACACTCTTAAGGAATCAGTGCTCATGACTATTTAAGATAACTGATAAAATTACTAATGTCTACTGTCATAGAAGGCTTTCTTTGAGTTTCCTTGCATTGAAGGAAGTGTTTAACAAAATATTTAGAAAAAAAACCAGCTCACATGGTAAATCAAGAAGTAGGAAAGACAGAAATAATGTTTTTGATCTTTTGATACCTAAAAAAACCAAATTAGAACACAAATAATCTCTCCACCTTCCCCGCTGTGTAGGTTTTATGGAAAAAAATAGCAAGAGCAAGAAGAAACCTCAAACGTGTAATGTGGGCACCATGGCTTTATCACCTTCGCTTGTCTTCTCTTAGGACCTTCTGCTGATGGAAGAGAAGTGCCAAGGAGGGACTGTTTTGTGAGTTTAACCCATTTAGCTCTTTTCTTATAGATTTTTCTCCTTTTCAGAATTTCACCATCCCCGCAGGTGACATGCTGATGTTGTCACCGTATTGGTTGCACCGGAATCCAAAATATTTTCCTGACCCAGAAATGTTCAAACCTGTAAGTTGTCACTCTTAGTGTGGCTATTTTGCTGTCTTTTCTCTCCTTCACTTATTTTAAATTAAAAGCACGTGGACAAACTTGCTTAAATTTGGCTGGAGCATGGCCTTGAATACAGAGAACAGGTGCACATAAAGGAAGAGCCTGTAGGAATAAACATGGCTTTTAAACTCAGGGACATGTTCCAGGTAATATGGTACTACTTATATCACTTTGATCCTGACCTTATCACTCTCTACAACTCCCTGAAAGGAGACTGCAGCCAGGTGGAGGTCAGTCTTTTCCCCCAAGGAACAACTGATAGGATGACAGGAACCAGCATCAAATTGTGCCAGGGGAGGTTTAGACTGGGTATTAGGAAACATTTCTTTACTGAAAGAGCTGTCAGGCATTGGGACAGGCTGCCCAGGGAAGTCACCATGGAGTGCCCAGGGAAGTGGTGGAGTCACCATGCCTGAAGAGATTTAGAAGATGTGTAGGTGTGGCAGCTGGGGACGTGGTTTAGTGGTGGATTGGCAGTGCTGGGGTAATGTTGGACTTGATGATCTTAAAGGACTTTTCCAACCTAACCAATTCTGTGATTCCAAGTACTCTCTCCTCCCTGTCGGATGATTTCTGGTAGGTATTATCTCTGCTAATTCAGTAGTTAATCTAGTTTCTTGATTATTATTCCACTGCAGGTGGCTGTGTGGGCAGGCTTGTAACTGCTCTTTTTAGCACCATCCGATATAGAACAGTTTGTCTTTTTTATAGAAATACATCAAGGAGTAATTTAAACAAAACTTCCCTTCTAGCAAACTCTTCCCGATTTGAAATCCCTTTTAACAATTCCTGCTTCTTTGAAATCTGAAGCTGAAACTCTGATGCAGCAGCTTATTTTTTTAGTAACTTTATTTCTAAAGAGCAAGTTAGCTTGTTTTTTAGAAACTCACCCATATTTTCAAGAGGAGTAGGTGAGTACCCCTTGGACAATGTCATTCCAAATGTATGACCTCGCTTCATCACCACTGAGTTTTTTTCTTTCTTCATTGGATTTTGATGCTGACAGGTTTCCTCCTCAGAAAGCTCTGAACAGCCCTAGCTGAAAAAAACACCCTAAAATAGATAAATGCAAGATTATGTCTTCTCTGGGACAGCTTCATCAGAGGAGTTCACCACCAGAAGCTTGCCAGGGTGTTACTTGGCAGAGTAGCACTGAGTTTGTGGAGGCTGGTACAGTTTGTCACCCGGCAGTCATGAGATTTGCTTCTCTCAGTGTCACCCACCAAAACTTCAGCCCATATTGCCTTGTTCCTTGCGTTGTTCCTTTCCTCTCAAAGCAACTTAGGATGGAGCAGGGATCCCTTTGGGTACAGACAAGCTGTTTTTTGTTGAGAATTGTTCATTTTCTCACACGCTGGCTTACACCAGTTAAAGCTCATAGATTTTGCATTTGTCTGTGCAGAGTGTCTTAGAAATTTTTTTTGTGCAAGATGTGTGTGAGCTATTTGTGTGTCATGACACAATTTTGTGGCTGAGGCTTCCCTCAGTACTGGTTGAACATTTGCATTTGTATATATATTTAAAAAGAGAAGGTTGCATTTCAATAGCTCAAGATGCAGGATTTAGGAAATGGGGAGGTATAGGAAAACTGCTTTAGGGGTAATTTTGAAAACCTCACCGGCATTTTAAGGCACTTAAATGTGTTTCAAATGGGACCCTCATTTCTTCCCCTGATTCGGTGTTGACTTTTGGATCCAGACTCTAATACTAACAGGTTGAATGCAAAAAAAAAAAAGGCATTAGTGCAACTTTGTATTGAGGATTAGCTGTCCAAGGTCATTTTTAGCCTGGAGAAATAAAGTTAAGCTTTATTTATATAAGGCTGATTTGGAAAAAAAAAGTTTCTTCCCACAGGATCGTTGGAAAGAGGCAAATTTAGAGAAGAATGCTTTCTTGGACAGCTTTGTGGCATTCGGAGGAGGGAAGCATCAGTGTCCAGGAAGGTCAGTGAAACAGCTGGGGTTTATTTATTCCCAAACTGTGCAGAGAACAACTCTCTTGAACTGGGCTTCTCTTACACTTGGAGATAAAGGGTTTGCTTTGCTCCTTGTCGGTCTCCTAATGTTCAGCATCATCTGCACCTTGTTTAAACTGATCTGAAAGTGGTTTCATTCCTGGAAAAGACAGGTTAAGTCACAATGAACAGGCAGAATCTGAGACCAGTGTATCAAGAGATATTGGCCCCCCCACCCAGAGAGGAAAGTCAGCCTGGCTCTGCCCCTGCTGAGGTGTCTTTTCTTCAAGGGAGAGTTGCTCCACTTCCAAACACACCATTTTACAGACCCGGTTATTTAGGTTGCCTTAAACCAGTTCTAAACAAACCTACAGAACATTTCTCTGGGCTGAGAGTCTCTTTCCATCCCCCGCGATGCCACTGACATCTCTGCTGATCTGCAGGTATCTTAACTGGCTCCTCTCTGTTTCAATCTTGTCTTTGCATTAGGGCCCACAGAAGTGTATAATGGCTTAAATTGCAGATCCTGTCTCACTTCACTCCTCCAGCAATGCCAGCCTTGGTACTTCCCGCATTTCTTCTGCTGTTTTCTCTGCTGTCCCTCTTCCTGGAACAAGTCCCAGGGAGCCAGCTGCTTCTCATTCCTGTGTTCAAACATCTCTATGCTCAACCCTCTGCCTTCAAAACGTGCTCTCCTCTGAGACAACAGTGACCAAAAATCCTTAAGACCAGTCATTTTATCTCAAGTTCCATGTGGAGCAAGGAATCTGGAGGGTGTTGCAGAGGATCTGCATTCTGGAATCTGCACCCTATGGCAGGCTAGACACGAGTGCCAGATAAACTTCGTGAAGGCATTAAAGACATGAGCAAAATGAATAAAACTGCATTCACCATTTAGGTTTTCCAGAGGGAAGTGCTCACTCACTGCTGTACCTCGGTGGCTTGTACCACATTCCTGAGCTAAATCTGAGCACAGCCTCATTCCCAGCAAGGGCAACAGCAAAATTCACAAGAGGCATCTGCAGGTACAGGGAAAGCTGCAAAACAATGTTTCTGAAAGCTGCTTGTTTATATATCCTGACCTATATCTTTGTTCAGGCTGTTCTCTGGACTCTGATAACATCTTTAAAATAAGTTTTTGTTTAGAAAGAAAAGTATAACATTTCTACATAGACAACAGATGGAGAATCTTTTTCTTGCTGAGAGACAAAAAAGCCCTTTCAGACCCTTTGGCAGGCCACATGGTAACACACACCTTCAGGTTTTTCAGCAATAATTGTAAAAGAATAATGTGATGGTCTTGAAAAGGAAGAAAATTAAATCAAGGGTTGTATCAAGTATTCCAGGTCGCAGATTTCCTTCATACGACCGAATGAAAAAATGATATTTCAAGTTTAGGATGCATTTTTATTTATTTCAGTATTGAGGTTTATAAATGAAATATATGAAACATTTAATTCCTCCACTGCAAAAGTTCAGCATAAAATTAAAAGCTAATTTAATCAAACTGAAAGCTAGCAAATAACTTACCTGTCCCATATTCTAGCAACCTGATGTGGGAACAGCTCCCAAAAAGCCATTTCTGTGCCATATTTTTTACCTAAAAGAAAAATTTGATGTTAGTTTGACTACTTTGGCTGAACCAGGTGGTTATTGCCTGTGTGACTGTGCTTGTCTTGCACGGCTCTGTTGTCCCCTCAAGAACTGGGATCCAGGGCCCTGCTGTGCAAACAGGGCTGGGACTGGAAGGAGCCCATCCTTGCATGGTGCTGCAGGCTTGGAGCTTGGGCTACATCCCACCTGAGCTGGGCTAGTAGCCATCAAAATCTCTCTCCACTGCATTCCCCTGAGCCAATGCCCCCAAAAGCTCAAGGCACTTCCAGTGTGAAATCACAGGGATAATTTGGGTCTGAAGCTGTGCTAAAACAAACAAGCATCTTCCCACTCCAGAGCCCAGGGCAGCTCCATGTGCAGATCCTGGTGGCTCTGCAGGAGTTACCTTGGGTCTGTGAGGCTTTTTAGCTTCCCTTCACACCTGCCAGACCAACTCCATGTGCAGTCATGTAGCCTCCTCCCCTCTGAATTCCCCCATAGGTGTTTTATCCAGGTTTTCCAGCATTTCTCTGTAGAAGAGCAAGGTAATATTACTATTTTAACTGGGTATTTAAGACTTATGTCTAAACTCTGCAAGTGAGTAATCCCATGACCTCGCATAGGTGCACAGTGGTGAATGCAGAAAGCTCTTGTACACATCAGCATTAAAAACCAATCGCCTGGAGGAGTTCACCTGCAGTTATCCAAAATCTTCTCTGGCCTAAGAAAGACCTTTGGGAGAGTGTTACAGAAAAAAGAAATCATGCCCTTGGGTCTCCTACTGCATCCTAATGCTGACGCATTAAATAATAACTCCCACTGTCACCGCTCTCTGATGTCACCAGGCTCCCAGCTGCATTATATAACTTTATATAGCACGATTAGTCATATGGCCTTTTCTGTGTTTGACTGCCTTCTCACTCCTAGGAAGTTATTTCAAGTCAGCAAGTGTTAGGAGAACATAAATGTTTATACAGTGGAAAAATCCATAATGATAAGGGGCTGGTTTAAAATAGGTGTCAGAGGGATGCTGTTGGTCCAGCTTTTCACTGGAAAGAAGGGGCAGCCACCACATTCGTGTTCTTTGCCGAGTAACAAAGCTGAACAAACTACAGCAGTTTTCCTATGGAAGATAAACTTCCAGGCAGAGCTAAAGCACCGAGTGTAAAATGTGTCCAAGACACCCTGTTTCTCACCTGAGGGTAACACACGTGTGGCGGTCAGTCTGGAGGGCCAATGTTTTCCTTCCGTTTCTTGCAGATGGTTTGCGATCATGGAGATCCAGCTGCTCGTTGTGCTGTTCCTGTACAAGTATGAATTTGTGCTGCTGGATGCAGTGCCAAAGGAGGTGAGAGATCCATGCATTCGTGTAGCGTTCCCCATCTTTATACCCTTCATTCATCAGGTTCAGCTGAACATCCATGCTCAACTGTGGTTACATAAATTTTGAGAGGAGTATTATAAAACATGTAATGAACAACTTGATCTTTGTTTTATCTCAGAAAATCCAGAGTAATTCCAGCAATTCCAGTTAGTGGGGCTGCACTGCCTATATAACAAAGTGCTTACAAGAATGTTTTGTCTCATTGTTGCCTAAACATTACCAGAGATTTGATACTTGTTGCTCACAAAAACAGTGAATGTGGAACGGGATCATTAATACTTTAAAGATATGGAATCAGACGTAACACTCGTAGTGCTCTTCCACTCCATATTCAGGGGTGGAAGGTAAATGATTAGGGTAAAACTGAATGAGCAACTGTGACACAGAAAGGTTTTACCATAAGGGAGAATGGCACAATCTCCACTTCATTATTTGAGTATTTTGAAAATATTCAAAACTGTGAGAGTTTCTTAAAAGCTCATGTGTCATCCTGACAGAGTGACTGGAATAACAATTAACCATGAAGGCCCTACTCAATGGCTTTGACAAAGCCAAGAAATAATTCTAGGTATTTGGTCTTGGTTCTCTAAGACCAAAGATGCAAGAATATTTTTATCTTAATGTTAAAGCACAATGGTAATTCCATTACCTGAACTAACTGAAGTGTTTTTTCTGGTTTTCTTCTTTCTTCAGAGCCCTTTACATTTGGTGGGGACACAGCAGCCCATGGCACCATTACGGGTGCAGTATAAATGCCGGGAATGAAAATTGTGCAGCACTGACCTTTCTTTGCCAGCCCATGCTGAGTGCATGGACCACTGAGCTGCTTCCCAATCCCACATCTTCAGACAGGTTCTCTGCCTGCAGAGTTCTTGATTTGCAATGCTGTACGTTGTGCTGTGCCAAACCAGTGCAGTCGTACCTGTGCTCCTCCCCTGGTTGCCCATCTCCCAGTGCTTCAGTCCAAACTTTCCTGCTGCAGTCATAATTTGTGGGTCAGTTATTCACAGACTTTGCAAATCTGATATACTAAACTCGCCAACCAAACATTCAGGACAAAAAGCTGCAGTGCCTGGAAATCCTGCATGGAAGCAGTGCCAGAACCAGCAGAGAAGCAGCTCCCTTGGGCCAGGTCACTGCTTCCTGCAGGGCGCTTCAAACCAAGGCCAAAGTGGTGCCTCATGCTAAGAAATCACATTGATAACAACAAACAGCTCCCTGGTGCTGGTGTGCACAAAATCCAGGACAGTCTGAGCAGAGACCTCTGGATCAGCTCCACAGCCTGATAAACTGCGGTGACTTGTGTGTCACTGCCTGTGTGGGCAGGTGAAGGTCTGGCCTGCTCTGCCTACAACCAGTGCCAACTTCTTGCAAATAAAATGCATTTGTAACAGAAAAATTGCAAGCATTTGGGACCTCGTTCCACTGGAGCACCTAAAATTTCTGCTGAGCTTTATTTTGCTCCACAGGATTCAGAATTGGTTCTTGCATGAATTTGCAATGAAAGTTTAACTGTGATGTTTGGCTTCCAGTAAAAAGTGATCACGAGGAAAGCTGTTCCTGCTCATGAGACTCGTTGTCTAATATCTAGAACACTTCTGCTTTCCCTACCACATGCTTTATAGAACAAATTGCACAAATCTAAGAATATTTAATCCTATAAAGAATACCTAGTAAAAGTTGTTTGAAGAAGCTGTCAAATAAGTTCAGATACCAACACTTTTAACTGCTGTTAGATTTCATATACAATAATAGCTGGCATGTATTTTTAGTCTTAGAAGTAAAGATTATTCATCATTTTAAAAGTATTTGCAAAAAAAAAAACCAACTCACACAAATAGACTTTCAACAACAGTAAAAACTATGGGAATAACATGCATAGGAAAATAACACATTGTATAATTCATTACATGGTTGGCTTACCTTCGTGATGGATAGAACAACTTCAGTGATTTATATGGCTGGAAAATGATTCATCCAACTTTTAATTTAGCCCATAATGGTTAACTGTGCAAGAGTTGCAATCTTAATTGCTGTTCCAGTGTCTCTTCCATAACCGAAAGCCATTCCCTTAGATTTCACGCGTGGTATTACCTGGAAGTGTCTATTTTAATTTTAAAATTTGGAAATGTCCACAATATTGGTAAGGCCAGGCTGGATGGGCCTTTGAGCAACTTGGTCTAGTGGAAGGTGTCCCTGCCCATGGCAGGGGATTGGAACCGGGTGATCTTTAAGGTCCCTTCCAACCCAAACCATTCTATGATTCTGTGATGATTTTTATAAATATTTTGCACTCACAGACCTTCACCCTGATCTGCCAGAGCAGGGAGCAGGATGAGGCCACTGGTGCTGTTTGTCTGAGTGCTGAGTGTTTCTGTCTGAGCTGGCCACTGGAACCATCAGTGCACACACATTTTACACATCTGTGGATGTGTCTGCTGGACCCAGGGGCGTGGAGCTGCAGCAGCCTCACCTCTGTGGGGCTACTGGATTTAGCAACTCCTGATCAGTCGAGAATCAGCCATGAAAATATTAGTCTTGAAAGGCACAATATATATTCATTAGAAGTGGAAGCTTTTGGCAGGGAAGAAATACCTGTTCATGGCAGAGGGATACTAAACAAGCAGGTGAAGAAAAGGGGGCCTGGCTATGGGATTCCATCACTGCCCTGTGGTGGATGACAGCTCCAGGCACTCGCTGTACTTTCCTAGGTGGAAAAAAACAAGGAAGGTGGATTAGGAAAGCAATGTGGTGGTCAAGTGATAGAGCTAAAAGGGGTCTTCTGCCTGGAAATAATCCAGAAGCTTCTGGGGGAGGGAACGACTTTCCCATGGGACAGGGTTAAACGGGCATTAAAAGGTCATCGCGATACCCTGCGCAGGAGTGGATTAAGAGTATCTAAATTATTCCTCTTCAAGTGCTTGTTCAATCTGCTTTTAAATACAGCAGTGCCAAATTTCCATGGGGGATCTGTCCTCTTACCTGACCCTCCCTGCTGTTAGAAAGCTGTCCTACATATCAGTAGCAGGAGTCAGAAAAAGGTTTTATCCATGCCATTACCGCAAGGCTGGAAGAAGCAGAAGATATTTAAGACCACAGAGAAATAAAATGTATTTCAAGCTACCTTTTTTATTTCTACCTTCTGTATGAAGTCTGGATGTTAAAGGGAAAGTAGTGGAGTATCCCTCAAAAAATTTCTTAAAAAATGTAATTGTTCCTCCTCCAGACATGGCAAAGGCCAGATCTACCTGATAAGTTCCAGTGTCTAAGTCAGTGAAACAATGGTAGGAGTTGTCTTAATGAGACAGGAAATCTAGTGTTATGAGGAATGAGAAATAAAACTCTGTTAAATCAATTTTCCTGTAATAATTGTATATCAAAGAAGGGTTTCAGGGGAAAAAAAAACAAACAAGGAAACTAACACATTCCAGCCAAATCTTTTTTGATACTTTTGAAGAGATTATAAACATTTTCCCTGAAATCAGGAATTTCCTGTGGAAATATAAAACCTCTGAAAACATTTTGAGCTAAAATTGTTGCCCTCCTGCAAGTGAATCTTCTCCAGTCAGTGCAGTGCAGTGAAAAGATCACCCACAGTATCAGCAGCCACCCCCCAGAATAATCACAACTTCTTTCGTGTCTTCCCTCTAATGAGCCTCCCCAAAGGCCCCTCTCGGGTCAAGTATTTCAAGTGGTCTTTCTCTTTTCTGTGCCACTGATTGTCACAGAACCCAGAAGTTTAGGCTTAGCACGTACACCTCCTCAAAATAGCTGTCTGGGGACTAAAAGATAGGGCTGTGGCCATTGAGAGGTGGGCTAAAAATAATGACTTCCCCTCAAAAAGAAATTAATTTTAAGGCCCTTGCTCTGTGCCGGGCTTAAGCACTGTGCCAAGCAAAACTTGACTTAAGCATGTGTTTTGCCTTAAACAAACACTTAAAATGAATCTGGGGAATAAGAATGGATTTTGATTTAAGCACAGGCTTAAGCGCTTTGCTGAACCAGGGTCCAAAAGCCTCAGTCCCTAACCTGTTGTTTACAGTTAGTCTTGGCATCTGTGTTGTAATTTTAAGGACATACAAAGGTTAGTGGAAATATTGAAGTGGCTTTGCTCATTTTAGGTGAACCTGGCACACATGAAAGGATTTTAGGAAGCATTTATAGCCCAAACCAGTAGGCTTTGCTGGCAACAAGCATCTTTCCCAGTTATTTGGTGCATTCTAAATGTGTGGCTCATCACACAGCAAAAAATACTCCCTGTCCGCCATGTGGTAGAAGGGGAATTGGACACAGGAAAGGCATTCAAAAGATAGAAAGCACTTAATTGCAACAGCCAAGGAGAGGCTTTCATCATGTGGCCATTCCGGATGACATTGGACATGCGACTGATTGGCACAGCGTTATTTGGGTTTTTCACTTTGATCATAAAATTACCAGGAAAGGCTTAATGGAGTTATAAATATCTTGTTTCCATGAGAGTCCTGGGAGGATAATTATAGCACTGAAGTCTTTACAAAGACAGAGCATTTATAAAATGATATTATCTGAGGTCTCCAATGGATAATGCAGGGAATTCTGCACTCTATTCCCAGCTCCCCTATTGACTCACTGTGCTCTTTGGGTGAATCACTTCATCCCTGTTTCCTCACACTGGGGTAATAATGACAATTACCCACTGCTGCAAAGTCTGTATGGCTTAAAAACTCTAAGTGTTGCTCCCACTCATCAGAGCACTCCTGCCTGGTTATTGAGAGCAATGGCTGTTGGAAGGCTTTGGATGAGCTACACGTTTTCCTGATGCGTGCTACTGGTAAATTACACTACTTGTAGAGTTACAGTCAAAACACTCCGGAGAAATATTTTAAATGACTTAATTCACAATTTTTAAGAGGATGATGAAACAACTGTAACCCCCGGTCTTCAGAAATACTTTGTCTTTAATGCAAAGCTTGGCATTCAAAGACTATGGACAAGTTTCTCGTTGAGTGAAAAGACAGCTTCCTTTCATAAAACCAACCCCTACGGAGGAGCATTACCTACAAGGTTGAGTAGCATCTGCCTGTGAGTAGGAACTACACCTATACCCTACTTCCCTAAGCTGCACTAGGCTTTTCCTGCTCTAGAGACTCCATACATCATCTTTCCAGCTTTGAAAAAGGCAAGTGAGGAAGGAGTGCTAGCAAATGAACAATGATTGGGCCTGAGCTCGTGTGGGATACCTTGCCTGAAGGGCCTAACGTGGATTTTGGTTACAAAAACCAGAACTTCCGTGCTGGAGAGGAGATCCTACATCTCCCATCAATAGCACTGTAACAGCCCTGACTGTGATTGCAAACGGCTCCTGATAAATTTGAGAGAGAGCTGAGCTCTCCAGTAGTGGATGGGCCTTTGGAGCTTGCTGTGCCTTTTTGCAGTGGACTGAAACAAAAAGGAGCAGATTCCTACCTGGAATGAGGTAGAACTGCAGATCAGGAAATGGAAATGTTTTACTAAGCACTGAAATGACATTTCTATGTGAACAGTCCTGACAACAAAATTGCCCATTCTTCCAAAATAGAAGCTCTTGATCTGGAGTGGGTGCGTTCCTGGGGTGAAGGGAGGAGGAAAAGGCAACCTCATTACTTTTCAGGAATCTGCAAAACAAACCAGGAGAGTCTGAAGAGCTAAATTCTCTATATGGGCATTCTGCTTCCATAAAGCAGCTTTTAGGTAGTCTACAAAGGCAGAAAACATCTTTTCTGAGTGCATAATACTCATCTAATGTAATCACAGCTGGGCAGAGAAATCTAAACCTAAGAAGGATCATGTTCTTTACAAAGCATCTTTAGGGAACGGAAAGACTTGGCATTCCCTTTTTCCTGGGTCCTTGCTCAGAGGCAATTGCCAGTGATTTCTGTGAAGATCTGACCCAAATAAGAGCCAAGAGAGGCTCTGTGGATGTGGTCTCTCAGCACTGCACGTCCAAACTCCTCTTGCTGTGGGGTCTTGCACTGGTAAAGCAGGATCCAAGCTGAAGATGGGGCTCTGTCACACCTTCCCCTCAAAGGTCTCGGTCGTAGAGACCTTTTGACTTGACTCTTTTGAATTAAACACAAAAGTTTCACTGGGTTCATAGTGCTGGTCTTTGTAACTGCTGACACAGATCCACAGGCAATTCCAAGGCACTGGCCTTTTATCTGGCCTTTATTCTGAAGAACATCAATGCTCAGAAAGGCATTAAGTGTGCCCTTCTGTTTGCTTGACGCCAGAAGAAAACCAAGTGATTTCCATTATTGTGACATGGCCCCCTGAATGCGATTCCCGGGTTAAAATGGATAAGCAGTGCAAGATACTCAAAGAGTTCTGCTCTTTAAGTAATTCACTACAGCTGAAGATATTGCCTTTGATGCTCTTCTGCCCAAATCTTAGTATTATAATTTACTATTTTAAGCTTGTTTATAGAACTGGAATAATACGCAGATAAAAAAGGATAATTACTAGGGCGTTTTCAGGCATTAAAGCTGAGGTTTGAAGTTCCTTTTTCTGAGAAAATAAACCGAAGAATGTTTTACTATCTGAAAACCTGGCAACTGGTCTTTGCTTACCATGAAGTGAAATCAAGCACCACTTTGTTAAAAGCCAGTTTCATCACAATGATCTGGTTGTTCCTTAAAATAATAAAGAGGCCTGAATCAGCAGGAGATGGTTTTATTCTGTCCTTTGGGTATTAATCAATATATCCAGCTAAATTTTTCCAGCAGACTCTGGCCCTGCAGCCTGGTTCAGAGGTTTTATGCACACGCACACTTTGCACATTCAGGCACGTGGGTCTGTAGGAAATGAGCTCTCTACACACCCACAAGCCAGGACAAATCCAAGTGATTTGCTGCAATCACATCTGCCCTGAGTTGCCACACCTGCACCTGGGAAGGTACATTTATCCCTCCACACAGAGACATTCCAGCATTGGCATCTTTGTACAGGGGTCAAAGGTGGAAGCTGGGCAAAGGTGGGAGCTGGGGCTGTCCTGCCTGCTGGGCTCTGAGCTCTCACAGCCTGGGAATGTGCCATGCCACTGGATGTCACAGCAGGCTGCTCCCCAGGGTGGCACTGGAGCAGCTGAAGGACACAATCAGACCAGAGGCCCAGCTTCATCTTTCCTTTCATCTTCCATTTACTGTTTCCATCCTCCCTAGGAACTCCATTAGTGCCCTTTTTCCCCCTTCCCAGCTCAGCTGTCAACTCGGCTTACATTTTCCTTCAGGTTTTTCAGATATCCAGGCTGCCAAATACCTGAAAAGCTTTAAGCTGGAGTGCAACACTGCAGGGGCAAGCCTGGCAGATCAGTGCCTCAGTAGGAGATAACTCCTGAATGGACTGGCTATCCCTTCTGGAGCTCTGTCACGCTGCTGGGAGAGCAGGAGGAAGGTGCAGAGCCTTCCCTCTGGCTGATGTGGAAGGAGGACACTCCTTAGAGGTTGCTCTGCTGCAGTGACTCAGTGCTGTGGAAGCTGTGACTGCCCAAAAATATCTGTGTCACCAAGACCGTTTCCATTTTGCCATCCCCAGCGTTCCCCTTGCACAAGGGCTGGCAGGACAGGGGCACTGGCATCATCCACTGTCAGTCACTGATGTGATCTCTAGAAAATCACTGCTAAAATATATGAAAGCAATCATATAAATACAAGCATACACAAAGATAAAGCATGGAAGCAAACTCTGTCTTAGTAGAAGAGTTGAAAAATTAAGTTTTCACTTCTAGGCACATTTCAGGCTCAAAAATATAGTCTCAATTGTTACTTACCTGCTTGAGCTGCTTATTTTCTATTAACTGGATGTGTATGTGGTGTCATGTGCTGACTAAGAACACAGCCCTCTGCTTCCCATGATACTCCAATTATGCCTTCAGTAGTCACTTAAAAGTGTCAGAATAATGAATGAAAATTTCAGAGAAGAAACACAAGGAGCCTGAAGATTATGGATCATACTTTAAGAGAATGAAACATATGATTTTTTTTTAATGATCTCTCAATATAAACAAAGCTCCTTAAAATGCCATTTTGGAAAGCCTTGCTGTGTCAATCTTCATAATTAAGGATAAGGATTAATAAAAGGCAAAGAAATCTCATACAGTGGACCTCTCCATCAAACCTGTCTAGCACTGCTTCACAACTAGGCCTCCTGAATTCTACTTCTCAACAATTAATAAACATTAATTACCACACTATTTGCCTTATAGGAGTAAATTGTGTCTTGCAGTGAATTACATTCTATGGCCTTCTAATTAGCACATATAAAAATAGAATTTCTGGTAGCTTTGTTTTCTTGGTTGTTTACATTCTGAAGCAAATTAAATAATATATTCATGAGCTCAGTCTGTATTTAGATACCCAAATAAGCATCTTGATTTTTCAGAGCACCTACAACTCTGAGAGTCACACAGTGCTTCTGAAAACCAGGCCATTTATTTAGGTGTCTATATTTAGGTACATGAGTTTGAAGCGTTTGGCTTGAGGTCACATAGCTATGGCTCATTGCATTTTTTTATTTCCATTTGGGTCACAATGGGCAAGTCACTTCTAATAATTCTCATCATAAATGTAAAAAATAGCAGGAGAGGTGGTAAGAATTACTTACTAAAACCCATCACGATGCTTAGCACTTCCTCAAAATACATGGAGTTTCCTTCATGGAAAATTCTAAAAAAAGATAGAAATCAGTGCATCAGAAAGGTAAGGCTGTGTGTTTGGAGACTGAACTTATGTTGTGGTTAAACTCTGCTCATTTCCTGGATTGAATTTTCTGACATCTTTGTCATTGCCTCTATAACCTTGTGACCATTTTGACAAGCCAGATGTTTCAGCTTCCTGTATTTTGACTGGGTAAATCCTAGAAACCAAGTGCTTCTACTTGTTAACACATGGCAGCAAACCGCAGTTTATTCTTGAGGAATTTGGGCTGACATCATCAGTCATGCTCTTGAATTGTGGCTACACCTCCAAGACTGCTTTTGAATTTGCACAGTAGCTTGTACAGGCCTTGACCTTCATGAACCAATTATGAAATAAACAGTCCAGGACTCTGCTGAGAGATGACTTGGAAAAGGACATCAGGAGGAAAACACAACATTTTAAAGAAACAAGGAACAAAATTAAAACCTTGTATTTCAGCATCCTCATTCAAATGTGAGAATTTGCATCTGCCCATAATATTTCAGATCTGAGAGCTGCACTTGTACTGTAAGGATGTTGTTTGTTACAGAACAAAAGGTTCATGTTTTTCTTTCTTGAAATGGAGGTTGTTTTAAAAGTCAATGAAACCTGTTTTTCCCCTTGATCTATCATGCATCTAGGCTGAAAAAACATCTCTTGGTTAAAAATATTCCTTCAACAGAAATGGGGACGTGCCATTTTTGTTGTCTTTAAAGCTGAGGGTTAGCTCTAAGATAGTAAAGCTCTGTTTTGTGGGACTTTACGTTGGATAGGGAATTTTTGCAATGTGAAATCAAAAAAGCCCTTTATTTTTTTCCAACAGCTCTCACTCTCTGAAGTAGATGTAAAATGGAAAGATTCTTTGTTCCTGTTCTCATTGCCTTAAAAGACATGAGCTCCTTGTCTGACCTCTGTCTGCTCCTGAAGATGCTCAGAAACAACAGGGATGTGCCAGAGAGGGGATTTAGGAAGCAACAGAGCCAAATGCAGGGGGTGTCCCACCGCAAAGGTGGGAACTCAGGGGTTCCAGAGCAGTGCCACAAGCTCTTATAGAATCACAGACCGGTTTGGGTTGGAAGGGACCTTAAGGATCATCCCATTCCATCCCCTGCCATGGGCAGGGACACCTTCCACTATCCCAGGTTGCTCCAAACCCTGTCCAACCCGAAGTTGGACACTTCCGGGGATGGGGCATCCACAGCTTCTCTGGGCAGCCTGTGCCAGGGCCTCACCACCCTCACAGGGAAGAATTTCCTCCCAATACTTAATCTAACCCTACCTTTCTCCATCTTAAGGTCTTTTCCTTGTTCTACCACTCTATGTCCTTGATAAAAGTCCCTCTCCAGCTCTCTTGTACTCCTTGTAGATGCTGGAAGCCCTCTCTAGGTTCTTCTCCACACTCGCCTGACCCCCACATACCAGATTTGGAGAGAACAGACATCCCAGCTGGAGCATGAGTTCTCCTGCATCTCCGGGCCCCCAAAAGGAAACAGCTCTGCTCCATGATCAACCTGCTCATGTAGTAATGTATGCAAGGGCACCACAGGCACTGAAATTTTACAGAAGGTGAAGGATAGTCTCCTTTCCTGCAGGAATTTTTCATTTGCGCAATTATTATTCCTGTACCCAGATCTATATAAAATGCTCTGTAGATAAAAAGCAGAAAGAGACAGCGTTTGCTTGGCACATTTTTGCTTTTCTCTGTAATATGTTGCAGCTAAGCTGCTCTGCAGTTGCTGTGCACGCACAGACACTGGAGAGGTGTCGAGGCAAGGTCGTCTCACTGCCCTGAGTGACTGGGTGATAAACTGGCAGATGAAGTTCAGCAGTGATAAGTGCAAAGCAATGCACAGGGGAAAAAATAACCCCAACCACACACACGGAGACAGACACTGGTTCCAGCACTGCAGGAGATCGGGAGATTGAAGTGGAAAGCCCTCTGGAAATGTCAGTGTGGGGCTAGGAAGTGGTCAAAAATGGGAACTGGATGTTAAGAATCAGTAGGTCCCCCCTTTAAATGATGAGGGGACCCCCAAAGTCATTGGACTCTTTCACCCAGATGCTCAGAGTTATTCGAAGTCCCTTGGCCAGACAGCTCTTGTCTATTCCAGACCCAGCAAAATTCAGCACTCATTTTAGCAGAATCAAAGTTTAAAAGCAGTGTTTTCTTGTAAAATTAGAAAGGCTAGAGAGGATGGTGATAAAGTCTCCCACTGAAAACAGAGAAAACCACATGAAATTGAAAGAGGGATAGCCGCAGGGAAATCCAATTAAAGGCTAGAAAATAATCCCAGAACGGTTTGGGTTGGAAGGAACCTAAAAGATCATCTTGTTCCAGCCCCTGCCATGGGCAGGGACACCTTCCACTATCCCAGGTTGCTCCAGCCTGGCCTTGAACACTTCCAGGGATGGAGTATCCACAGCTTCTCTGGGCAGCCTGTGCCAAGGCCTCACCACCTTCTCTGGGAAGAACTTCTTCTGAATACCCAATCTAAACCTGCCCTCTCTCAGTTTAAGGTCATTCCCCCTTGTCCTATAATGATGGTAAGAAGGTACAAACAATACATTTACTGCCTCTATAACAAAGGAACACTTAAACAGGGATAAGACTTGAAACTGTTTTTACACAATGAAGAACTGTCCTGTCACAGCACATTGTGGAAAGCAAAACTACAAATGGGCTCAAAAAGAGATAAGAAAAAGTCCTAGAGAACAGGACCACTGGTAGCTACTAAGTGGAGTAACTTGGATTCAACCATGAATTCCAGAAATCCCTACCTCCCTAGTTGCTGGAAAATTATAAGGTAAATGGGAAAATACAGAGGCTATTTTTACACTGATTTACTAAGCATCCAGTCTCGGCTGCTGGAGACAAAAGACAAAGCTAGATGGATCCAACAGTGCTTTTTATATTCTAAAAAAGTAACAGAAACAATCAAGATTATAATGCTGATAGTCAACATTAATTTTACTTGCTTTATCCACTCTAATCTCCAGACTGAGCCATTTGCAAGAAATCATAATCCATATCTGGCCAAAGAATTTGGGATTATCCCAGTGAGCAGAAATATAAAAGATGAAGTATTGACTTCTTCAGCATCTACAGATGTTCAGGCATTACTTATTCATTTCTTCTGAAAAAAGGAAAAATTTCTCACCAAAACGTCTGCAAAGGCTGCAGGACTTAGCCTGGGTTTGTGTTTTGATGATCAGAAATCAGGGTAACGTGGTGGGGGGGCAAAATCTTTCGGTTACGGTGCTTCAGTTGTGTTGAAATTCCCCGTGGCTGCTTCAGCACATTTGAGAGGCCACTTTTGCTTACAGATTAAATCTGGAGATGGGAAGCAGGTGCAGACCGAAGATAATGAGCAGCTCAGGATTTGGAGGAGACGGGCTAAGCCTGTGCTCTGGGATATCAGTAACAAACTCCCACTCAGTTCTGGGGGATGAGCTCACAGCACTGCTTGTGGATCCTGCAAGTAGCAGCTGTTTTATCACCTCCTTTGGTATCCTTTCCAGAATTACAGCTTCCTCCAGGTTTTGGCACTCTACAGCTGCTTGGGTTGAGGGAAGATGGCCACAGCCTTTAGGAGGCACAGGGTGTATGGCCTGAACAGCTCTGGGGTAAAGGGTGGGACTCCACAAAGGGCCTTCTCTCACTTGCTCTTACCTTGTTATTTTGGCAACACCATTTTTCCATGTCTAAATAATATATGATTTTGTGACCTTTCCTAATAGAAATCTTTAATGCTTAAAACAGGGGATACTAAAATCCTGCAATTGTTGCCATTCTTATAATTATCTACTTTGAAGGTCATTTTACTGCAAACAGTGGAATTTAGGGTTTTTTCCCCCTTCATCTTAGCAATAGTGCCTGGATGCATATAAACCCAAAGTGCTGACCTTGGTTTTCCTGATTTTTCTTGAGTATGGGTTATCTTGCTTTCAAAACTGCAGAGATTCCTATTTTACCACAAGGAAAACATATGCCAGGGCAGCTTCATCACAACGAAAACATTCTTCCCAATATGAAAATTAATGAAAATTGAGACACAAGACACAGTTAAGAGGATGGAGATCAGAAGACACAAGGAAATTGTATAACCTAAAATGCAGGACAGAAAAAGCCCAGTGGATGCTCTTCCTACTCAGAATATTAAAATAACACATCATGCAAAGGGAACACACATAAATGGAGACAAAGGAAAATATCCTACCAGGTTTAATTCCCAAAACAAAAACCAACAAGCAGATAATTTGATTTAAAAGCTGATTATTATATAGTGACATCTTTGGTTCCATAGCTCGCTTTCTTTTCTGCAGAATGCCTAAAGCAGTAAGATCGTGGTGAGGGATTGATATTTTAGGCACAAGGACAAACCAATGAAAATAATAATTACTATTATAAATTACCTATTATGCATTTAAAAATAAAAGTAGAACCAAAGCAGAAACCCTGAAAGAAGTCTAAACCAGATATGCATCAAGGCATAAGTCAGTCCTTAGTTAAGGGGCCAGGAAGAAACTCTTCTGTTGCAAGTACAACAATCTCCAGTGCATTGCTCTTTGCTGTCTGCAGAGATGAGGTGGGATATGCTATTGATTTCATTCTTCACACCATTTATTTTCTGCTATTATTGGAAAGCGCTGCTATAAATGGCACACATCTTTTTATATATTTTTAACTAATGGGGAATTATGCCTTACATAGATTCTTATAGGGTATTTAATAATTACACGAGAGTCTTCTAGTTCTTCATTATATTCTATAGATTTTCAAAGCCATCTTTACAGAAACCTATTTACATTTCTGTATCACCCTATTGATTAAATCCCTTTGTATTACATTCCAAAGCGAAGAGACCACAGAAAATCAGTGTTAGCCTCTGACGTTTAGCAGCCTCGGATGTGCAGCTGGAAGAGAGAAAATAGCCCTTCCTTTAATAAAACATGCCTTGGGGGCATCTGAGGGCTTTCTCTTCTTTTTAAAATCATGACCAGCATCAGCCTTTTTATATTGTAAACGTGATGTTCCTTTAGAGCCCTACGAATGTCCCTTCTGGCCTCATCCATAGTGGGGAGATACCCCTGATTCTACTGTTAGCCTGAAGAACTGGATCCATCCCAGATGGAGCTCGCTCCAAAGGACAGTGTGGGCGTTGGTGGTCAGAGGTGGGAATGGTCTTGGGAGCTCCATCCTCCAGAGTAATCAGGACCCCTACAACATCACCACGGGAGGGGCCTGAGGGGTTGTCATTTAAACCATGGCGAGGTGCCCTGGCACTGTTTGGGCATCCATCCTACTCTGTCTGCATCCCACCCCACCTCTCCCCCAACTTATCCCATCCCACTACCCCTTCTCTCTCCCATCCCATCCCATCCCACACCACTTCCCCCCTACTCTACCCTGTCCCATCCATCCCAGCCCTTCTTGTTCCAATTCCATCCTATCCCACCTTTCCTCACTACCATTCCATTCCATTCCATTCCATTCCATTCCATTCCATCCTGTATGTCCCTACCTGATCCCTCCTATCCCACCTCATCTCTCCCTTACCTTACCCTAACCTACCCCACATCTCCCTAACCCATCCCACCTGACTTCACCCAGTCCCACCTCACCCTCAGGGCGGGGGCACCGACACCTTGAGGGAGAGCAGCTTTGCTACGAGAACACAAAACACTGCCTGGTTCCTACCGCTCCCAGTGTGCTGGGGTGTCGTGAGCTCCTGCCCCGGCTCACCGGTGTCCCCTCACTGGCCTGTACCACTCACCTGTCCCCTGTCCCCACTCACCCGTCACTTATCCTCGCTCATCCCTTGTCCCCACACATCCCCTGCCCGGCTCACCTGTCCTCACTCACCTGTCCCCGTACATGCCCCGTCCCCTCTCANCCTCACGGCCCCCGCCGGTCACCGATTCCCGGCGCGTCGCCGTGGGAGCCGGGGGCGTGGCCAGGGGTGTGGGAGGCGGGACCAACGCGCTCATCGCGTTCTCATTGGCGGATCCACCTGTCCGTTTAGGCGGAGGCGTTGCTGATTGGGCCGCCCCGTCCTCCACCTTGGTGGGCGCGGCGCGGGCGGGCGCGGGGCGCTCTGAGGGAGCGTTGGGCGCGGAGCGCGGCGGACTCCGGGCGGGCGAGGGAAGGGCGAGCGAGCCGCAGGTAAGGGCACGGCCGCCTCCCCAGGGGCTCCTTCCCCGCCGGGGCCGCAGCGCTGTCCCGCAGACCTGGGTTATGCAATCGCCCCGCGGTCCTGCCCCGGCGCCGCGCTGCCCTCGGGGCGCCTTCCACCCGCAGCTCTCGGGGCGCGGGGGATGCGCGGGGAGCCCGCGGCCGCCCCTCGGGAGGGGTCGGTGCCGGTGTCTCCCCCGGTGGGATGCGGTGGAGCTCGTGAGGAGGGGACGGGGGCGTGGGAAGGGGGTTTGCGGCCGTGCCGGGAGTGCTGGGAGCAGGTCGGGGTCGCAGTGATGCGGAGCCGGACCGGGCGCTCGGGCAGCTCCGGGCTGGGCTGCACCGGGAGCCCTGAGAGAGAGGCTCTTCTCGGGCTGCTTTAAACTTGGCTGCGGTATCCGAGGGGGAATGGCTTTAAAGTGAAGGAAGGTTGGTTTAGGTGAAATATTATGAATAAGTTCTTTACTGTGAGGCACTGGCGCAGGCTGCCCGGAGAAGCTGTGGCTGCTCTATTCCTGGAAGTGTTCAAAGCCAGCTTGGATGGGGCTTGGAGCAGCCTGGGGTAGTGGAAGGTCCCCCTGCCCATGGCAGGGGGTTGGAACGAGATGGTCTCTAATATCCCTTCCAACCCAAACCGTTCTGTGATCCCAAGCCAGTATCATTTGATGCTTATATAACAGGTAGCTCTCCAAACTTGCTGGTTTGGGTTCTTTTCCTCACCTCTCCTAGATTCTTTTGTACCGCCTTAAAATACTGTCGTCCTTTACTTCTTGAATTTGGAGTTTAATGAAGCTTCCTGAAATCAAATGCATGATAAGTTTATACAGCTGAAAGAAATCATATAAATGAGAATTGTAGTTTAATCGGGGGTTATACTTTACACCAGCTTCTGTCTCAGGCTTTCAAGTTTTGCTCTTGGAAATGGTTTGGTCTTTGTTTAGCTAGTTAGAGTGGCTGCTCTGTAGAGAAGGAAAACTCCTTCTCTATGAAAATACATGATTAGTGTAAAGAAACTGCTGCGTTTATTCTTGCAGTGAAACTGAATAATATGGTTGCACATCATCCCTGAACAGATGGAAGTCTGAATACTGTGAGAATATAAAACAATCCAGAAAACTGCAAACACATCTCAGTAAACAAGGACAGAAGAAGATTTTCTGTAGATGATCATCTCTGTTAACTAGTCATTGGTACCTTTAACAGCGGGATCTCTCCTATTCTTAAACTCCCGAGAAGTTGTCAGCTGTGTGATCTAGTTTGTCTGTCCCCTTCCAAGTATTGTAGTTTGTGTTCAGATTCAGTAGCTTAGTTTGTCATTGTGTTTAAAATGTTTGTCTTTGCATGGGTGTCCTTAATTTTTTTTTTATTTATAAATTACTTGATTGTGCCAACAGGAAATCCTTTCAGAGGAGGAAACTTTGAAATTCTGTTTCAAGTCATCATTGTGTCCCAAGTATCTTCCAGGAGTTAAGCCCTGTGAATGGCTCCAATTGCAGGTAGTTCTGGGTAAGATTTGGGGCACAGTCCCGAACTTCAGGTTACAAGCTGGAGGGCTGCTAAACGAGTGTTCCACTGACCCCTGTGTGAGGTGACAGCTCTGGCTGAAGGCCAGTGACGCTCTAATGCTGTGTGCCCCTTATAAAACGGGCTTGCTTTAAATAGATTAGCATAGAGGCCAGCTGAAGGTAATCAGGAGGCTTGTTCTGGTTTCTTTGTGTTTGTTTGGGGAGGGTTTTTTTTTTCTTCTTTGAATACCTTAATGTTGCCGTGGTAACCGTAGTGCCCGATTGATCAAAGCTCAGGTTTTTGACCTTAAGAACAGCACAGGGAATCTTCACACCTGGCATTGGCTGCTCCAAAGTATCACCTTCCTGTTGTGCAGTGGGACTGGAATTTTGGCTTGGTTGGGTTCACCAGTGCCTCCTTGATTGTTTTCTCCAGGGCTGGAGATGCAGGTGCTCAGCAAGGCGATGCCAGACGAGTCCCTTTGTGGTCTCGGGATACATCCCTGGCGTGGGAGGCACAGCTGAAGCTTCAGTGTGATGTGCATGTCTTGGACTGCTTGAGCTGACCAGTCCTGCATTAGAGGAATAAAACTGAATAGTCCCTTTGGATGTTAAAAGCTTCCAAAAATAGTTCCAAAGTCTCAGCTAAATTTAATGCGGCTAGAATGTCAATGGAAAGGATTAGAACATTTGGGATTTGCACCAGTTACCATTTAGGAAAAAAAAAAAAAAATTAAAATCCTCTTCCTCGTATCTGCCACTTTTGTAAGAGGAAAAGTGGAGATTGGCACTATTTTTGTGTGGTGCTAACCAAACTGGAGCTCAAATGTGAGTGGACCTCCCTGTACTGGTAATTTTGATTCCTGTAAGGGGGAATTTGCCCAGGTGGGAGATCAGGGGTGAAGGCTGTGGGAGGGGGTCTGTGGGGAGGGAGTCACTATAGCCCACGTTGCTTTTGAGGCTGCAAAGGTTCATTAATCCTGTCATGTGAGGTCCAGTTCTGCTCTTTCTAATTAAGTAAAAAGCCTCTATTTAAGTCCAAAGGAGCTTTCCACAGTGAAGAATTAGCACCATTAAAAATAATGCTCATCTCCAGTGTTCATTGTGCAGAGTGGAATGAAATTCCAGTAAGTTACTCTGTGACCTTCCCTGTTACCCTTGTGCCTTCTGACAGAGCCTTCGGTGTGGGGCCAGTCGGCTTCAGCAGGAGATGCAGCCCTAGGCTGACACCACTGAAACTGGTGCCTCTGCTACTGTAAAGTCAGTGAATATTTCAAGTAAAAAATTGTTCTTTCAATAAAATCTTATTTACTGGGTTTTTTTTCCCTTCTCCTGCCTTTCCCCTGCCTTTGAATTATGGTAAAAATTGCTTTTTTGGTGCTGTTTTTTTCAGTAGGAGCCAAGATGGAATCCCTACACTTTTCCTGGACCCTTCTAGAAAAGCAACTGCAACTTTTCTTGTTTTGTTTTTTTTTTTTAATCCAAATTTTCTTTATTCCTGCAGATTATGGTTTCCAGGTTTGCACTCAGGACTCAATAATACTTCTAGTTTATAGTGATTATATTTAAAGCTTCTATTTGTAACATTTTGTTTGCTTTATTCTATTTTTAGTCATGTTGTTTGTCATGGCAAGCAGTGTTTAATAAAAAAAAAAGTAAAGTTTCCTAGTGATTTCAAGAGATATGTGCCTGTTTCTTGATGTCCCTCAGGGATTCTTTTTAAAAACTAAAGACAGGAAAATGTTCACCAAGGAAATGCCTTATTAGTTTCCATAAAACCAGTGGATAAATCTATAAATGCTCAGTGATATAGAAGGCATTGGTCCATTCAGACACTTCATATACTCAAATTGTCTTCATTCAATAAAGTTTCTGCTGAAGGTTTTGGCTCTGCAGGGATCTGCCTTCATGAGAAGATGTACATCTTTGCCCTTTGAGTTTTACACTAAATAAGTGTAATTTTTCAAAGCGAATCTTCAGTGAGCTACTGCTGTTTTCCAGTGAATATAATTTTCTGCTGGCCTCTGTTAATTTTAATTAGAGGTGTACTGTGTCTAAAAATAGTGAGGTAACAGAATGAACACAGAGCTCCCACTTGGAATCTCTACAGAGCTTTTGGTCACAACATCTCCAGTGCTGAGCACTGACACGACCTGATCTGTTCCAGTGGGAAGGGGGTTTGCCTTGTGTTTGGAGCTATCCCGAATTAGAAACCTTTGCACACCTGGACCATGGGAGGAGAAATTTGAAATAACTCACATCAGTGTGAAGTGATGTGCAGGGTCTGGGAGGGAAGTGGCTGCTGTGGCTCTCCAGGGGTTAAAAGTGCAACACTCTTGGAGTTCTCATTAAAGTTGAGGGTCCAAACCTTACACCAAATTCAGAAATAGCACAGATAATGTTTGGGTGAACTTTAAATAAAGGGAATAAATGGATGTGGCAAGTGCTCAGCATTAGCTGGAGGTTACATGAAGTTGCTGGGCTCAGGTTTGAGTCTGCCTCAGTGTCTCAGACTTTTCAAGAGAACAATCCTGACAGTTTGCTGTCGTGATCCCAGTTAAGATTTTGGATAATTTAGCGTCAATATTGGTGCTGGATGATGCCTGTATTACTGTATTATTTTTAATTTTTTTGATGGCATTGCCACTTCTTTTGAAATATGACAACTTCGGTATCTCAAGTATTTGAAAAATTTCCTGATTTGGGAGGGGAGAAGCAAATGCATAACTCAATTTGAACTCATTGCATTTTAAAAGGAAGATAAGTACAGTTTACTGTTATGTGGGGTTTCTTTGTTTTGTTTGGGGTGTTTGTTTGTTTGGTTGGTTGGTTTTTTTGTAATATAAAAAAGATCCTAAGGGGATGAAGTGAACTTATTTTGTCAGAAGCTGTGGAAAGGAGCTTTAACATAAATGGGAATGTGATCCAGTGATTGCATTATAGTTACATAAAAGATTACTTTTAATTGGGATTATTTTATATGGAAATCCAGTTTATGGATGATACATAACTTAGAGTTAATTGTTTTAAGGGATTTGAAATGTAAATTCTTCTGTTCTAAATTAGTTGAGTAATTGGAAAGAGAATTTTTTTTTTTTTTTGTCAGAGGACTGCCTGAAGTGGCTAAGTAATTTCAAAGAAGCCACAAACCACTACCAACAGCATGATACCTGAGCCTTAAGATTTGACAGACATGATAAAGGATATGTAGTTATGATTCTTTACATATATATATGTATGTATGTAAATTTTTGTATGTGTAACATTTTTCTTAATATGGAAAAATGTAAGATTTCCATCTTATGCCTGAGGATAACTTTTGATTGAAGTCTGCTAACAAATGTTGTTGATTCAAGTATGTTTGTCCCCTCTGATTATGGTTGAGCTCAGGCTCACAGGCAGTTTATTTCTCTCGGGGAACATGTATGTATTTTGTTAGTGAGGTTTCTGGTTTAACTGTGGTGCTGTGCTTTATATGGTGCAGTCCATGGCAAAGGAAAATCTGTGGAACAACAGTCATTCCATACAGGTTGTTCTTAACTGTCCCATCATAAATTGGGCAGAGGATTTGAGAATCAGGGTATTATAAGTTGACTTGCTAGTGGAGGGAACACTGATCAGAAGTCTGGGTGTATCTTGAGAGTAGAAGATGCCTGTGCAGGCACAGACACCCACCTGCAAGTCTGGAAAAGGAGCTGGTCAAAGGGCCTGTGAGACAATGACTTTCTTAAAAAGACTTGGCAATACCCAAGTCCCGCTGGGCAAATATGTCTCAATAATTGGCTGGAAAAAAAAAGAAACAAGCTTTTCCTGTCCAAGAGCTCTAGCAGAGCAAAACTACTGCCACACGATGTAAATATTTATTAATTTCTCATCCTGGCTGCTGCAGAGTGTGTTCATTTTGTTATTGGTTAAAAACCTGGGCTTTGTGGTTGTAACTTAAAATCCTGTTCTGTTTTGTTGTTTGTCATAGTGGTTTTGCTGAATCCCTGACTTAAAAGCTTTCCTATGTAGTATTTTATTATAATATGGCTCTCCCAGGAGAGAAAAATAAACAACTGTTTAGTGAGGAAGCTTAAAGACTTTTTTGACTTCTGTCAGTAGCTTGAGATTCTTTGCTTCTCTGCACACACTAATAGCTTTGTTATGCCTTGGGAAAGGAGGTATGAAACTTGTTACCTTTAACATTCATAATCCAAATTCCTACAACTTTAGTGTGTCAGCTTCTGTGACTCTCAGATGGTCAGAGTCTGCCCTGGCTGCAAGTCGTTTGCCTGTTGTGAATGAAATTCTTCGCACAGACTGGCACAAGCCTGCTCTGCGATGTAAATTGTGTTTTGTAACACACTGGGCTTGAGGTTCATTTTCATAAAGCTAATGACACAGGCTAGACATGATGACAAACATGCTTAGAGATGATTGTTTTTGGAGGAGATGATTTATTAATGCCTTTTGCTAGAGAAAATAATACGTTCTGATGTGAAGTTTCTGGCTGTGTGAGGAGTTCTTTATAGTATTTCCCTGGATGTGTTTCCCATGAAATGTGCAGTAATACAAAGCTTAAGCGAGTAGGTTCAGATACCAGAGGCGATGTGGCTGTGATGGTGAGCTCTCCTACACTAACATGTGCTGCTGAACTTGTAGCCATCTCCTCTGCCATTTGTTCAGGCTGCTTCTTTCCAATTAGAATTTAATTTCTAAACTGAAATTAGTTGGAGGTAGTTGTGCTAATATTGGACTGAGCTGGTGAAAGGAAAGTGTGTATTTGATACCCTGAAAACCCCTCCTCAGGTTAACACAGTACTTTTGAGCCTGGCTTCAGCTTGTGTTCTTGAGAACTTCTGTCATTAGCCCTGAGACTCCAGCAATCACAGTTACTGATATTTCCATAACCTTATGTTATGGAATGATGTGCTCTGTCGTCAGCCAAATCTCATTTCGGAGCAGAGGTTATATGAAAGGCACAGCCATGGCAAATTAGCTCCATAATTTAGCTTTACTGAGATTAAGTGTAATAAGCCCATATGGTTTAATTTTGGACAGCAGTCCTATATAGTGTGTTTGAGCTAATATTTACAGCTATTTATAGAGAACAGCAAGTATGCAAGAGAGCAAGGGCAGAGCAGAACAGATGAGCACGCTGAGTTTATGTAACTCTCTAACTGCTTGTGTCATGAGGAGGAAAAGCAGCTAATGATTGCATATTGTTATTGAAAGAAACAAATAAAAGGGAATTATTATCCAGTAAACTTCTGCTTAACTTACTGGAGCTCTGTAGAAGCGATAGGTTGATGTCTAGTAAGGACTGCTAAATACCTGATTTTATACTAATTAACACACTGATCATTAATTGGACCTTGGCTCCAATTAATACTCCCCTTGGCTGGCATGAGGCTTACTCTCATAACAACAGTAGTGATATCATTTAATATATGGGCTCGTTATCATTTAATATATGTGTGCCCATCCTTCTGTGTGCCTTAAAATTACCTTTCTGTACTGATGCATTTGGGATAAAGGCTCCAAAATCAGCAGGACTTTCTTAAAATTGCTGAAAGTCATCTTGAGTCCATTCTTCCCTTAACTTTATTTGCTTCCTGGTGTGATTAAGATGCAAAGAAATTTCTAGTGGGTATGGAAAACCAGTGTAAGTTCTGTACTTAAACTATAGAAAAAATTGGCCGCTCTTTGTAGCAGAGATGTGTCTTGGTTGTACTGTTTTTTGATGATGCCGTGTTCATGCTGCTTTCTAAAAGGGTCGGTTGGTTGGTTGGTTGGTTTTTTGGTTAGTTTGTTGGTTTTTTTTTGTTTGTTTTTTCTTGATGCCTGGTTTAAATTTCAGAGTCATTTTCAAAGTTCTTCTTCCCCAGTGCATTGTGCTTCCCGAGCTGGCTGCAGACTCAGAAGAACCAGCAGCCCTCTCCCAGTCAACAAACACAGTTCTCTTAAACCCAAATACAACACAGTGTTTTCCCACAGGACAAGGGGCCCTTGAGTAATGTCTTGTGTTCAGAAGCTCATACTGAGATGTTTAGGCCTTTCCTGTGCTCATAAATGAAGTTAAAGCCAAATATCTGTTTGAACCTTGGTGAGACTGGCCTTAGTGCCCAGCCTCAGAGGCCAGTTTTTGCCTTGAAATAGTGCGAAATGTACTTTCCACAAACCGAGCCCCCAGACTTAAGAATCTCTGGGTTAACTTGTGGATGTGGAATGTTTAAATACGTAGTGTAACTGTGTTATGTTGTCTTCTCCATGCTGCCAGGGATGAGGGGAGATTCCTACTTCTTTGGAATGCGGGGCCTCGGCCACTATGGCTGCATCCCGGAGGATGGAGGGCAGTTCCTGCTCTACTCTATCAATGGAGACAGCGGCTTAAAGAGATGTTTTGCAGAGGAAGATTTTCATGAAATAATTGATTTCAATGATCTCCCGAATTCCCTCTTCGCCTGTAACGTTCACCAGTCCGTGTTTGAGGATGAGGACAGTAAGGTACAGTGTCTGTTTCCATGTTTTCCCTGTAAGAGAAACCTATGTTTTACATCTGTTTATTGTAGTCAGTGAAACAGTTTAATTGGTCTCATGCAAAGAAACTTGATCACAAATATGACTTCTTTCGAAGGTGATAACAACATTCTGCTGTGACATTTATTTCAAGAATGTAAAAGCTGAGGTCAACAAAAAATGTTTTTCTTTTGTTGAGATTTGCAGAATACTGAAATGCAGGTTTGCGTGTTCATGGCAACCTTGGCTGCAGGGATAGTGGGGATGGCAAAGTCAAACATGTGATGGCTGCTCCTGCTTGCTGATCACAGACCACTGAGATGGGAGGCTGCCTTTCTGTATTTTCTCATAGAATTAGAGAGTCCTTAGGTTGGCAAAGACCTTTGAGTCCAGCCATTAACCCAGCACTGCCAAGCCCACCACCAGACTGTGTCCCCAAGTGCCACACGTACACATCTTTTAAACCCCTCCAGGGCTGGTGACTCAACCCCTTCCCTGGGCAGCCTGGTCCAATGCTTGACAACCCTTTTGGTGGATAAATTTTTCCTAATATCCAAGCTAAACCTCCCCTGGCATGCCTTGAGACTCTTTCCTCATGTCTTATTGATTGCTAATTAGGAGAAGAGACCATCACCTGCCTCACTCCAACCTCCATTCATGTACTTGTAGAGAAGAGAGATAAGGTCTGAAGTGTTTGAAGTTATCTGTAATACTGTGTTCTCACTGTCATTCACTTTAGATTTTCTAGATAAAAAAGACATGAGAAACTTTATGAAAATATTTTGAACTCTGCAATTAATCTAAAACAGAATGTTGAGAACAACATGGTCTTAAGAGAATAATAATAACAGTTTTTAAAAAATCGACTTTCGCAGGAAGCACTCAGTTCCTGTTTCTTAGTCTACTGTTCTTTCTGACTGAGACTTCAGGAATATAAAACTGATAGCTTGGGGCTTTATTGTCTGATGAAATGAGTCTGAGCTAATTGTTAGAGGCACATCTGAAGCTACTTGAGTGTCCTGTTCAGAATTTTCAATTCAGAAACAAGCTGGCACTGGTACAGTGGGTTTTGGCTGACACTGTCTGAGGTATCCAGATAAAACTACAAAGTCACTGGGACCAGAGCTGGCCAAAATGGACAAAGGATTTTTAGTGGGGGAATTACCAGATGAAAGAGAAATAAAACAAGATTTCTAAGGATGCAGGCTTCCTGTTAAAGGTACTGAAAGTGGTGTCTGTTGACGCTGGACAAGTAGAATTATTTGGGTTTAGTTTTTTAGGCATCTTTGTCTTCTGTAATGATGTCTTACGGATGTTTGAGTATTACAGATTAATGCCGTGCTATGAGCTTTAAAATGGGCATTTATATATTAAAAATCCTACACTCTAAATTGCAATTTTGAAAAACAGTGCCCTATTTTATTGAATAGGCCTTTTGCTAATAAGCATCTTGCATTTACATTCTGCCATTTTCCAGAATTTTCTCACCATCTGGTAATGAACTTGACTAAAGTTGAAGGGGTCTGAAAGTCCAGTTTTAAAGGAAGAAAACAGAAGCCCACCCAGAAGTAGAGAATCTCTCTCTTCACCCTGCAGAGATTCTATCCCCACTTGCTCCTGAGCTTTCCCTTTTGAGAGCTGTATTCTGGTATTTAGCTGATGGCTTAGTTAGAAAATGGAATGGGTGATTATGTAAGTATGTGGGATAGCAATCCCCAAAGACTTGCAGGACTTAAGGATGTGTCTTAAGAATAGCAGCTGTGTTGTGGAGGTGGATATTCTGTGCCACGTGCAGGTCTGTAAATGCCCTGTCCATGCTGTGGGTTGAGCAGCTCTGTTTGCAGGTAAGTGGTTACTCCTCTAAGTCTATATTTAATGAGATGGGATTACCTTCAGATTTCTCATTAAATCCAAGAACCTGGGGAGTTGATTATGGTTTTTATTATTCCTGTAGAACATGTACTTGTGTTTCCAGTTGATTAATACCCATAATCCTTTCTATTAATAACTGTTGCTGCAAGATAAGAGCACACATGAATTCAAAATAAAATATTGTCAAGTTGCTAAACTAAATTTTAAAATCTCACACGATCACTATTCATAAATACTGCTAACACTCATATCTTCAATTATATATTGATCCAAAGTATACATGATGGTACAATAAACTTCTAAAAAGAATGTACTACAGTAATGGTTATATCTGCAATTATTTAATTGTGTTATTCATTCTACAGAAAGTAAAGCTTTTTGTAATGTATCTTTGACTTTTACTCCTGACCTGCACTTTTGGGAAGAAAGTGAAGGTAAGATTGGAAGTTACAAGTTACCTAGTAAAGGAAGCCAGAGAAACCTATCATTGTAAATGTCTGGTTTGACTTGGTGTGGAAAGTTCTGAGTGGCTTTAGCATGGAACAGCCTTAATGTAAAGAATTTACACTATCAGTTTTAAAGTTACGTTATCTGAAGTGTCTAAGGGGCTGAAATGTCCAGTTCAAACTCCTAACACACAGATATCTAAGCAATACACTCACTGAAGACAGGTTTTAGTTTGAAGGCATTTAACTCCTTTGTGTCAGATACAGAGTAAATTCCAGATTGTGCTGGAGTGTGGACTTGCAGCAGCTACTGGCAGCACGTGCACCTGTGCTGGGGTTAAGCTGATTCGGTTTGTTCTGAGTCCTGTCAGAAATACCCTTTCACCGGTGTTGTGTATCGTCAATCCCTCTTAGAAGGGATTCTGTCTCCTGTCAAAAGCAATGATGGCACCTGCAGGGAGCCTGAGTTCGGACGTTCATTCTATGAAGGTGAGGAATTCTGGCAGCTGGAGGCCATGTCCTTTGCAGGGAAAGACACAGGCCTGGGTTTTCTCCTGGCTGGTGCCCTGAGGTCTCACCATCCTGAGCCTGAAGAGTTGTGGGCTCTGGGATCTGAAGATGAGTTTGCCATCAGGCTCCAAGGAAGCTGCTCAGGGCTGACTGCCCTGAAGCGCTGAAGAAAAGGGGAATATAGGTTAATGCTGCCTATAGCTGATGTTGCTTCAGTAACAGAGCATCTGGTCAAAAAAATACTTCCCTACCTTCCAGGCTCTGTTCTTGGAAAGAAATGTGTGCTTGGATCAGGAGAATGCCCCGGATAACTGAGTTGATAATGTGGGCGTTTAAGGATTGGTGCAGAGTGGTTTAGCAGCTTGCTACAGCTGAGGGGAGGTGGCTTTGCTTATCTCCACTCCCATCATGGACAGCCTGCACCTTCCTATGAAAAATGAAATTGTACCTTCTTCACAGTGTGCTAGAAAATGCAGAGCTTTTTAGTTCCTAAAATCCAGCAAAGGTGTGGGGGAGATTATCCAACAGGATAATCTGTTGCAAAGCTGGGATGACATTTGGTTGTGTCACTGTCCTGTGTTCTGATCATTTGTTTTGGCATAAAGCTGTTAATGGTAGGGGCAGATTAATTTGGTGTTTTGGAATGTACAACACTGACTTGGCTGGGTCATGGAAGTCTTATTGTAAAGAAGCTAAAAATAAAATTACTCCTTAGCCCTGGGTTTTGTCGCATCTCTTGGAAAAACTGATGGGACTATTTATGTGTGAGCAAGATACGGCAAAATTGAGACTTATTTTTGGCTAGTAGTGTGACTGACTGGGAGGTGCTGCTCCTTTTAGCTTTCCTGATAAAGCAACTGTGTTGGTGAGCCAAAGGGCATGACTGTGATAACTCCTGAGGGTGGGTATGCGAGTGTTTCAGCAGTTAATTGCTACCCATAGCCCTTAAACTTTGGCTAGTAACCCTTTTGTTGTGCTTTTGTTATGCATGGATCACTGTTTTGTAAAACCAGCCTTTCTGTTCTGTGACTCCGACTTCCTTCAGGCTGGGACTGGTAAACACACTGTCAAAGTGAAGCATCTTTGTCTCTTAGGATGGTTGCTTCAGATGCTGTAGTGCCTCAGGAGATGCTTACACAAACCTGTCATTATTAGAATATGCTTTCATAGGGGAAGGATGTGTTTCCTCAAGCTTTTTAGAAGCTGCATGCTCCTTTTTTTCCGTTCTTTTGGCTCAAATTGCAAGGAGCACCAATTAAACTTGATGGTTTTATCTCAGATAAAGAATGATTCATCAGTTTCTGAGCATTTTAGTTATGGTGAAGCTGCTTAGGCAGTGGTAGCCAAAGTTCATCAAGTGCTTTTTCTTGCCAATGTAATTTAAACCAATAGGAGATAGTATTGTTATTTCTGCATGAGAAAATACTGATCAGATGTATCCAGTTCTGGAATTTCCATCATGAGGAAGACATAGACATACTGGGGGGAGGTCGTGGAGATGAAGCGATGGGAGCCTGTGTGCCCTGAAGAAAGGCCAATGGAGCTGTTCCTGTTGAGCTGGAGAAAGCTCAGGTGGATCTGAGCAGTGTGTGTGGACACCTGAAGGGTGCAAAGAAGGCTGATCCAGGCTCTTTTCAGTGGTGCCACGTGCCAGGAGCAGAGGCCACGGACATCAAATGAAACACAGGAGGCTCCCTCTGAACATCAGGAAACCCTTTTCTACTGTGGCAGTGATACCACAGTGTGCCCAGGGGGGTGGTGCAGTCTCTTGCTCTCCATGGAGATATTCCAAAGCTGTCTGGACGTGGTCCTGGGTAGCTGAGCTCTAGGTGGCCCTGCTTGAGCCAGGGTTGGGTTGGAAAAGATGATCTCCAGAGGTCCTTTCCAACCTCCTCCAATCTGTGATTCTCTGAACATCTGTTGAAGTGTATCCTAATTCTTCGGATGCAGAGGGCCAGTGTGGGAATGCAAGATTGGGGATTGAAGGTGATTAAAAATGCATTTTCTGAACCATGAGCTTAATGGAGGTGGGGTGGAGCAGGAAGGAGAAAAGTCAAACTAACAAACCAATGGAAAAGATAATCCTATTTTAATAGAAGGACTTTACTATGAAAACAACTACTATTTTCATGACGAATTCTTTCACATTACAACTTTATTTACATATATTGGATGATTGCTTGCTCTTACTGCAGAAACCTCTGTTAGACTTCCTTTGACTTTTTTTTAAAGATGTATTATTGAACTTGGACACTGAAAAATATTTAAGGCTACCTCAGGTGGGTGCTGAAATGCTTGTCTAAGAGTGATGCTTTAAGAGATCTTTGTAGCCTTACTTGTAAAGGCTTTTTTTTCCTTTGTACTTGCGTTCAGATTTCTCAACAAAGCACATTTTCATGCTGCTATTTTTATTTTTAAGGTTCAGTGAAAGACACTGGACTGCTCACTGGTCTGCTGTGTTGTCTTTAACTTTTATATGTTAATTCTGGAACTGAAACTTTCTGCTGTTGCTTTGGCTGAAGCAGATAATTGAAATGTGTCTGTTCAGTGCTCCTTTTAAACAAAGTGGAGCCACTGTGTCTGCTGCCATGTGTGAAATGTTTCTTCGGTTCCCTTTTCCTACAGGCTAATTCAAGATGATGCTCTGGGAGACTCCAGGCAGGCTTTGTGTCTGCAGGGGAAGATCTGTTCCTTTTGACTTGAGTTTTAAGCATCTAGATTGTGAAGTCAGAATCTCTTTGTTCATATTGCATCACTGAAGCCTCTAGGTGTTGAGTCATCATTCTATTTAGAGGGTGGCACACTTCTTTTTAGTCTAATATTAGTATTCAATCCTGGACCCAGTGGAAGGTCACCCTAGCAAAGATGAAGTCAGGCTCCAAGGCTGGAAAGGAATGCAGGCTTCACTCTGCCTTCCTGGTACACTTGCTGTTCCTTTGTTTTACTTTCAGTTTTTCTACCTTTTAAGGTTGGTGGTGGTTGATATGATAATATTATCAGAAGCTGCCACTTGAAGCAGACTGTGCCTTGTGCTGTGGAGTCTCTACCTACTTTGCTTTGTTCTGCTTTATAAATGGGATCAGTGTTATTCCCTGGCATTCTGTGAAAATAGAAGTGTTTCTTTACTATACTCTGTCCATGAATCTAATAAAATGAAAATACAGAGAGCTTGCAAACAGAGGCTGCAAGAGCAGTGTCCTTCATGAATCAGAGCTGCCCTCTGGGAATCCTATTTTGCACTTTTCCTTGGGTGCTGGTTTGCAGACAGCCAGCCACTGCTTTTTTTATATGATCATGGAAGCACTAAAATAAAGCTTTAGGAGGCTGTTCTTGCTTTAAGAAATACGTGGTCTAAAGTTCTTTTTCCATTGTATTTTTTTTTTCTGTAACTAATTTCAAATACTTCTCCTACAAACCATCTTTGAGCAATACAGTGTTTTGTCTAAAAACACCTGTGACCTTCCATGCTCTGCATCTGATATTCCATCTGACTGCTGGAGTGGTAAGCCCGACTTTTTCAGTCTCATTATACAAGTTGTCTCTACAACTGGAAAAAGCTGTTGATAAGGCCTTAAAATGGCCTTAAACCAAAGGAGGGTAGGCTGACATTAGATATTAAGAAGAAATTCCTGACTGTGAGGGTGGTGAGGCCCTGGCACAGGTTGTCCAGAGAAGATGTGGATGCCCCATCCCTGGAAGTATTCAAGGCCAGGTGGGATGGAGCTTGGAGAAACCTGGGATAGTGGAAGGTGTCCCTGCCCATGGACAGGGATTGGAACTAGAACATCTTTTAGGTCCCTTCCAACCCAAACCATTCTATGATTCTGCATTTGTCATTCATAAACCTCCCTGGAAGGTAGCTGCTGGACCTTGTTATCCAGCTCTGTGTTGGCACATGGAATGAGATGTGGTGGCACAGCTCCTCCCTGTAGCTGTTGTTCCTGTGCTTTGCTCACAGGTCAGCTTGAGGAGCTCAGATAAGAGAAGCAGTAACTTCACGAAGTTGGCTGTACTGCAGCATGTGAGCTATCTAAACGTGACTGGCAGTGAGATCCACAGAGCATCTCAGTGTCTGGAACTCCGCAGGTCTCAAGCCACAGTAACCATAAGGAGCTGAGGTTTTACTGGGGAAGGGGCAGTAGGGAAGTTCACCTTCACTGACATTTGGGATCTGTTGAGTATTCATTCTGGTTTGGAGGCAGAATATGAGTTAATTTTGATTGGTGTGTTTTGCATATTCAGAATGTCAATGCATATTTATAAGGAGATGATTTAAGGCTGCTCTTGTAGCTCTTAACAAGACCACTTGAATTTATGTATGTATATAGGGTCTGATGGTAATTTCCTCTGAGGTGATCTGCAGAATTTCCAAAGGAGCTGTAAGGAGCTGTCAGTCTAGTTTAGGCATTCCTTCCATCTTCTCTTGGGTTGTTCTGGAGATTATGCTGTTGGCATGCAGGTATTAACCAGCTCTGAATATTCCTCCATTGAATCAACGTTCAGTCCTGCTCTGAAAATGTGGTTTGGTGTTTCTGTGGTGGTGCTGGTGTTGTTGTTTTCTTTTTAAACAACAAAAACCCCTCAACCAACCAAAAAGTAAGAAACAAGTATTTCTGGGTCTGAAAGGCCATTGTCATGTGGATGCTGCCTAATAATTGTTATAGTACTCGGGGTTATTTTCCCACCCATGCACAGCGTTCTTGGTAGCACAAATGCCCCTGTTTCAATGGGAGAACGTGCCTGGCAAAAGACCAACTGGGTTAAAGGTAGGCTTGTATTCCTTGCAGCTGAAATCTGAAGTAGTGCTTCAAAGCATTTGACTATACTAGTTGTTTGTAAATTACAAAAATAAACTGATTAATGTTCTTTCCAGAACACACAAGACAGCAGTTACTGTCTGCTTTTTAAATTTGGAAACATACTTTTTTCCTTAAGAGCAACTATGGAAAAATTCTTCTAGTGTTGGCTTTCTGTGGCTGTGTTCTACTCTGCAGTCTAGAGGGAATGTGTTATCTCAAACCAGGGTGGGTGGGAAATCTTTCCTGGGAAAGGACCATTCAGGGTAAGTAGTTACTTTTTTGGGGTTTTTTTTTAACAGGAGGATAATTTTCTTATCAGTTCTACTAAAATACAGACGTTTGAAAAATGAGATGTTTTAACAAAGGTGTTAGTAAATCCATGCCAAGGTTTATGAGGGCCTTCTGTTATGGCATGAGAAAACAGGCTCTGGGAGCCATAGGGAATTGCAAGGTCTTCTGTGTAAGTCAGTAAAAAATCATCCTCTTAATTACTCCTTTCTCCAGGACAATGGACACTGTAGGATAAACTGTGTGTAGGTCTGATTTAGATACCCCGAAACACTGTACAAATTTAGGTTAAGATTCCACTTGGCAGTTGTCTGTCTCCTGTAATAGGTTGAACTAAATTCCTGGACTCAAATGCCTTTTGATCTTTGAGGAAGTTGGATCTGGCCTGGAACACTGAGGCTGGTGTGGCTTTCCTCTGAACTCCACCAGGGCTAGCTGGAATGGGGGTTCAGCCAGGGACTTCTGCTGACAGAGTTTTGGTAGTGGGGTTTTTTTCCTTCTGATTAATCTGCTTGAAAATACTGGAGTTTGACTGCATGCACACAGAACATTGAGCCTTTCTTTTCCAGGATGATTGCAGGATATGTTGTTTTCTGGGATGATAAGATTTATTGTAACTGGTGATGCTTGCTCTTCTTGACCAGTTTTACTCCTGTTTTGGGGTCTTTTTCCCTTTTTTTTCCCCTGTCTGGCAATCTAAGGCATGGCATGTTTTTGTAAAGCAATAAAAGCTGAGATAAAACACCAGCTTACACTTGAAATAAACCGCAGCCATGAACTGTGCAGGAACTTCCTTGGGTCTAATTGAAACTGATGCTGGCACGTTGCATATTAAAGGAAGAAGTCAACCCTTCTGGTATCTGCTGACACAAGCAAGAGCTACAGCTCCCAAAGGGAAAAGCTGCCTTTATGTAATTTATAGAAAAGTCTTTGGTTTGTTCCACTAAGTACTTCTTATCAGCAAATATCTGCTAATAATCAAACACAGTTTTGCCCTTCTCCCTCCAGCAAACTGTCACTCTGAAGTCAACAAAAATCCTGTTTTTCTATCTGATAGGAATCAAAAAGTGCAGTAAAGCCATTCTAATGTGGTTAGGGCAGCAGCTGTTCTTTATTTTAATGGCATCAGAGGTCCTAATCCATCCATAAGTTCTGATATCAGTTTTCTGGCCCAAGGAAAAGGCTGCTAAATGAAGGTCAGCCTTCATTAGCAGTCCATAAAGACACTGCATTTACAGAAGCAACCTTATAGTTTAATCACATTCAAAACAGTAAATTTACAACTCTAATTACCACTTATTTAAGGGAATTTCTCAAATCTTTCATGCAAAATATATGTTAAGAACACTGTGCAAGAGTTAAATGTAATTAATAAACTAAAGCTTAATAGAGGTGTGTAAAAAACAATGCTTGAAGAGGAATATTGTCTTAGAAAATGAGGGGTGTGGGGAGGTGGTGTGAGAAAATACAGGGTGGAGAAGGGAGAGAGGGCAGCTTTAAGATTGTGGCATTAATTAAGACAAAATCTGCAACAGATTTGAGCACGAAATTGAGAGATCATAGTTGAATCAAGGTGATATGAATTATCAGTTACTCCTGTGCATTTGAAAACATGTTTTCTTCTGTGCCAGATAAATTCCTGATTCTTTTCCAGCTGGTGGAAATTTTAGCATTTGCTGCAGTAGTGCAAAGAGTTCTCCATGGTTTTGTTCTCAGATCCAATCTTGGGGCAACAAGATCCGCTGATAAACTATACCATTCCATCAGTGAGGATTTTGTTTGAGTTCTCAGTTTCCTGTGTGGCGTGTGTGTGAATGTACTTCCTTTAATTGTCTTGCTTTAATGTGATTACTTGTAGGTTATTTTCTTCTAACTCGATTGCATTTTCTGGACACTCCACCCTGCTTAAGTTACATAACTTTTGTACTGGGCTTTGAAACTTAATCCAGAAGCAGAGGCATTGCAGATATGGTAAATGTAATGTGTTTGTCTCAGAGGGATAAGAGAAGCCTTCCATGTGATAGGGACTAATGAGCTGGAAGTTAAGATGACAGTAAAATGGGGAAAAAAATTTACAGTATCTCTGACACGAGAGTAATGAAAGCAACTCTTGCACTGCAGCAGGGTGGACTCAAGTCTGTGTGTGTTGTCTTTACCTGGCCTTGTGGTGAGTTAGAAAAGCATAAAGACATTTTAAGACTGCAGCATGCAGAATTTAGACATTTTGCATTTCATGTTACTGGAACCAGTACTGGGGAGAAATCTGATCATTTCATCCCTGTGTTTCCAGTGTGTGGCTGGCTTACAAGGGAAGAACAAACTGGGAACTTCAGAAGATGCAGAGGAAATGAGGTATCAGCCCTGAATGGGGGGGAGATGTCCCCTGTGACAAGGCCTCGATAACAGACTGGTGTGGACCATGGGCTGACTTACAAAAGCCATGATAAAGTCAAGAAACACATGTCTCTTCTGTTTTTATTCTTCATGACTCTTTTAGATGCTGATTTTTTTTTTTTAAATTTGTTCTTGAAAGCTTTTAGTTGGCTTTTTTTGGTTGATTTTTTTTGTTAAACAGCTGGATTTTGTGGTATCCCTGACTGAAAGCACAGTCAGTTCACTGAGGCTGAAATAGCAGCAGTCTTGAAGAGAAGGGAATGGGTATTTCACATGGCTGAGGTTGTGTTGCATCGAGCCACAGGGCCATCTAGATCAGCCTTCTGCCTGTTTGGAGTTATTTTTACTTGGCTTTCTTTGAGTTCCTGGGACAGGGCCATGTACAGACTGAGAGCACTGACACAGCCCAGAGGCTGCCTCCTATGTGATATCAAACGTTTTTAACATACATTTGCAAGTTGGCACTGCTTGCTTTCACTTTTCTGCCTTTGCAAAGCTTCTGGGTGGATTCTCCCAGGAATGTTTCCTTAACAAGCAGAGACACAATTTGCAGTGTATAATGTTAGATGCTTAAATGAGTAACTTCTGGACCCATTCAGTTCTTACATATTGGGGATCTTGTTCCTCTGAATAATCGTGCAGGGCTGCTAAAAACTGTCTGACTTGAGGGATTTGGTCACAGACACTTCCAAATTCCTTTAAAGTCTGCTGCTGTCAACAGGAGCTGTGGAAATGTATCACAGAATGCTGTTACGATGTCCTTCCTTTCTGTGTCCTTCTGTAAATCCCTTTATCTTTTGTATCTGTAGCTACAAATCTTCCTTTCAGGTGTTTCTTTACCTGATGTCCATTCTTCCTGCTGTGTGCTCCGTGATGCAGCTGCTCCTGTGTTTGCTCCTGTTTGCCTCGCAGTTAAGAGGGAGAAATACAGCACAAGTGGTACAGGAGTGTTTCTTAGGAAGATAATCTGTCTTCCTTTTTTTTATATTCCAGTTTCAAATGATTTAAATAAAAAAGCTTATACCTTTTAGTAAGTATTTCCCAAAGAAATTGTTTTATTGTCTTAATCTATCACTCTTGCAGTTCTGAATGGAAGTTTTTCTGACTCCCTGCTGGTTTGTGACCTACATATAGCAGATGCAGTTTGTCCTGTGCATGTATTTAGATTTTGAGAATTTTTTTTGTGGAGCTGTCACTTACTGAAGCACAGTTCTGATTATCTATTCAGAACCCTGCTGCATCACAGTCTTTCTGTTGATCTAAAATGTATGATGTGATTGACGCCGTGTGGCGACAACAAAAGCAACTGCTTAAAATAGCTGGTCCAAGCTACGTGTCTGTATTCCATGTGTTTACTTCAGGTCTAAGAATTAAATCCTTATCTGAAATTTGTCAGTCTTGAAACAGAAAGAGATGGATGTACACCTTATCAGTAGCTTGAGTGAAGATGAGATTTTTCCATGTCTTCCACTCCCAGCACAACCCTGTATTTTTCCAGCCCGTTCTTTCTCTAATTAACATGAGGGGGGAAAAAAAGTGTTGCACAGATCTGCACTTGGTAGGAGAATTAGTTTCATGTAAAAACCAACTACTTTCTAGTGGTATAGCTGAAGGGGAGAAGGGATGATGGAGTTTGAACATGAACAATAACAGGCACTGGATTTTCAGAAAATTCTTTATAAGGTGAAAGTCATGGGAAGACAGTGACTTGTTTAGAATTTTAGGTGGTTTATGTACTGCAAGTATGCAGTAAGCAGTTTCTGGATAATCCAATCTCCTTGAAATATTTGATACCTGCCTTGCTTTTTCTTCTACTTCTGCATTAGCAGTTAATGCCCTCCCTACCTTATTTTGTTATTGAAGGACCTTGAGCCATCCTTTTTCCACATTATTGTAGCATAAGGACTGCTGTTAACCCCAGACCTATAAAACATGAGTTGTGTCAGTACCGTGATATTGATTTTTAAAAGAATTTTAGGTTCTTGTTAATGCATTCTGGTTTTTTGACCCGAGTTGGGGTCTGTGGGTTGATTTTTTTTTTTTGGTTGGTTGGGTTTTTTTGAGGTCGTACCTTAGGTGTGTGTTTGGCAAGGTGAAAGGGAGTATTTGTAACTGGCATTCTCACACAGAAACATCAGTTCTGAAAACTGGGGTAAAAACACCGGTGCTGTGGATTTTGAGATTAAAATGATGAAAATGAAAATCACTGCTCCACTTCTTTCTGATCTCTCCTTGCACCTGATGACTGTGCAGCAAGTGATCTTGATAGTGAAGGTAAACTTGATTTATACGCACTTAGACTATTTACACAGTATAAAGGAAAATCCTGGCTGGTACAGAAAGAAGTCACAGACTTTGTGTGGATATCCCCGTGTGTGTGAGCTAAAGGCCATCAGGGTGTGCGTGCTCTGGTTCATGGGTGCCATCTGCTGACTCCTCCCTGCACCACACAGCGCTGGCTGTTGGAAGAGGGAAAGATAATACATGTTAAGGAACGTAGTTTTAAATACCCTGCCACTGGAATATTAAATACGAAATATGATTTTTAATCCTTACTGGTTTTGTGGAGTTAGAACAACAGTGTTCACCCCAAATGTGTTTCAGTTTCATTTCAGCCCTGCAAAATAGTTTTACGGAGGAATTATTATTACTCTCAGATTTCTTTTGCAGTGTTTTTGCTTATGGTGGACCTAGATCTTAATTTCTGCAGCACCTGAACTCAGCTTCTAGCATTTTATCTTCAACATTTCTGAAGTTTTTCCTCATTCCATGTGTTTATTCCTTCAGTGATATCCTCTGTATAGCTAGGAAGACAGACTGAAATAATTTCTTTGTTGTGCTTGCTTGCAAACCTGGTAAAATAGGTTCTTTTGTCCCTTGTGACCATACCAGCAGCACTGCCAGGTAAAGGGATATAAATAGGTGACTACACCTGACTGAGTAGCAAAGCTGAGAGAAGGGGCAAACTGGAGGAGAACAGTTTAGTTTTAGACCCTAGAGTAGTTCAGAGCCCAGTGATTTAATAGGTTTTAAGGGCAACTTCTGTTTTGTCTTGCTTGTCACAGTTTTCTTTAAAACCTAAAATCAATTTATTGCTTTGAGTCACTCAACTGAATGTTGGTGAGTATCTACTGAGAAGGAATTCAGTCCTAATAAATATTACATATGTAATGCTGTCGTCATGGGCTGCTGTAAATCAAATCTTTTTCTGGCAAGGGCTCCATCACTATAATGTGAGATTCCAGCTAATCCTCTGTCACAGAGCAGCTTTGCTCTCCATGCTGTGGAGAGGAAGCATAACCAAATGATTACTGGTCTAGTTAGGACTTGGGACCTGAATTGTGTTCAGGCTTATCTTTCTCTCCTGACCAGGGCTCCATTACTCTCCCACCTGCTGTAGCTGGATGTTGTTGAGATAAATAGAATCACAGAGTCATTAAGGTTGGGAAGGACCTCTGAGATCATGGAGTCCAGCCATTAACCCAGCACTGCCACGGGCACCACTAATCCATGTCCCCAAGTGCCACATGCACCTGCCTTTTGAGCACTTCCAGGGAGGGTGATTCCACCAATTCCCTGGGCAGCCTGCTCCAATGCCTGGCAACCTTTCCTGTGAAGAAATTTTTCCTAATAGCCAATCTAAACTTTCTCTGGAGCAACTTGAGGCCATTTCCACTCATCCTTTTGCTTCTTATCTGGGAGAAGAGACCAGGCCCCCCACCTGAATACAGCCTCCTTTCAGGCACTTTTACACAGCAAATGTATCCCAGGAATGATTTAAGGCACTTAAGCCTGGCTGTTACAGGGAGCCCCTCATCATTTTTTTTTTTTTTTCTTTTTGGTGAAGTAAAGGAGGAGAAGTACTCTTGCATTAAGATGATTAAAATCTGATCCATGTTTATGCATATTTATTGTCTTATTTGGCAAAGCCCTACTGAAGTATATAGGATTATTTGAAAGCAAGGTAATGCATAAGATGGATAAAGTTTCATTCTGGTTTAGATGAATGGCATCAGCTAAAATATGTGGTAGTAAATTATTTAAATACATTTACAGTGTTTTTGGAGCAAAATGAGAAGATTGAGCACTTGTGCTTTTCATAGCACAGCCTTGCTAAGGAGACTGTTTTTGGTAAAAATAACTTGATAAAAAGCTCTACTTTTAACTTTGAATCTTCTAATTTAAGAATAAATCGCTTGTGCTTTCTCTACTTGACTGCTAAGGGGTGGAGAGAAATCTTTGGTATTCTTATCTTTATGGGGGAGGTGGAATGTCCTCCAGATATGCACAGAAATACTTAGCAGAGCTAATTGGTGCCTAATGGGTACAGTCACTATCTAATGTGAAAAAGGTAGTTAATGAATGGACTGGAGAGAATGCTTCCTGAAATATTTGAATACATCAGTAGTTTTAAATGCATAAAACATAAGGAAAAAAAAAAGTAATTTTCAAGTCTTGCAAATAGAAGGACAGATCTCTTTGATGTGATTATTGATTATCTTAACTGTGTTAGGACTGTGATACTTGTTAGTACAGCACCTAATACAATGTCCTAGACCCTAGAGGAATAAACACAACCAAAATGAATAATGGAACACTAGTGATGCCAGGAACAGTTTTTTTAGGTAGATATGACTCATGTCCCTCTAATACCTTAAGTAATCTTGGTGATATCATGTCATATTTATGCAACTTGGACTTTTCAGTGAATCCTAAGCCAGAACATTTAATTATGAACTTCCTGCTCTAAGGTAGTAACTGAAAATGTTTTTGCTGTGTGTAGAAAAATATTAGCATAATATATTTGCATGAACTGAGTGTGGTGATTACTTTTTTTCTGTATTCTGAGTATGTAAGAGCAGATAATAAACCTTCCTACCAGTTGAATGTTTTTGCAGTTTGTTTTTTTTGTGTTGCACGTGCATATTCACGTAGTGTGTGTGCAGCCTCCAGGAAAATAATTCTGATATGGAAGCTGATATGTGATTTGCTTGGACTAGTAGAACAGTCAGGTAATTTTAAGAACAGCAGGAGGAAGTGTGCTTGCCAGATTTCAAACAAACGAGTTACTGGAGCAGTTTAGGCAACTCAGACTGGGCACATGAAATTTTTTAGGTAGAGAGACAACTCATCACTGCAAGAGTTACTGTTTTATTTGCAAACCAGTTTGCTCTAGGTGGAATATCTTACTTCTGCTGGCGGTGGTGGAAGAGCCTATAGGCCAACTAGCAAAAGATGGTTTTGTATGCTCGGAAGCCATTATGATGAGTTATATTGTAATCCAAAGTTTGGGTAAATGTGGTGAGATATTTAAAATGTACTTTTCAGTGATATTTAAGTGGCAGTCACGGAGGAGTCGACAGAGATTTGTCAGACAAAAAGACAGAATCTTCTCTAAGCTCTTGGCAATACAAAGTGTATTGTATTATTTGACTTTGAATTTGACTTCTCTCTACTTCAGGGGGTTTTTTGCGTGTACAAGTAAGCAGGCTGCCCTGCTTTTCCTCATGCACATTATAGTTAAAAACCTGTAATGAGAAGGTCTGAAACCAACACATTCCTTTTTGAGTCTGAGAGTGGTAACAAGTGCCCATTTGCCTGAGTAGGATGGGAATTGTTTTATTTGGTGCATCCAGGTGTCAGACTAAGGTGTGCTTTGTCCTCATCAGGAGTGTTTGTTCCTCAAATTACTATTGCTGTCCTGAGCAATTAAGTTCCTGCATTGTATCTTCACAGGATCAGGCAGACATGGTTTGGAAGGGATCTCTGGAGGCCATCTGGTCCAGCCTCTGCCTCCAAGTTTAGGACTATTGCCAACACTAGTTGAGGTCAACTCTGACTTTTTTTTCATCAGCTCTTGAAAACCTCCGTGTAATTCCACAGCCTCTCTGGGCAGATGACACCTGTATTACCCTTCAAGTGAATTTTTTCTTTTTTTCTTTTTCTCTTTTTTTCTTTTTTTTTAATTGAAACAGAAGTCTTTGCCCCTTCTTTACTATTTTACTTTCATTTGCGCTTTCAGCACATTCGCGATTTGCCTTGTTGCCCAGAGTGCTTGAGAAGATACTGAGCAGTGTGTGCCCTGATACTGACCCTTGTGATATTCATCTTGTTATTTTTTGTCAAATGAATGTTGAGCACTTGATAATTAGTGCTCCAGCCTGTCAGTTCAGCAAGTTCTCAACCCATTTTAACAGTCTGATCATGCAGCCCATACTTCCTCAAATCACAAAACGAGATCATTGGGTCAGGACTTAGATAAGTCGGTCTTAGTGAAAGCTCTTTAAAGTGCTTATGAAACAGGTGATATTTGCATTATATTTGAATGCTTAGTATTAGTGTATTATTTCTTGTGTCTGTGGTTTTGTTTTTTTAATGTCTGAGAGTGATTTTCAGAGCTCATTTTGCCTTCTGTGAGCTACTGGACCCTGAAACCTCAGCTGCTGAACACTCAAAGAAACCTTGTTTGTTCCTTGGAAGCAGCTGAGCCCTGGGAAAAGCGGGCTTCCAGAGCAGGAAATAGCAGGAGAGGAGAAAGGTGAAGAGGAAGAAACCTGCAGTGCAACAGAGTTTTGGTAAGTCAGAAGCAGAAGCTGCAGAGACACTGGAAAGGGACTTCCCAGGGAATCAGAGAACACATTGGGTTTCCTGCAGTGCAGGAAGCCACTTTATTGCTGGATGGAAAGTTCCCTGCAGGGCAGCCCTTCTATCTCTGAGGATGCAGCAGAAAGGGGTAAATTTGCTTCCAGCTGTGTTTCATTTCTATTTTCTCACCGTGAGGCTTCTGTATTTTAAAATGTTCAGATTCCAGTCTTCAGTCACAGATAACTGCATCGTGTGCCACGTCAGCAGGCGCAGAGCCAGCAGGCTGAAGGAGGTGATTTATTTTATTTACTGGTGAAGCAACGTCTGGAATATGTGTCTCGTTTTGGGCTTCTGCACACAAAAAAAGATGTAGACAAGCTGGAGAGGGGCTCCGAAGGGGAGCATGTAATGAGGAGAGCCTGTGTGTGGGGTTCGGTTTGTTCAGCCTAAGGAGAAGAGTAAGACTCTGGAGGGACCTAATTGTCCTCTGCCACCAAGTCAGTGTAGAGAAGAGACAGACTTTTCTTTCAGGTGCACCACAGAAGGCAGCAAATAAACCCAGTCAGAATTTCTGACCTCAAAACTTAAAAGGAAGAAACAGTTTTCACAATGGATAAGCACTGAATCAAGCTGCTAGGAAGGCTGAGGAACCTCTATCCTTGGAAGATTTTTTGGAAGTTGACTGAGCAGGGCCCTGACCAATCTGATTTGACCTTGAAGCTCTCTGTGCCTTGGGTAGAAGGTTGCACCAGATGACCTCCAGAGGTCCCTTCCAAAGTAGATTATTCTGCTGGCCTATAAAACATATGGTTGCATGGCACTTTATTGGAGTGTCTTGGAAAGTAATATGGATTTAGGTACATGGCTGTTCTTTTGTTCTTTGACTTTTGAAGGAAAGTCAGGCATTTCTTGGTGCTGTGTTTCTCTTAGGGCTTTGTAAAGCATTTAATTTTTCCCTGTGAAGATTGACATCTGCTGAAGAAAACTGATTCACTGTGTCTGGTGTCAGCCTTTTTCTTGTCTAATTGGCAAAGGTAGAGTTTCCTTGTGTACAACCTGCCATAGATGGAGTGTGGGTGGTTGCAGGCCTCTTAAAATCACGCTTTTATTTGGACTTATTCCTGGCCCTTCTGTGCATTGTTGTTCCTACAGATCAGAAGTTCTCATCTTAGTGTTCCTTCCTGCATAACTAGGAAGAAATGGAAAATAGATCAGAATTCTGACACCAACCTTATCTTTCTTGCATTGATTAAATTTAATTTTTTTCCACACGGTGGCCAAGTACCCTGTGCTGAAGTTCTTACTTTGACAACCTCTGCTAAAGGAAGCTGTCTCTGGACTGAATCTTGCCAGAGTGGGTCTGTTGTATCTGCGTGTGGATGTGGTATTTCAGTCTACTTTTGAACCTAGTTTGTGTTCTCTGGACTGAGCGTGCCTGGAATGCCTCTTCCACTTCAATTTTGTCCCAAGAAATCCAATTTGCACACTCAGCCTGAGCACTGGTGTAGAACGAAGTGTGATAGGTGAGGGTTGTCAGGAGGTTTGCTTCAAAAGCGCAATCCCGGTCTGAACTAAATGCAAATATAGTTGCACCTATAAAATGCTGTTGTGTACATGAAATGTATTGAAGTTGATATTTTTCTTACCTGCTTGTGGAGACTTAAAACTTCTTCCTGGAGCCATATATAACATGAGCCTAAGTCATGTAAGCTCTCTAAAACATTTTAAAAGAAAAATACATTTTTGGTAATGAGTGACTATTGCATTGCCATGGATTGTATTCTGATCTTTCTCTACTGAACAGCCATCTGCAAATGTGTTGTGCTAGGGTGTGCTTTGCTGAATTTCAGATGTGGAGAGAGAGAATAAGAAGCAAGAGGGACAGAAAGGCAAATAATGGGAGAGGGGAAAAAATGTTAAATGTAGGGTTTGAGTCATTCCTTAAATTATAGTGCGAAATGTTAAATATGTGGAAAGTCATGCCTGATGAACCTGCTGTTGGTCTGTGGTGAAGTGATGACCTCAGTGGATGAGGGGAGAGCAGTAGATACTCTTTATCTTGACTTTAGGTCTCTTGGCTCTGTCCCCTGTACCATCCCCATGCACAAACTAATGAAGTAGGTACTAGATGAGCAGACAGCAAGGAGGATTGAAAAGTGGCTCAGCTGCTGAGATAAAGAGCTGTGATCAGCAGCACAAAGTCCTGCTGGAGGTCAGACATTGGTGGTGCACCCCTGGGGTTGCTGCTCGGGCTAGTGCTGTGCATAAGCATCTCCCGTAGAAGAGTGAAGAAGCTGAATCCAGGCTCTTCTCTGTGGTGTTCAGTGAAAAGGAATACAGTGGACACAAATTGAAAAAAAGGAAAATGAATTTAAATATTAAAAAAGAAGTTTTATTAAAAACCTTCTCTTTATGGTAAAACGGTCAAGTGTTAGCACAGTTTGCCTAGAGAGACTGTGGACAGTCTTTGGAAATACTCAAATCCTGACTGGGTGTGACCCTGAGCAACCTGCTCTAGTTTGACCCTGCACAGAGCAGGGGGTTGGGCTGAATGATCTCGAGACTTGTCCTCCAGCTGCAGCTATTCCCTGATTCTTACTTATCTTCCTTCCCTTATAAAAAACTCATGGCTTCATGCAGTGCATTCCTAAAAAAGCTGTGTATGAAGCAGAATTTTCTTTGTACATTCAGGATTGTTGATGTGCTGGTATCAGACTACTCCTGGTTTCTGTTTGCCCTCACTTAAATTTATCATTGCAGACCACTTAATTTAAAATGATCAATTGCTCGTACTGATTTAGCACTCCCTAGAGTCGTTTTATCACAGACTTTATTACACAAATTCAGGCACTTCTTTGACTGGCCCTTGTTGAAGTTTTTGCCCAAATTAAAATCAAACTCTGTGGAAGTAAAATGGCTGCTAGTATGTTCTTAGTTTAGGTTATAACAAGCTCCTATTAGATTTGGATTTGAAACTGTATCCCCAGTTTACTAATAGACATAACCCACCGTTGTCTGTGCTTCGTTGGCTCTTTTGTTAAGAATCTTCTTTAAGTTGTCTTGAATAATTCCTTTTTTTTTTCCTGACTTGAGTCATCAGCACAAAAACTGGAGTTGATTCAGCTTTCCAGTTCTTACCTGGCTCCTTAAATCCAGTTGGCCTGGTTTAACGTTCGCTTACGTGAGCTTTGCTGGCAGTGTAAAAACTTGAATGACTTCAACCAAACTCTTGTTCCTTTTCTGATGTCTTTTTTGTTCTTTTGTGCTGAGTATGTCGCAAATACCTCTGCCCTGGTTCCAGGTGGCAGGCCCAGACAATCAATCAAAGTTTATCTGTGCTCAGCAAACTTCAACTTTAAGAACTGTTCTTCCCCTGGTTTTGTGGCTGCAGGAAGGTATTGACCAGCGCAGCCTCTGAACGGAGCTGACCATGCACTTGGGTATCACGACTCCCACGCTTTCTCCCAGGCTATTTCATTATTCAGCATGGCTGGTAAGCATCTTCCCCGTGAATCACTGTGCCCATGGTTCTGATGTACTGGAAGATGCAAAATGGTGTGAGATAGGAATGTGCTCAGGATTCTTTTTTCCCCTCTCCAACGCGAGATCGCTCTTACGTATTCATGCCGCTGTTTTACATTCCCATTTCAAATTTATCGCCTTCTTTGCTCTGCATTTATTCCCTCCCACACTTAAACATCCTTCAAATCACTCCTGTCTTTTTATTTCCCACAGCAGTGCCAATCATCCTGTCCTGTTAACATTCCCACAGACATCTTGGAGCTTGTTTTTCAATGACAGGAGTGTATTCACTTCCTATGCCACCGTCATCTTTTCTCTCTCCTTAAATTGTGCTGAGGTGTTGTGAAGTGACACAATCACTTGTCTTTCTTTACCTGGAAGTATCCTACTGTCAAACCCTGGGAAGGCAGTGGCTTTTTCCAAATGCTAGTTACGTTACCTTACCCAGGTTGTTGGTCCTGGTCAGCTTTTGGTCCCGATCTTGGTCTTTCATGCTTTGAGGACTTTGAGCCATTGGCAGATCTCTGAGTGCTGACCTGCTGCATGAGTTGTCGTGGGTCATGCGTGGGTTGTCATGAATATGACAGATAAAATTGCTGCTAATAATACAATTCAATAGAAGATATTCACAGCCTTCCCACGGATTGGTACTTCCGCTGCTGGCACTGAAGGGAGTGTTCTCCTCTTCTGCACTTAGTTCCTGCACCAATCTTGCCTTCTCTCCATTAGCAGTTTTCTGTTTCAAATTATTTATTGTACGTGAGCCTCCATTCATTTATCTGAAATAAACCATACTAGACAAAAATCTAATAAAGGTTCTCTTCAAAAAGAGTCCATCTTTAAACTTTTACTGCCTTATTTTAGCATTCAAGTGTATGGATTGCAATGATCTTTTTTGAAACACCTTCCAAAAATCTCTTGAATTTGTGCAGGCTTGTGCTTGCCTGCCATATTTCTGCCTTTCTTTAAGAAAGCTGTATTTATGTTTGTCCAGTCATGGGGTTTTATGAGTTGGTGACACAACCCCAGACTGATGAAATTTAAGGTTGTTCTAACCCCCTGCCTTTGACTTGAGGTGAAAGCTTCAGATGTTTTTTATCAGAATATAAAAACAATGGACTAAAGCAAGAAAGTACTCAAATAATGAGATCTCAAAAGTAATTTGACAAGATTAAATGGTTAGAAAACTTTATTCTGCAAAAACAGGATGTAGAGGGAACACAGGAGTCTCTTTTTCTAGTTCAGCCACTTTGAGTGGCTTTCAAGATTGCAGCAGATTCTGAACATTGATAAATGGAGGTCTGAGATAGTGGAAAGAAAGAAGCTTGGGTTTGGTTCTCTGTTATCTGCCATTTTGAAGACTGAAATCTCTGTCTGGGATCTGTTTGTTCTTTCCTTTGAATTTAAAACTGCATGGACTTCAGGTCACTTTTATTTATGTAAGTTCTTCTGCAGTGTTCTGTTACTTAACAAATTCGTGTTGTTAATACCAGTGCCTCTGGCTTCCCATTCACCAAAGGAAGTAATACTTCAATTCCAGACAAAGCAAATTCTGTACAACTGAATTCTCAATCATTGTTACATATAAAGAATTACGGACAGAAAACAATATAAATTATTAAAATATTACAAAAATTATTATATTGGTTGCAGCATGCAGCTGTCCTGTGGATTATAAAATCACTGTTTGAGAATAGTGACTTTTAAACGACAGGAAAAATACCTCTGGATTCTTTTTCTGCCTTTTAAAATTTTGCTTTGAAAAAATATTATTCCTTTGATCACCTTTTGCTCTAGAAGTAGTGCTAAAATAGTTCTTAACCTGTAATTCTGTCTACATTTTAGGGGCAGAGGAACTGCTGTTGGTTTTGAGCATTAAGCTTGCATAAATGTTTTACTTCAGAAATTTGTGTAGTTGTAAATAAACCAGCAAAAATAATTATTTGTGTTTATCTTGATAAACGGAAGAATTTAATTAGCAAATTGAAAAACAGCAGTTGTTGTAACTGGGGAATGGCTCAAAGGCTTTAGAGGAAAAGTCAAAGATGTGGGCCATTAAAATTTAAATAATTTTTTTCTAGACTTAAATTGATGTTTAGAAAATCCTAGCAATGCCTTGAAGATTCTCTGTGGCACGATTTTGTACTTGGTAACTACTCTGTCTTTCAGAAAAGCTTTTGTAATCTATGTACTTTCAAAATGCCCCATCCCTGGAAACAGCCAAGGTCAGATTCGACAGATTGCTCATTGCAGGGGGGTTGGACTAGATGACCTTTAAAGGTCCCTGCTATGATTCTGTGATATTTAGTAGCTTTTGAACATTTATTTTACAGATTTGTAGCTAACTCCATGTGTAAGTGGATGTTAATATAGAAACCTTTCTGTCTGTCATCCACCTTTTCCTTTGTAGCTTTACAGAAACAAGGAAGCAAGTTGGGACTGTCATGAGGGATGCCAGAATGTGTGTCTTTATGAGTGAGTGTGGTTTCAGTCCCTGTGGGTTTGTGTTGCTGCCAGGGTGGGCCCAGTTTGAGCCCCTGTGGCTGCACAGTGCCCCTGGTCCGTGACCACTGTGCTCCCTTGGCTCGTAGCCTTGGCAGACTGCTGGGAGTCTTTGGTGCCTAGCAAGAGGCTCTCCTTTTATGTGCAAATTTTATGTATTATGTCCATCACTGCAGTGAATGTGATGCCTTGAAGGCTTCAGTGGCCTTCTCTTAGGACGGTCTAACGTGGAGCAGACTGCCCTGAGACAATCTGTGACTTGATACAGGAATTGTTTTATTGGGAAATTGGTTCTTTTTAGAATCTGCTCACTGTATATGGCCTGGTCCATGTCCCTTCAGAAATTTGGCTGCATTGTTGGTGTATGTAAAATACTTTGTAAATGGCAACCAGACACTGCCATCACATTTTAGGATGCTACATGCACATTGACAGGACAGGAAATGGGAACTCTTTCAGTTGCTATGTCCAAAAGATAAGACACTATTTTTTGTTCAAGTTGTAATTCAGTTATCTTCAAGGAATGTTTCTTGGCCCATGACTGTCTTCAGTTTTTTCCATATGTCACAGAAACACAGACATGCTTGAGACACACACTGAGATTCATTCCTACTCTAAATTACTGCCTCAGCTGCAGGGCTTATCCTTTCCGTGCGAAGGGGTTGCTATCACTGGATATCATCCAGTGTTAGAACACTCTTTAGTTCTCTTTTAAGTGCTAATTTGAAGAGTTTCTACTGTTACACACATTTTGGAGCATGAATTTCTTCTTGTTCAAGTCGATAAAACCAGTGCTATGGAATGAAACAAAGCAGTTCCAAGTGGTCCTTTGAGAGAGCAGGTGGTGCAGCCAAGGTGCCTCTTGCTGAGTGTCTGAGCCTAAATTTGTCTTTGTGGCCTGAGGAAATTGTAACGTGGTTGGTGGTGTCTCAAGTGAGCCGAAGTAGGATTTTGCTTGGGACTCTTAAGTTGAAGGATGAATATGAAGTTCTGACTGTAAAATCTCAGCTTATGACTAAAATGTATAGATATTACTTTAAAAATTAATATTAAATTGCAAATTAAGACTTAAATATTTTTTGTCTTTTCAACAATGAGGAAACAATCCACTTTCTACAGTAAGCTCTGCTTACTGCAAGGAAAAAGAGAGTGTTGAAACAAATTCGTATTTTATGGTAAACATTGGTATGGATAACCTCACATCAAAGGGCGCAAGGTGGAGAGGACTGGAGTTTTTTAGTCAGACACTTCTTTCCCCCCTTAACTGAGATATTGTGCACTGTATAAAAAATGAGGCTATTGGATTAACTCTTAATGGTTGAAATGTTTGAGTGCTTCAGTGCTGGCACTTTCCATTCATAGCTCATTTGCATTGTTCTAATTTAAGTGACTAAAGAGAAAATTAAGTGGTCTATAGCTATGTGATAAGCTTTTAATTGGAGTTGTATGCATAACTTCCATGAATTGATTCATGTAACTAGAATAGAATATTACCATGAAATTGTGTTAACAGATTGCAAAAATAATTGGCAAATTAAAGTTAAATCACCAATAAATATTCTCAGATAATTTGATGAGCTTACTTGTGAAGAAATACTAACTAAACATAACTAAATATGCATTGCTTGGTGATGAGGTGAAGTCAGCTGTGATAAGGTTGTGAGCAAAATTCAGAGTGGAATTAACTGGGACACAAGTGGTCATGATTAGGCATGCAGAATTGAGTAGCAGGTAAAGTCATCCTGTACTAACAGATAATTTTAACTAGAGTTTTTGTTAAAGACTCCCCTCATTTGGATGTTTAAATCTGTCTTGGACAAAATGATAGATGGGCTGGGCTACAGAGAACAACTCACATCAGATTATTGGGTCTGCATCTGTGCATCTGGGCATGCACACATCGAAGGCAGTTGCTGTGGGACCAAAGTTATGACTTTGTGGAAGTTTTACTTCACATTTTGTGAGATCCAGTGACTATATGTTTTTTAGAGCTTTGCAATTGGAATGTCTGAATACAGTTTTTGAAAAAAAAAATTAATTAAACAGGTCCATTAGGCTCTAGAAAGTATCTTCAACTGCTAAAGTGTGGCTGGGAGTGGAGGCAATTAAAAAGTCTTAAAAATGGCCAACAATATCAGCACAGATGTGGACTGTTGTGTGCTACTGGGTCTCTAAGCTTAGAGTATTCTTGGCAGACTTAGTTACCTGGAGTAACTGCAGGTGTGGTTTTGGAGTCAGGTCTAGGTCCCAAATGTGTGTAACCTCTTGATGTGAAATCTACAGAAAATTAACCAGCAGGTTCCCAAAGCCAAACACGATCACAAGCTGAGTTTGCATAGGTGTGAAGCAACCAGAAGATTATGAGAGGCTGTAAAAGAATGAAAAAGTAGAGGATGAGAAAGTCTTGCTTCCAGGAAAACAAGAAACTTCAAAGAAACAGTTATTTCTGTTTTTTCCAGTTTTAACAAGTGCTTCTGATTAAAACTGAATTACTTAAAGTAAAATGGAAAAAAAAAAAGAAAAAACCAAACCAAACAAACAACCTACAAAACAAATAAACCCTATTCTAAAGTAACAGCTGAGCTTGCCGTAGGTTAGTTGGACCCAAGATTTGAGTTCTCCCCTTCTGCCTTTGGCTTTATTAAACCTTTTTCCTTTTTCTACTTTCCTAGAAAAAGTAGAATGAGATGGAATTTTTGTATGGAAAAGTTCTGCTACTGGAAGAAGCTTTGGTTTGGGGAATATCATGTGCTTGGGTTAGTTGTTTGAGGCTCCATGTTTCAGAAGGAAGCTGACTTTTTAAATATAGATCATTTGCTTTGAAATAAGAACAATTTTCTGTCACTCACTTGTACTTTAATGTATTTGCTATTTAATTACTGTCAGTTTAATATTGACAATACAGCGTCAAGTTCTTTTATTAGAGAGTGAACCAACAAATAGAATAACTAAATGATTTGGAACTGTATTAAATACCTTCTGAAACCACACTGATACTTCATATATGAGATGCCTGTATGGGAACTAGTTCTGCTTTAATTTTTACTTTTTTTTTTTGATGTCTCTTTAGAGCTGTATCACACTTCATAAGAAATATGGAGGTACTGAGTAAATTGAGAGTTCAAAACATAGGAATGGAACTGGTTCTAGTCCTTTCCTGGGCTGGGTCAGTGGAAGACTATTTCTTGAGTTCTAGTTGGGAAAATAAGTTTGGGTTTTAGAGAGAGCAAAAGGGGGAAACTAAATCTGATCTATCTTCAGATAAGATACAGGCTCTTAAACGGCCCATCGTGGTCTCTTTCTTCTGTTTGTGAAATCATGAAATCAGTCTTGTAAGGAGAAACTAGGATAAATCCATTTTATAAATACATTACAAGTGCACTAATATCTTAGAATTACTCAGATTTCTCTCTTTTTCTTTCCTGATCATCATTTTCATGCTCTAGGGGAAAAAAAACTTCCTTAACAGATTTCTCATTTCACTTTAGAGCCATTGGAATCTTTATACCTGACTTTTAGGTCACATTGTATCTAATCTCCATCTGTCTTTTGAACATAAGTAAAAAAATAATAGCAGAGGATTTATCAAAATAGACAACAGTGTCATCTGTAATGGAGACAAGAACTAATATGTGTATATGGCAAATTTTAAGTATCAACACCTTTTTTTTGTCTGCAGTTTGATCTGGGGATTAACAGAAGAGACTATTTGATTTAAAGTGTTGCAGCAAAATAAATCCCACCCTATAATATCAGGATAAAATAGCAATTACGTAAGAAATCTATTATTCATCGCTTCATTATTTGCTGTCTGACTGCATGCTGTTTGACAGTGGACTTTTTTCTCTTTTACTTTTTTTTTTCCCTCTTTTGAACTGGGCTGCTTTTGCTGGCTTGGCAGTAAACGCTGTTTTCTCTCAGCACAGGCATTAAATCTCTCACCTGCGTGTCCTGTGCAGAGCTGCAGTTGAGAGATAAGGTTGGTCTCTCTCACAGCAGTGAGCATTGGTATTCCAGGCTCTTCTTTCAAGGGCATTTTGCTGTGATGAAGCGTCTGAAATGACAAGGAAAACATACAGGCATGTTAAATACCCTTGCTAGTCTGAGACGAGTAAGGGTAAATGGAAATGATTTAAAAATACATTTTGAAGCTGTTAACAGAGCTCGTGGATAACTGCAAATCACAGCTTTAGGCAGGAGTATTACAGACCCATTCCAACTGGCAGCATCCATTAAATAACAAACAGTAATGGAGAGTACTTGTCCTGCCCAGCTTACACTTAAAATCTAAATAAAACACAAAGCTCTGAGCCGTCCTGAATGTGTGTTCCTGCATGTTCTTCATCCAAGGTCACAAAGGTAGTTCTTGTGAAGAACTGAATCCATTTCTTCAGTGTCTTGTTCCTGTGACAGCCTCTGAGCACCTCCATCTTCCTACTGGGAACTGAGGAGGTGCTTGGGATTTCAGTTTCCTGCAGCTCTCAGAGCACTGGCCTGGCATCCTCTGTGTGTGTGAATCTCGTACAGAATCCATGTGGGACCTGGTTTTAATTCTGTTTTCAAGTGTTGCAAGAATAAACATATGTAAGGACTTTGCCTGTTTTGTAGTCTGTGGTCATTATTACTTTTATAAAATTAAAGACAGCATAAAAATCTGTTTTACCCGTGCTCATTAACATGGGATGCGTTGACAGAGCAGGTGTCACCATTCCTGTCTTGCTGTTGGAGAAATCGAGGCACGGTGAGGAGTTTGTGTAGCATTCAGTTCAAGTTTAACTCTTATATTTCAGCATCAGTTTATACATATGTGCATAGGTGCTAGATGCTTAAGTTTCAGTTGTAGTTGCTGGAAATCTCATTAGCAGTCAGAGGCTGGAGAGAAATTCAGGCTATCCTAAACTACACAGCAAGTGATTGATTAGCAAAATCCCACCCTAATAGTCCATGGAGTGCGCTGAACAGGGAGTGTGTTGAACAGTTGCCCAGATAATAAGTGCTAACTTAAATATCTTAAAGAACCTCTTGGGACCTCTGGCTGATGGTTCAGAGGAGAGAGATCTTCCAGAGGTCCTTGATCATGTCTGTCAAGCCTGTGTGTGTGTCTTGGATACCCCTAGGCATCTCCCATTGCATTAGCTATCCATGCTAGAGCCATGAAATTAATTCCCAGATCTGTTGCTTATACTGGCAATGTGTGTACCAGCATGTGAGCATCTATGTTTAGTTCTCTTAGTTTGAAACCTATGCAATTTATCAATGATCCTGTGTAGACAGGCTGCAAATAAATTCAGCTTTCACTGCAGGGTTATGATCTTCTGTTGCCAGGGATTCGTGTGTGTGTGTTACGCATTCTGTAGGTGGTCATGGGTTCACCAGGCGAATCAAGGATGTCCTGACTCCTGAACTGCAGCAGTTCATTTTACCAGAGAGAGGGGTTTGCAGTTTGGGACCATAACAGTTGTTTTCCTGTGTGGATCTGGCACAGAAAGGGATTTGTAACTGTTCTGAGTTGACAGAAGACACACGCACGGATTTCCACCCCCTCACACCTCCCTGAATTTACTTGGAAACGAAGGACTATGAATGGTTCAGCCACGTTAAAATAATTGAGCAGCTCTGACTCACAGTTGCAGCTTGTGTGTAGCTAAATGAGACAGCAGAGTGATGCTGCCTGACTGACACAGTTGTTTATGCAGTCACTGAAGTATTCTCCCATCATGTGCAGACCTTTGAGTTGTTTGATATTATCTTTGTTAAAGAGGGAGAAATCCTTCATAATGCAGATGATTTGTTTTATTTTCTTGGATACCCTCCGATTCCGAGAACTAGAAGCGTGACTAACAGAAAGTTATTGCCTACAGAAAAGCAAAATATCACTTAAAATACAGTAAAGTTACCTTTCCAAAAAGCAAAGCCAGCCAAGGCATTTTCTAAGATCAAAAGTCTCTGCATGTATGAGGAACTTTTTGATTTAGGATTATTCTAAGTTTAATTAAACTTTTCTTGTCTTGTCAAGATTCTGTGTCTTTAAAAATCTCCATAAGAATGATTATTTATTATGAGAAGGGGTGAATTGGAGTCTTTTTTTTTGCCACAATTGATGCCAATTTCAGATTTGTGGAAACTTTAGCTTGTGGGTCAGACTCATCTCGGGAAAATCAGAGGGTTCGTAGCTGTTGGATAGTTCAGTGTTCCTTATTTACTGTGAATGATTGTTAGATGTTCTATTTAAAAGATATATTTCCAAACAGTTTGATGGCCATTCTCTTTGCTGGTGTATTCTTCTGGCTGGATTTTTCTGGTGCTTCCATCCTTTTTGGGGGTAATTGTCTTTAGCACGAGCCAATGCTCACTGTCATGAGAAAAAACATTTTTATTTTCCTTCTGTGGCTGAGCTGAACCCTACCCAGTGTTCACCATTGTATTTTCTTTATCCTTGTGAAGCACTTCTTTGAAGGAGCTAACTTTGGTCCTGAAGAATGTTTCTAGTTGGCCTTTCTTTTCTTCTGCTGCAGACAGAGAAATTGGAAGAATTGTATTCTTTTCTGGATTTTTTTTCAGGGCCGTCTCTTACATTACTAAATTTTAATGGAGTTTTAAAAGTATTTATCATTTCTAATTCCATTAAAAAATTATATTTGTAAAAGTATGTTCCTATTGACAGGTGGGAGCATGGTTTAAATGCTGTTTACTTGTGTAGTAGGCTGAACGAGATCAATAGAGATGCACATCATTAAAAACACTTCAATCAGCCATAATGTGAATCCATTCCCAGTGTTCCATTCAGCCCTCAAAGGGTCATTGATGGAGGGCTCCTTTTTATTTTTCTGCATTTGAACATTGACTTAGTTAGGTTTGCACCTGCAAGCAGAGCTGCTACAAAACTAACCCCTCTGGTACCAGTGATAACAAGCACAAGCTTCATCCAGAGAGCAAAAAAGTCAGGATTGGTTCTGAATTTAGCTGCTGGTTTTGGTTGCCGTGTGTCTGATGTTACTGAGGTCCAGAGCCAGTGGAGTTTCCCTAAGGCTAAATCAGTAGTAGTTTGCTTGGAAAAGGAGGGTCAAGATTTTGCAGAAGTTTTTTTTAATGACTTGAGAGTTGAGCTTGAAAATCTTAAATCTGTGGTGCTGCTCAAATGTGTTAAGCTGAGACACAGCTGTAACTACAAAAGGAAGACAACTGCACACCCTGGAGTAAAGGCTCGGACTGCATTATCCCAGAACTGTACAGATCCAGAATGCAAGATTGCATTTGACAATGCAATCGAACGACATGGCTTTTATTTTCCTTCTGGTTGGGGAAGCTTGTTGTATTTCTGGAGGCTGATTAAAATACAAGACCTGATCGTCAAGTGTTAATCATCAGAATCTAGTGATGCTATGGGGTTACTGTGGTGCCTATGAAAGAACAATAACCTGGAATATTGCTCTGAGTTCTAGAATCTGTCTGATGGCTGTGCACGTGACTGTGAAAACTTGGGATTTCCCTGCTCAGCCTGATTTTACAAATGATCCTCAACTCCTAAATTCAGCCCCCTGAGATATTCACAGGTAACGAGCAGTGCCCCTTGAGTTCCATGCACAACTGTTACTGTGGACAAACATTGAAACAAACTAAGAAGCTTCTGAATGACAGTTCAAAGCTTTCCACTTTCTGTTCTCAGAATTCATGGTCATGGTCTTAAACCCCATGTAAAATTGGTGAGGGATGGCAGTAGAGTTACATACTGGTACCAGTTTGTGATCTGGAGAACCTACTGAATGAGTATCGGTACAATGCTGAACTGCAGGTCTGTCCATATCAATTTCTATTTATTAAATATGATATTTAAAATATGCATGAAACAGGGCTTCATTTTTTCTTGGGAGTTTGGTGAACTGAATTTAGCAAGACTGTCTAGAGACAGAGTTAAGAAATTCCTTGAAAGAAATTGAAATGCTTTTCTTTAAATTTGGATGAAAAGCAAGTCTCTTGAACTGGAGAAATAAGTCAATATTAACCAATTTTAAAGTGTTCAATTATAAATTTTTCATTAACATTATGTGAGACTATAAGGAATTGTAGAGTGCCCTGAAAAAAACCATTCACATAGGAATATGTCTTGATTCCAAATGAGAAGTGAGCAGTAACAAATAGAATATGACATATATTGAAAGATATTAGATGGAGTACTCAAAAGCTTTGTAGAGTTCTTCTATTAGGTAATCTTTGTTTTCAAGAAGCAAAAACATCTAGGTTATCTTTGTAAAGAGCTCACTAAAATACCCTAGTGAGCTAGAGTGGTTTTTTAAGGGGAAAAAACAGGTTATACTTTGGAATAGGCAAGAAGAAGCAAGAAATGAAAGTAATTGTGATCTCAGTAAGGTTTCCTTATTCAGATGGAGTGGAAAAATTGCAGTGATTCTCTTTTGAAAGGAGATGAATAGCAGAAGTGCAGGAATAATCATGCAGTGGAACAGGTCAGTTTGCACATCAGGTGCCAGTTTTCATAAGATTAAGGCTATTGAAATTGATAGGTGACAGTTTTTAAAGAAGAAAAAAGGAAAAAAATAATTACAGAACTATCCAGTGTTGCTCTGTATTGTAAGATCTTTTTTCCATCACTGCCATAAAACCACACTCAGGCCAGGCATCACGCCCACTCTGGATGTGTTTATGGACCTTGGAGACCATCACCATCTGATTCTTGATCTTTTCCAAATGCTTGTTTTGTTTTCATCCTGTTTGTCCATCACTATTAAAACTTTCATAAGACTCAGACACATGCCTCATCTTTGTTTTCAGTGTTTCTTTCCAGCTCTTTGATAGCACTTACTGGCTCCTCACTTTTCTATGGCATGATTTTTCCATTGCTGTCTGCCTACAACTGCAATCAGGCCTTTATGGCTTTTTTTCTCTGTTATCACAAACATATTATATTCAAATATATGAACAAAAGGTCCTGTAAACACTCACAAAAATGCTAACTTCAAACTCTTTCTAAAAAGTGGTTTCCTGTGGTTTATGAAAAATCTTGACAGTGATGAAGCGACCAATGTACAGAGCAATTGATAATCATGACAAACAATATTGATTCATTTACTGCCTTCTGCTGCCCTGTCCATTTCTGTTGGCCTGTATAGTTTGGGGTTGTAAAATATTTAGTGCTTGGATATGTTTTTGTCCTGGCTATGGATCTTAGTTTGTGATTACTGCTGGGGAAGTTGCTATAAATGCAAGTTGAAATGTGGGAAAATTATTTAATAGATCTTGGAAAAGAATGCTCTGATAAGAGATCTTGGCTCATCTGTCTCAGCATCTAATGTCACTGCCCTTTCACAGTGAAGAATTTCTTCCTAACATCTAATGTTAGTATGCTCAGGAGTTTATCTTTGAGTGAAGTGGAGGTAAGCAGAGCAGTCTCACACTGAGCCATGAGCTACTCCTAGGTTCATACCAATAGTTAAATATTTTAATTCTCCCTGTTAAATCTGACGTATCCATAAATGCCAATTCTAGGCCTACAACAATTAAAAGTAATTTATGGATCACAAGAATGAAATGTTAGAGGAAAAATAATGGTGCCGGTCTGGGATAAAGATCACTTTAAAAGTCCCAGACATGTAGATATTTTATTTCTGTCATTAAAAAAATGATAAAACTTGCAAAGAATAAACAGACCACTGAGTCAGCAGGTGTAAAGCATCTTCACTTCTGCTTGTTTCTTTTGTTGAACACTTGTATTTGTGAAGGGTTAACCCTTAGGATGGATGGTGTAAAGGCTGCCTACTGCGAAGTCCTAATTTCAAGGAAATTTTCATGTTCTGTTCTTTGAAGGGGTATTGACTTCCAAATCACACACAGACATGCCTCTGATCTTCCTGGGGATGAGTCACAGTGCAACGTGGATGCGAAGCACTGGGATCAAATTTGCAGCGTGTTGATCACTGCTGATGACGGGACGAGATGTTCTCTAATCCCGTGTGTGGGGTTAGAGAGTGTGCTTTATTAAAAAAGAGGACTTAGCGCTATTAAAAGCAGAGTGCTGAGGTTTTTGTTGATTCGAGGGTTTTTTTATTAGTGCTCTGCTGTAGATTTTAAGGTATAATAAAGTAACAAATGTTACGTTGAGCTTAGTGGCTTTAAATGCTGGGTTAATTTACACTCAGAGCGGAGCTTTCAGTGTCAGGCGATCTCTTTTCTTTTTTTTTTTTTTTGCCACCATAAGCACTCAGCTGAAACAACAGCTATGACTCAGTTGACAGTGAACGCTGCTTGAATTGATTTAGTCCGAGTTCAGATTTAGCACATAATCATGTTCAATTTGATCCACTGTGCTGCCTAGAGATAAAAGGGTTGAAAAAATAGATTTAGCTTATGTCAGTCTTTGTGGTGATGTCATTGCCATGAGAGATGGAATAGCGCTGTTACTATGCTGTGCCTGCTCAGTTGGTGGGTGTACGGGGGACAGGCAACCAGCAACTCACTTTAAGTGCACAGAGCTCGTGTCGGAAGCTTGCAGGCATTGCCAGCGCTGAAACTGAATCTTGGACTGTTCAATTGCAGTACTGAACTGAAGATTTTTTTTTTATTTTATTTTTCTTGTTGTTATTTTTTCTTCCGTCGTTTGTTACTCTGAGCTTGCCTAACTCTGTGTACAAAGGCGAGGGATGCCAGCCCGTAGCATGGACTGTGATGTTTCCACTCTGGTTGCCTGTGGGGTTGATGTGGAGGTTTTTGCCAGCCAAGAGGTTAAGGTATGCGCCTGCAATCCTTTTGTTGCTTCTTAGAAAAGCCTTTGGGAGCAATAGGCATTTGTGTGTAGCAATTCACAATAAGGGGGCAGCTGAGATTCTGCTGCGGTGGTAAAAGACACGCAGTTAAAACAATCTGTTAATTAGGGGAGAGAAATGTGGGAGAGGAATCGTGCCTGCCTTTTAGTGTGTTTTGATAAGCTGAAAGAATAGCCTGCTGTTTACTCTTTAATGATATAAGAAATGGGTTATATAACTGACATCTGTGCATATGCATGTTTCATATTCATAAAAAATCTTTCATTGTTAATTTTGTCAAGTTATTTTTAGTCCAGTGTCACTTTTTAGATCAGCCTTGCCATAAATGTTATTTATTGATGTTGATAACCTTCAGATATCTTTACTCGGTTGAACAGTAGCGGTTTCTTTCCCTCACATTCAAATCAAATGTGCAGGCATAAATTTTTTGTGAAGGGTTAGAAGTTTGTAGCAAGTATTTTGGTGCATCTGCAGTGTAACAGAACACAAAAAGTTGTGTATCTTGCATATCATATGAATACCTGAAAAACAATGCTTAAATCTAAGGCTTGATATGCAGGGCTCATAATCTCTTAATTAGACAACTGCTGTAGAAAAGTCATTGTGTGTAATTGCTTACTGTTGAAATCAATTATCTTTTTCATTTATTCTCATGTTACTGCAAGAAAATCACTGCAAATTAAGTTTGAAAGAGGAATTCTAAGTATGCTTTTCACAGATCATCTGAAAGAGCTCATAGATGTAATACAGTGATATACAGCAGTTTATAAAGGAGAAAGGTACAGACAAAATTAGTTTCTAATCTGATGGTTCTTCGTATTGAAAGGCTGGAACAGGGTAAAAAGGATTTACAAATTGGAGGTCAGATTTTGAACCTCTGTTCTGTTTGGTTCTGAGTCAAACATTGAAGCCACTGGAAATATCTGGAAATGAAACTACTTTGATTTGCAAGAGGCTATGATAATTTTTATTTCCCTGTTAGTTTGTTACCATGTGAGATCATTTATACTTTGTAAAGATGCTTTTGTGTTGGCACCAGGAGATTCTTCTTAATTTAAGAAGCTTTTTCCTAACAGTTTAATAGTGGGTTTAGAGATGAAATAGTGAGTAATTCAGAGGAATGATTCGGGTGAGGAGTCTTGCCTGCACTGGGACATATTTTCTGTATTATTTTGAAGTCGTGAAATGTTTATCTGCTTATTCATTTATTCTTTTTTCTTTTTTTTTTCTTTTTTTTAACTTGAAAACATTTTCTTTTAACATGTAGGATTTACACCTGCATTGATATGATCTTGTACCTGGGTCTTTTAGTGTCTGGTCCATGTTCGATGTAAGACTGTGCAAGAAATTAAAGTTGTAGTGAGCTTCTTGTATCCTCATTCATATGCCAGTAGCAATGCAAAAGCAAAATTTTGACTTCCATAAATCAGCAAGAAGCATTCCATTGACTTGGGTAACACTTAGATTAACCTGATTTAAGCTGCAGCATCTATACAGTGTGGGCCAGGAATATGAGATAAGAGAACAAAAGGGGGTTACAGAGACATTACAGGAATTGTAACCCTTTTGTGCTACTTGGACTTTCTGTACCTTGTTTGCTTTGGTTAAAACTGCCCTGTTTTGCTTTTTTCCCCCCTTATGTCTGAATTAAAATGTTGATTCCAAAGACTTTGGGTATGTTTTCAGTGGGGACTGCACTGCAGACTGCACTGCAGCTTAGAAACGCCAAGTCTACTTTGAAGTTGCCTGGTTTAGAGGCTGTGAGCAGCGTGTGCTCCGTGACCCACAGCTCACTGCAGGCTCATTTCCACTGGGTTGTCCCCAAACTCTGTTGTGGAGGCTGTGGCCAGCTCTGTGCTCATCCCCCGGCTCTCCATGCAGCAGCCTGCAGTGTGGGCATCCTCTTTGTGAAAGTTTCACTGCTGCTGATAGTTTAAAGCTGGAGATACCTACTGCTCTTTGCTCACTCCCGGGAGAATTGCAAGGAAAAAAAACAGTATGGCTTTTTTTTTTTTTTTTTTTTTTTTTTTTAAAATGCAAAAGAGTTCACTTCAAGGTGGGGTTTTTTGGTGACAGTATGGCCGCAGCATAAAAAAGTTTATGTTGACTTCGATAGAATGGGAAACAGCTTTAGGGTTAAAAACGAAGGAGGCTGTTGCTGAGAAGAGATGGGTGTGGAGGAAGAGCAAAAGCAAGCACAGAATTCCTGTCTTCTCCACCTACCCTGTGACTGCCCCTCTGCCCAGCCCTTTTGTGGGTCAGCCTGAAGACACAGTTAGCCTTGACAACTGAAGTCTAGGCTGTTGTCCCTTCTCCGATAGAAGGTTTTCTTGCAGGGAACCTTCACCCTGTGTGAAGGGAGTGTTCTCTCAGTGATAGAACAGATATTAAAGATCTTAAAATATGTGTGGTTCTTGGTGAGATTTGCTAAAATGTGCTGTTATTCCTGTAGAAGTAGTTGTCTGATGTCAGAAGGGGTTGTGTTTAGGGTTTAGGATATACTTACAGCATATCTCACTTTTATTTCAGTTTAGGTTTAGAACTGACATGAGGCTTGGGAGAAGGATGCTGGATGTGCTGAGCCATTGTTCTCCCGTGAGGTTTGGGAGAAGGATGCTGGCAGCATGGAGCCATTGCTGTGCACTTTGCAGCACGTGTGTTGGCCACAGCTGCAGGCTGGGGGTGTGAGGAGCCTGCCAGGCCTGCAGTGGCAGAGCTTGGTGTGTTTGGGCTCTGGAGCAGCAGCTCCCACAGCAGGTGGCAATGAGGACTCCTGGAAGTTGCCACTTCTCAAGAGCACCGGTCCCTCAGAGCTGGGGAATTCTTATACAGAGCTGGCTTTGGGCACAGGGCTTGGAGCGGAGGGAGCTCTCCAGCTTATTGCTGCTTTTCCACCTCTGGAGGAGACCTTATTCTGCAGGCATTATGCTCTTAGCATCTGGCAGTCAGGCTTGGAAACACTCTGTTTCCATTTGGCCTCTGGAGCAGGGGAGCAATTATTTAGTACCGAAGGCAAAGCTTTTTAGTTGCTGCATTTGGAGCTGCTCATCTTTTCAATGAACAGAGGCTTGTGTGGGTGCCTTGGCGATGGCAGCTGGCCCCCAGCACTGACACTGTGGGTTTGCCACCCATGAACCCATCCAACAAGCCCTTCACTTATATCAGCTGCTTTGAGTTGCATTTTCTAATCCAAAAATTGGGTCAGGTTAATCAACAGGGTACTGACTGTAGATCAGGAACTTGAAGAGTTGAGAAGGCAACCACAGAAATCACGAAGTGCAGTTCTGCTTAGAAGTTCACCTGGATAATTAAAATTCTTTGAGTGCCTCTAGATGATAATTTCATGTAATGATCTTTGTTACATAAGCAATTAGTTAATGAATATCTTGTTTATTTCTAATAGAGGAATTCCAGACATCACCGAAACAGTGGCAGAGAATTTAAACTCGTATTTCTTACTCTAAGCAATGTGTTTTATATAATTAATTCTAGATATTCTTTCCTCATTTGTGTTCACGGAGACCATTCCACTCGAGAACAAGGCAGGATTGGGGCAACTTGGCACTACTGTGAGAGAGAAGAAATAGTAGTGATCCACATGGATCACATCCTGAAGACAGCAATGTGATGTGGATGGGACCATTATTTTAACACAGAGAAAAAACCCAATGTGGACATAAGCCAAGCAGCAAAGGGAAATAGTAGAAATAGTTTCACTGTTGCTTTGGAGGGTTAATCCCCATTGGAGCAGGATCTCTGTCAGTCTGTAAACTCATTACTCTGTTCAGATGCTCCAGTGAGCACCCTGCTAATGGGAGTTGTTTGGGATGGATGGGTTGGAGGCCAGTCACTGTCCTGCAGTTGCCTTTAAGAGGTTTAGCAGTCTGAACGTCTGAGGTCTAAAGGGCAGAAGCACACTCGATGCTTGCGGATTTTGCTCTCCACTTCAATTCTCCACTTGTCTAAGTGGCTCATTCACAAAGATATTCTGAGGTTTAAAGTTCAAGTGCTCTAAGGTCAGAGTCAAGTGAAGAAGACTGGAGAAAAAAAGAAGAGTTGCTGCCCCTCTGGATGCTGCCAGCTGTCCAGTGGCTGGAAGCATGACTTGCTGGGAGAGTTTCTGGGTCTTTGTCTTTACGTCTTTCTCCTGAGCCATGTGAGCTTGATCTGTGGGAAGAGTCTGTTGCACAGTCATAAGACTTCACAGACGGTCTGTAAGGAGGAAACCAAACAACAGCATGACTGCCAAAAATACCCTGATGGCTAGAAAGGCCTGCTCTATAACTTCTGATGGTATTTTCTGTAGTTGGTAGTTCTTTCTAATTGCAGATAAGGTTGTGTCTGTGAAATCTGCACGATCCAAGAGTTCTGCTGAAGAAATAGACGTACGTGTTTTTTGATCTCTGCTTGCTGTCTGTGTTCATTTAGAGGAGGTAATGGAGAGGAGCTTCCCAAAGGCTGTAGTGCTGTTTCCAGCACGCTGACCCTGCTCTTGGCTTCAGGGTCAGCACAGAGAGACTCTGACAGCAAAACTGGGGCTTGTGCAGCCAGTGCTGCTGTGCACTGAGGTGCTCCCAGTTCCAGTCACAGGCTGGGCTTTGCCTCTGTCCTTCTAACACCCTTGTGTGAAGGCACCTGGACTCTTTAGGGACGTTTCCGAAGAGGTGATAGAAGGATAAGACTTCTAAAGGCCATAATATGCTCTTAAGGCTGATCTTCACTTATTGGTACTTGCTCTTCCCTTGCCTCACAAGAAGGGGATGCTGCTGTTTCATTGCAGGTCGGTGGCAGCTGCAGGTGCTTACACACCTCTGAATATGGCAAACCTTCTGCTTCTCCTTCTTCACCCTTTTAGTGCTAACAGTGAACAGCAAAGCAAGTCAGAGGGCTTTGTATTCTCTCTGATTCTCCCTTCTTTTGGAAGTCACATGAAGATATTTCCCTTTCATAAGGTAACTAGACAATGAGCAGTTTGTCAAAGGAAAATAAGTATCTACTAGCATGTGTTGGTAGAAGGTGCAGAATTAGTCCAAGGCAGGTAATAAGGTGAGATGGACCTTGTAATTCTGCTGACAAATGGCCCAGCCTGTGTGAGGAGCACTGAAGAGTTGGTGATTTTCTTCATCAGATTTGAAGAATTAATCAGTGCAGCTATAGATTGAGGTACTTGTAATATGGATCCAAGTGTGATACTGATTTTTCATGAAATAATTGCTTTGGTTCAAATTCTCAGAAGAACCTAGAGAGGTAAAGTACCCAAGTTCTTTCTCTTCTTCTTCTAAAAAAAATAAAAATTATCACGGGCACATCGTTTTCAGGTCTGTAGTGATCCAGTCTCATTTTCCTCTGAAGGTGCTGTATATGTGCAGTCTTTTGCCTCAAATTTTACTGAGGCTGTTTGCTGCTGCCTGGCATGACTAAGCTTTGATACTGAGCAACGTTGCAGGTTCTGAGGCAGAGGTCTGCACCAACTTTGTATGCATCTTTAGTATTTTTTTAGTAATTTTTAGTAATTTTTTTTTTCTTTGCTCATAGACTAATGTACATGCTTTATGGCTGGACAGTTCTTCCTTTAATATTTTCTACCAGAGGCCTTAAATAATCTACTCAGTTTTGATCATTCAAGTGCTAAACAGCCTGTTTGGTTTGGAAGATGTTGCCTAATCATATGCTAGAGTGCAAACAACCGTGACAGTGTGGTCTTGAGCAAAGAACTCTTCCTTGGCAAAAAGACACTGAGGAAATTGCACCACAGTTTGTCAAACACTTGGCTAACACACAGGCTGCCAAGGTCCAGAAACTGGCCAAGCAAAGCCTTCAGTCAGTGGCCCGTTGCTGGAAGACTGTGTGTTTTCCATCCACGTATTTATAGTGGTGCCAGCACTGTGAGCAGGGGCTTTTCCTGAAGATTTCCCCCATTAGTATGATTTTCAATAAGAACCTTCTCCTTCGAAATGCCAACAGAATTAAAATTTCCCCCAGGGGAGACTTCTCCCCTTTCTTTTCCTTAGTGGCAATGCCTCTAAAAAGCACGTGCAGCCATCAGGTTTGGCTGCAGCCTGTTTTCCATCCAGGATTCCGGCTGATTCCTGCTTTGTCCATGTGCATTCCTGAAAGCACAGACCACCTTCTCACAACATCAGTGTTCTTGTGATGCCTTCAGCTGTCCCCACATGGAATTTCTGTTGGTGCTGAATCAAGGAGAAGCCTTTGGTTGTAGCTAGCAGCTGCGATGGAGTCAACAACCCCACTGTCCTTGCAGGGTGGGAAATCAGCTGGATGGGTCCGTGTAGAGCTGGATGCTGCAGCAGCATCTCCATGGCACCTTCTCTTCCCTACACCTGGAGTTGCTGGAAGACCTCAAAGTGGTATTGCAGGTAAAAAGTTCCAAGTATTCTCATTTGCAGATGGAAAACGAAGGGACCAGGAAGTAAGTTCTCTGATTAGGAAAATGGATTTGGAATGCAGCAGAGCTGGTGTAAATAATGATTCTTGTTCTTAATAATCATGTTCTGTAGATGTTCAATCTCAAATGTTGTTGAGCTGTAGACATTTTCCAGAGACCAAGGAGCTTTGCTCAGTTAGTAGCTGATTTTGGTTGCTTTTTGGTGGGGTTTTTTGTGGTTTGTTTTTGTTGGGGGGTGTGGGTTTGGTTGGTTGGTTGCTGTTTCGTTTTTAATTAGCCCAAACTTCCTGCTTTTCAGAATCTGCATTAGATTCTGGTAGACAGAAAGACTGGCTTTATCTTTTAGGATGGCTTCATGTTTATCAGGAGCATGGAAGAGCCTCCAGGTTTGCAGCACCAGGTAGTTCCACCTGTTGAAATAATAATCCCTGAGCTGAGAAGCCCAGTGAACCTGTTGAGCTCAGAGCAGTAGGAACGGGCAGCTGTACAGGGGAATTTCTGCAGCTCAATTTGTCACTTGCAGAAGAATCTCTCTGCTTCATTTGCTGCAGTGAGGGATATGTTTGCCATTAAAAGGTGGTGGCATTCAGAGAGCTGAATCATGCAGCAGGACTTCTGCTGCACAGCCAGAGAGAAGCCACTTTGCTGAAATCTCATTTGTCCTTTTATTCGTGTAGGTCAGATGTGCTGGTGTGAGGCAGATGAACAAATTATGGTAAAAAAAATCTGCTAATCCTCTCAGTAAAAGAAATTCCATTTATGGAGGAGATAAGAAAATGATTGTTTTATTTGCTGTACAAATCTTACTCAAACTTTACCAGCCTCTAGTTTCATTATCCTTTGCTGTGTATCCCCTTGCCTGATGACAAGGTTCATTCAGTCTTGGCTACTTTTCCATGTTTTTTAGAGAAAATCAATAACTAAACCACTAAGAATAAAAACTTTTGAATTTTCTGAATAATTACACCTATACTAGGAAATTTGTTTTAACCACAAAACAAATCGTTGGTTGTGTTGGGAGTGGGGTGGTGTATATTTTGTTTGTATATTTGCTAATGCTGATAAAAAACAAAACCAAAACCAAAACCAACCCACCCAGCAGAAATGGCCTTTCTCCCTCAGAGAAGGACATTTAACAGAAGCAAATGTCTCTAAGGGGCAGATCAGAGGTGGAACTGTTCTGAGCTGAGGGAGGAGGAAATCAGTTTGTTATTCAAAATGTGGCTGAAATGAGGAAGGGGATCATGGGGTTTGGGAGGAGGAAAGTCACTGTGATGAAGTGCCTCTGTTGGGAAACAATGGGGAAAACTCCTGTAGAGACTGGGGCAGGGAGGCAGGTGGTGGCAGGACTGGAGTCTGAGGCTGTGACAGCAGCAGGGGAGTTGGGATGGAGGAAGAGCACATGAAAACAAGCGTAATAATGGGAGACCAAGGAGAGAACAGATGGCTTTGACTTCTTGTGCTGTAGTGAAATGATTTAAGGGCAGAAGATGACACAAGGTGCTGGAAAAACCCATTGATAGTCTGAAAAAAAGGAGGCATTTGTGACAAAGCTTTCATCAAGCAGGTGTTAAGCATCGTGAAAACTTTAGTTAAATTAATCTTGACAGCTTTCTGCTTTACTGAAAGCGTCTTCCACAGGCTTCCATCCCACCTCCAGGTAACAAAATCCCTTTGTGAGTGGGTACTCCGGGCTGCTGCCACTCTCCTTTCAACTCCTTCCTCAAAACTTGTTGCTGTTAAATGTCTCACAAGAAATTAAATGATTGAACATGGCTAGACTAAGCTACATGTGCATGCATGGGACAGTAAATATTTTGCAAACCTTACCAAAAAAAATCAAATATATTCTCTTTTACTATATATTTTATTCCTACCTCTTCTGTCTTTCTGCTTCATCCTCCTGGAATACAAGAAGGGAAGGACTGTTTCCCCTTGTTTTTGTTCAGTGTGATAGATGACACTAAAAATAAATAACACTAATTTTTAGACTGTCGGAAGTATCCAAGCAGTAGGTGATACAGTAAGACATATATCAAATTATGAGACTGTTCTGGGTGCAGTTTTTTCAGCACATGGAGGTAGGTAATTTTATTTGATTTTCGGTTTTGATTTTAGCAGCTGAAGAAATTAATAATGGCAAGTACTGTTGGTGAAAATTATTTTGAAATTAGCTTTTGAAATAAAGCCTGAAGTCAGAGGAAAATAATTTTTCTGAAAAGTCGTTTTCAGTGACCTTATGGAGCTGGTAAATAGTGTCTCCTGAGAAGATTATCTTAGAGACCAAGAAGAACATGAGAATTAGCAGCTAAGGAGGCACTTTTGAATGCATAATGGAGATTATCTATCCTGATGCAAAGGACGGATGGGACATGCAATAAGAGACTGTTGGGGCTAGATCAGATACTCCTTTGGCTTTACAGCAGTTTAAGGATTTATATATCATGCGAAAATCAAGTGTGCAAAATCATGAAATAAGTTTCAATTAGCAGAGGTTTTAAATAAGATCAAGGAAAGTCTCGTTTTGTATAAAAATTAAGAGGAAAACAATGTGCATATTCATTAACAGCAAGATACATAATGTGGGGAGGGTTATGGTGTGACTGATTTCATTTGTGTTATATAATAACACAGATAATTACCTAAATTAATAGAAAAAACAACCCTAGTAGTGGCCAGAGCAGAGAAAAACTGCTAAAAATGCAAGGGTAAGACAGATATGTAAGTGTACAAGACCTGCAAAAATCTACCTAAGAATGCTTTAGGGTGTTGCTGAAATAATTTTTACTATTTGAAATTATCTTTGAGAATTCATAGGCTCCAAAGAGACTGCTGAGGATGGGAGATGTAAAAAAATAGCATTCGTGTTTAAAAGGAGGAGGGGAGAGGGAGAAGGACCTGGATAATTACAGGTATTTTTATCTGACTTGAATTTTGGAAATAAGTTTAGAAGTACTTTGGAAGTAATTAGGCCTGGGCTGTGTAGACCAAATCATGTCAAATCAATGTGCCTTCCTTGTTTGACAGGGCAATGGGATAAGTGGGATATGGGAGATGTGGAGTGTAGATATTTTGACTAAAGCTTTCACACTGTTCAAGTCATTTCTGTAAGTAATCTACACTCCAAATATAATTTCCATAAGGTGGGTGCTTAGTTGTTTACAGAATGTCTAAACCAGAACCAGTTCATTCTCAAATGGTGAAGGCATTTAAGCAGATCAGCTCACATGTTCCTTCCTGAAAGCAGGTTGAGAATCATGTCAGTAGTCAAAAGGGGAAAACGTCAAAAAAGGTGTGAATGACACTGTCCTGGTAGGGCAGGGTCAAAATTCTGAACAACCCTTAGTTAAACAACAGGATGAAATTTAGTACAGAAAGAAATAAATCAAAGTCCCAGCTGTATAAAGGTGTTCACATGACTGAACAGTTGTGTGATGCAAATCTCTTGAGTTCTAGTGAATGGCAGTGGATAATTAGCAGCAGTATCATACTTCTGTAAGTAAAACAAATGTGGATTCACTGAATGATTTGAGTTAGAAGGGACATTCAAATATCATCTATTTCCACCTCTGCTGTGGAAAGGGACACCTTCTGCCAGACCAGGCTGCTCCAAGCCTGGTCCAGCCTGGCTTTGGACACTTCCAGGGATGTGACAGCCACAGCTTCTCTGGGCAACCTGTGCCAGGGCCTCAGCACCATCACAGGGAAGAAATTCTACCTTAGGTCCAATCTAAACCTGTCCTCCTTAGTTTAAACCCGTTGCTCCTTGTCTGTCACTACAGGCCATGCTAAAAGTCTCTCTCCATCTTTCTTATAAATCCTCTTTAAGTATCCAAAGGGTGCCATAAACCTCAGAACTCCTAAAGCCTTCTCTTCTGTAAGCTGAACAACCCCAACTCTCTCAGCCTTTCCTTACAGGAGAAGTGCTCCAGCCCGAGTTTGCTGTTGCAGCTGTGCCGTTTGTCTCTGGTGAGACTGGTTAGACTTTTCAGATGCACATTTTCTTGTCTAGAGAGGAGATTTCATGTTGCTACCTTGTTTACAGAGCCTAAGAAGAAAACCACTGATGTGTGAACAGTAGTACCTTTATCTTTAGAAACAGCTGATTCCATGAGAGGAACTGCAGGGCTGTGTGACCAGCCAGCTTTCTGCAGGCGGCTGCCAGTCCTTGAACCAGAATCTGAGAGTTGTTGAGCTAAAAAAAATTCTTATTAATCAAGACAGCTGGGAGCAAAGCCAAATGCTGGGCCATAGCAGAAATGAGTATGCTGCTTATGTTAGACAGGAGTAAATTATTGGCGTACTTAAAATTTTAGAGGTTTGGGAGCTGATGCCTTTTTGCCTGATTTTTTTAAAAATAAATGAATAAAGAGGAAAGATGTTTAGCTACCTGCTTCATGCTTTTGTAGCAAATTATTAGACTGACACTGTTGAAAAACTGTAGTGATATAAGCAACCTACCCACAATCTTAACTCCCAAAGTGGTGATATTTTTTGGGATAGGGGAAGGAGCTTGGCATACAATAGCAGTCACAAAACAAGAGTTTACTCAATGCATGCTGCATCCTAGAAAACAGTACAGAGTATTTTTTCATGTCATTGGCTCAGTGTAAAATTCCTGCTTAAGCTTTAACTATTATACAGTTTTATAGTTTATGTATTGTATAGTGAAATAGAAACAGAGCAAAGGACATTAACAATTCTCTAAAGAGAAGGTCTTGGATAAGGGGAATTTACTTTGGGAACAAGTAGTTGGTATAAGTACGGTAAAATGATGGTATAATGGGAGTGTACGCTTGTGTGTAAAATGAGGTGTGGGGATGATAATGCTGCAGAGTGGTACTTATTGAACTACTCTATTCCAGAATCATAAAATTAGACAATCACAGACTGGTTTGGGTTGCAAGAGACCTTAAAGGTGATCTAGTCCCACCCCCTGCCATGGGCAGGGACACCTTCCACCATCCCAGGTTGCTCTAAGCCCCGTCCAGCCTGGCCTTGAACACTTCCAGGGATGGGGCAGCCACAGCTTCTCTGGGCAACCTGTGCCAGGGCCTCACCACTCTCACAGGGAAGAATTTCTTCCTGATATCCATTCTAAACCTGCCCTCTTTCAGTTGAGACCACTTACTTATATGAAGGTACCCTCATTGGTTTATTCTCCCCTAATGTTTTCCATTAAATTGAGGTTCAAATGTAGCAAATCCAGTTCTGCTGTGTTTCTGGTTTGAGTATCCCTTAGAGAAGGTCTGAACTGTGCTGAGCATGAATGTATTCACTTGTAGTTGATAATTTGCCCTTCTTAATTAAATACTAGTATCCCATACTGATAAAATACAGTTTTCAATTTCAATTCAAAAGTGTAAATTCTGTTCTTGGGGCTACAGCTGACGCTGCTTCTGCAGTGCAGTGATGTGCAGCTGGATGCAGGCACAGTCCATGCATCAGGCTGAGTGGTCTAGGACACCCTCTGACCTCTGAAGATGTAACCTCTGTAGTGAACAGGTGGCTTCCCTTTATTTTGAATGACTGTTTCCACCAGATTTGGCATCCCACTTCTCCTGTCATACAGAATCTATTTGCACCAAAAAAGCCTCGACCTCAAAGCCAGACTCCTTGAGTCTGCACGGTGCCATGGGAGGCTTAGGTTGGATACCCCAGAGGGTGATTGGGCACTGAGTGAATGTCAGGGGGATGGTCACAGCCCCAAGGCTGACAGAGCTCAAGGAGTGTTTGGACAACGCTCTCAGGCACAGGGTGGGATTGTTGGGGTGTCCTGTGCAGGGCCAGGAGTTGGACTTTGATCATCCTTGTGGGTCCCTTCCAGCTCTGGACATTCTCTGGTTCTCCGTGTCTGTCTCCAGCATTCCAGACTGGCACAAGGGCATTTGCAAGGCAAACGCGACACAGAGCCAGTGTGAAACAGTGCCACAGGGCAAGGAACTATGGGATACTGATTATTTTTATGTGTCCTACTTATTTTTAAAAAACTTGTTCATAAAAAGAAGAAAATCTCCATTTGTTACCACTCTGCTTGCCAGTCACAGGGCTCGTTCCGTCTCACCAATTGCTCTGGATCGGTGGACAGCAGCTTCAGTTTCATAATCCCAGTCCAGTATCTTTTTAATATCATGCTGTTACTGATATATTTTTCACATCAGGAAATGGAAATGATTTTGATGAAGAGCAGTGCTAGTTTTAGCTCTAATATAGGATTAGTCTACTTTCCAGTTCTTGTTTCTAAACAGAATTCGTGCCAACTGGAAATTTTCCAGTTGGTTGAAAAATGACATGGGAGCAGTTCGGTCAGGAATATTTGCTTTTTCACCCTGGGGTTCCTTCCATCTGCCTAATAAAGCAATTATATCACTGTAAGACTGAAATTCCCTGTGTCCTGTCTGGAAGTGGATGGTTCTAGTGGCTATTGAGTCAGATGGAAACCTCTGCTTCTTTTTCTGCCCTTCTGTACCCAGTACAGAACCTGTATCTGTCATCTCAGCCTTTTTGGGTGCTGGAATCTGCTTACTAAGTCCACACAAATCCTCTTTCCTGGCCTGCACAAGCCCAGTTGTCTGATGTGTGCTAAATTCTTGATGTCATGAGGTACTAAAACACTGTAAAGTTCTAGAGGCTAATTAAGCATTGTGGTGTATATTGGAAATTAAAATATGCTGTTGAAATCTTTTCCAGTAGGCAGGTAAACCATTGTGTGGTGTTCCTTTGGTATTTCAGCATCTGTGCAGCTTGAGATCCTGGCATCCTCTAAAGACTGTGACCTCTGATGGGGAAGAAAACAGCCTCTCTGAGTGTAAAAATATTTCAAGCACTTTTTTTTTCCACTGAAATTTATTCAAACTGGAAAGCATCTTCAGTTTTTTTCTAGGTCAGTGCTGAACTGGGGGTTCCAGTGACAATCTAGAAGCAGCATGGAGGGAAGAGTGTATCATCTCTGTTTATGCAGATGCTTTCCATCCATTTTCTGCCATGATCTGCAAAATCAAATTCACAGTTAAACTTTTCATAGTGATAACAGCATTAAGAATTATACCCAGCAGATTATAGCTCATTTGAGCCTCCTCTGAGGGCACCAAATCAGTGAATGTGGGAGAATGAGAAACTTGCAGTCCTTTATAACTCTTTCAATGCAATGTATGAACATAATAATTTTAGTCTATGGAAGTTCTGTTTGAAGTTAGAAGGAACAGACTGTTATCTGTAGTTATTCCTTTTATTGAACTAAAAATATATATAGAGAGATATATATAGATATATATAGATATATATATATAAAATATATACTTACACTGGTATCTTTACATTTTAGATAGCACAATTCCTGTTGTGGGGAAAGTCTATATCCTATGTAATAATTTTTAAAAAAAGGAAAAAAATTCTGTTCAAATAAACGCATCAAGTGCAACTGTTTTCTTATAAACAATTAGTGAAGGAAGGACTACAAGGAGCAAATTAGGTTAAAAAGAAAATATACATAAAGAATTGATGATGAACGTGGATTTTCACTGACAAGCTGCAGAAGGAGATGTGCTCTATTCCTCTGAGCAGTGGCCTCCTCTGGACCTGCTCCCTCAGGTCCATGTCCTTTTTGCAGTGGGGTCCCCAATGCTGGAGGCAGTAGAGGGGCAGAATCCCCTCCCTCACCTCCTGCACTCACTGGTTTTGCTCCAGCCAAGGACGTATATGATATATACCAATACAATGTCAGTATCCCCGAATTTGTCACATTTTGTAAGCAGGACATTGCCTTCTCTTCCAGCCCAGTGATGATTTTTTCTTTAGTTTTCTTTTTACCACTTCCTGACGTGTTTATCTCTGATACTTTTGTTCGTGCTATCAATTCTGAAACACAGTTTACACGTAGGTGATGTAGGTTTGCTAAAGACTCCACTCGGCCACTCGACCGGAGGCACCGTATTCCCATCCTTGGTTTATCTTCCTTGTACAAAGAGCCTCCAGTCTCAGAGGCTGCAGCTCCTAGGAACTGCGCAGATGTACAGACAACAGACCTGCTCGAGTAATTTGCAAATGAAGTGTAAGACGGGGAATGACAGATGGTCGGGACAGACTGGAAAGAACAAGGAACAGTCAAACAGCACACGCAGAGCGTTAGACGGTGGTCGCGGGGCTGCTGCTTGTGACTGTGGGGTCACTGACTGTGGGCTGCAGAGGAAGTAGAGAAAGGATGATGGTGAGAGGATGTGCATTGGTGGGTCAGGAGTTTCCCTTGTACCTTTTTTCATCAGTTAAATAACATTTGTAGAGCAGCATGAGATTAGATTCTATTCCACTCTCCTACTTGTTGGGGTTTTCTTTGCTTCATAGTCACTTTCAAAATTGTCAGTGTCCTTTCAAAATCCAGACAAGTTGAAACTGTATTTTTAGTCCTGTTCGTGCAGTTTGCAGTGTTAGAGGGGAGGAGAGGGAGAAAGCATTCCCCATGACTGATGAGAACAGCTGAAATGCTATAAATGTTGATCACTGTAGGCAAAACAGTAAATCAGGAATGGGCAATGCAAGCATTTTATTTGTTTAAACTGTCCCATGGCTTGTTCTTGTTTATTTTTCTAGTTTAACTGGGTTGACAGTGTCAGGGAATGAGTAGTGTGCATTTTATGGTTGTTTTACAACGTTGCATCTTCAAGAGTATAAATAAGACACAGTTTCTCAGCTCTTGGTGTTCCCTTTATTGTAGTTCATCCTTGCATTTAGCATTTTGCACACCGACATCCTGGTTCTGCGTCACAGCAACAGAGGTGTCCCCTGACACTTCCACAGCCTCAGTAGCAGATTTTTAAGAGGCTGAGGTTTCTATACTCCACTGGGGGGGTTGTGTAGAAGTAAAGTGGTTCAGAATGAGTTATGGACACTCTGGTTCTACTCATGGTTTCCCGTGAGCTGTCACTGTGACTGTGGGTCTCTCCTGGCCTCAGTGTCACCACACAAACAGGACAGGGGTGTTGCCTCAGAAGGCTTGAGGAGATGAAATTGCAGTTGCCAAAGATCAGTGAAAAATAGTGTCATAATAAGATGGATATTTGTGTAGCTTTTCTTACAGCATCAAAGTTTATACAGTTAATAGAAAGAAATTCCTCCCTGTGGGGGTGGTGAGGCCTTGGCACAGGTTGCCCAGAGAAGCTGTGGCTGCCCCATCCCTGGAAGTGTTCAAGGCCAGGCTGGACAGGGCTTGGAGAAATCTGGTCTAGTGGAAGGTGTCCCTGCCCATGGCAGGGGCTTAGAATGAGAAGATCTTTAAGGTCCCTTCCAACCCAAACCATTCTATAGTTCTATGAAGATGAATAATTTTCACACAGCTTCTCACAATAAATAATTTCAGTCCTAGTTTTGTGCGCAGGTTTGACCACCAGCCCCTTATTTATTATTGTCCCTAGCGCTTCAGTTTGGTTGTGGGGTTGTTTCTTTTTCTTCTCCTGGAGTGCCAGCTAACTGTTTTTATGAGAGATATGGGCTCGTGTCTACATTAGCATTTTGAGTCTGAGCTGGACATTCTCATGAGGCAGCTTTCCTGTTGCTCTTCATTAACTGTGCTTTTTGTTCACGTCACAGAGCAGTTCATGAACTGGATGCCTTTCAGATGAAATTAATATAGAAGATGCACTCTAGTAGTGTGCTTGATATGCTCCAACTGCTAATGGGCATTCAGTCCATGGCACCTGATCAGAAAGTCCTCAGCACCAACTGTTTTGCTGCAGAGATCTGCTCCTGGAACACTCCTTATTAATATAAATGTAGCAGCTTTTGGTAAAAACTAATTAAGGTTGTTTTTCTCCCTATTTTGTGTGCTAAATTAAGATAATAAAAACTTTAGAAACATATACACAGTAATTTGTTCCTTTGTGCTACCAATTAATTGTTGGGCTTAACAAAAGGAACAAGACAAAATCAATAGCCGGTATTGTACTATGAACGTTCTTAAATCCAATGCAGACGAGCCCCTTGGAGTTCACTACATACGTTATCTACTCAGTTACTGTTCGAAATCTTAAAGCAAACAAAAATAGGTGGTTTTTTTCAGGACAGTCTGAATATTTTCTTCATGTCTTTGTTCTTAGCATTATTTTTACCATTCTCAAGCCAAAATGTAAGGCTGCTATTTGGAAAACAAATGCATTGAATCCTCCACAAATCTGTTCAGGTTTTGATTTTTTTTCCCCCACTGCCAAATACAATGCAAAAGAGAAAAAAAAAAGGGCAAATATTAAGTGATGTTGCACAATAATGGTAGCCAGCACAGGAATCAAAAGTAGCTTTTCAGAGAACAAAGAATGATGTCTCTATAGAACACTCACCAGCACTGGGGGTGAAACTAATGGATGTGGTCATAGGATGTGCACTTTGCCAGCTGGTTTGAAAGAGCACTTCCAGCATTTCAGGGAGCTCATACAGCATCTGGAACTGGAGTACTTCAGATATGGTGTGCTCAGAAAAGCTGTGGCTGATGATACAGTAAAATAACAGTGCTCCTGTAAAGAAGAAATGTAAAGTGTGGATTTTTCTTTTAGCTCAATCGTTGGGTGTGAAATTGAATTGAGAACTCTCCAAACTATATTAAATCACCCCCTTGGCATTGCCACAGGAACAATTTATTTCATCTTGAAGGAGCCTTTGGTTTCCAGATCAGTGGAGCTAAGCAGGAGGAATGTGCGTCACATTGAGGTAAACAGGGATGTGAGCTGGTTAAAAACAGAAAAGGCAACGCAGCAAAATTCTGTGGCCCTGACATTTGTCAGCCTCTTCCGAAATGTGAATGCGTTTCCATTAAGCTTTGGGGCAGATATTATCTCTGCACGTTTTGTTGTGCTGATGAGCTGGAAGCCGAAGGTAAATTTATTTGGTTCAGCTGATTTTTGAAGAGGGAGATCTGTGTCGTTCTGTTTACCAGGATGTTTGCAGTGCTGTCATGCTGTGGTGGGCATATAATGCAGGAGGGCTGCTGAGGGATGGATGCCTCTTCCTGCCTTAGTCCCAGCGTGAGGTGGGACCAGCAAACTTCTTCCAGCTCCCAACCTATTTTTGCCATCAGGGCTCTTTGAGAGATGACGAATTACCAATGTCTTTACAACATTGTGTAACGCCTGTTACGCTTGCTCAAAGTCCCTCTCTGGAACAAGACACTGGATCTGTAAGCAGTAAGCATTACATCAAATATTTCTGCTGTCAGAATGATTTTGGCACAATGTTGAGGGCAGAACACTCAACGCATCCTTCAGGATCTCAAAGTTCTACACAGATGCCTCCGAACAGCCCCAGTGTGTAAGAGTAACACAGCAGGATGTGAGCCATGGACCAGGGCTGTGTTTTGTGGCCAGTGTGCTCCTGTTTAGGGTTGGCTCACTGCAAACTGCAGATCAACAAGGCCATTTAGCATCACTTGTGGAATACATCACTTCTGGAATACAAACTGTGCATTCTTTACATAGTAAAGCTTAAAGGTATTAGGTTCCCCTTTATCAGGATTGCAGTAGTGCAGGCAAATCAGCCTTCATTTTACTGGAGAGAGCAAGATTTAATGCATTTTTTTAACACTCCCCATCTTGAAGTCCAGCCTTAAAATTTTTTTTGGCTTTACTGTTTTATATTATCTTTGGTTCACAATTCCCCTGACCTTCACCCCTTGAGAACAAGAGGAAGCCAAGCACAGAACAACAAACTGAATGGACTGGGGTAGCAAACGTGGGTTGTTTTGTTCATGTACTGAGAGAATTGTTCCATTTTGGAAGATGCTAATTACTGCCATGTTTAATGTAAATAAGCCCCAGCTCTTTCCCGCCCTATCTCAGTGCTCTAATCTAACTTCAGGAAGAGATGAGCAGGGCTTTGCGCTGAGTCCCAAGGTGAGGAATACACTTTTAGACAATACAGTAACCAGGAGGTCCTTGCAGAGTACTTTGTAATTCTGGCTACCTGACAAAATAGCCAGTGTTCCCTTTCAAAATGTATCACATGTAGAAATGGCCTTTTAAAATGTACCCTGGAGAATGACAGGTGGAAAGACACATTTTTCTCCTGCTGTTTCCAGCTGTGGGATTGTATGAGGGATTCCCTTTGGTAACAGAAGAAACTTTTTGCAAACCAACATTCAGACAGCAGTATTCTGTGTGAATATTTTATTCAAATAATACCCTGCCCCGCTTGTAAGGAGGGAGTAGGAAGATCCCACACTCTTAGCTACAGCTACCTACAGTGAAAGGCGAAATGAAAAGCTACAACCTGGAGACCTGTGCCTTAAGGGGATCTCTGAATGGTAAATTTCTATTGTATTCTCCTGCCATTACTTAAAGGCAATAAGACAAGCCCATAGGAACTCTCTATTTATCATCATTGGTTTAAAAGATTTCCTCTATTTACAGCACTCCTGGAATTTTAACTGAGAGTCAGTAGTGGTTTTTCATATGCACTTCCAGGATTTCCCAATGAGTTTCATCTTTTTTAGAAGCAGAGAATTTGATCGTTGAAGAGGCTGTTGCTTACGCTGGCTATTTGTGGGAGTTTTTGCTTTTAAGGAATTTTCACATGTCAGTTGTATCAAGCTGCTTGCTTGTTTGTGTGGCTCATTAAATAATTGTTAAGAGTACTTCAGGTGAACCCAGTTCTTTTAAGTTTTCATTAGACAAATCAAGATCACTTTTTCCCTCCCCTTTTGTCTTTAAGAACCACAGAAATGCATAGTGCTCTTCTCTAATTTTTCCTTCTTACCCTTTTCATAAAAGTAATTAGGCTTTTTTCTATTTCTGGGCCAGTGGCATTTTGATATGTTACAGGTCTAGTGCTAAACAACCTTCTCAATTTAAGTCTAAATCTTTTAACAGGCAGTCGTTGTTTAATATCAACAGTGTTGGTTATTTTAATTCCGCTAATCTGTTTCCCTTCACATTATTTATTGATTTCCTTATACTCAGATGCAGCAGGAAACACCTCACACTTCAGGTTCTGTTTCCCAAGGCAGAATCCCAGAACGGTTTGACCTGGAAGGGACCATCTCGTTCCACCCCTGCCATGGGCAGGGACACCTTCCAGTAGACCAGGTTGCTCAGGTCCCTGTCCAGCCTGGCCTTGAACACTTCCAGGGATGGATATCATCTACCTTTACCTCCTGTGACAGGTTCACAACTTCTCTGATCATCCTTGCAGTCTTTTGTTGCTCTTCCATCCTGCCTCCATCTTCCTTAATGGTGGATGAGAAGAGCCATACACCATGTCCAGGCTAGGTCATTACAATACCCTTCATGTGGCATTGACATATCCCAATCTTGAAATCACTTCAGCTCATATTTTCTAGGCTTCTGTTGTATTATTTTTGTTAAATGTGTGTCACTTTAGTGACCTCTTTATCCCCCTAGACGTAGCTGGTGTGCCCATCCTCTTTGGTATCAACAAGTTCTTAGATTGTTTTTTTTACAAGACTGTTCAGTGCACAGCATCCACATGTTCTACCAGACTCTGTCTTTCTTCTTGTGCCTCATGAGAGCTTTGTAGTGTTGCAACCAGCAGGGCTGTCTGGAAACAGAATACATTCAACTCTGAGATAGGAGTTTATGTCTTACAGGGATATTTATATCCAGTACAGAACTCATTTCAGGAAAAACTAATTTCGTAATTGTGAATTATATCCCTTTCCCTATTGTGGTTAGTTCCTTGGAGTATCTTTTACATGAACGAGCAGGAAAAATTAAAATAGGACAAATGCTTTCTTTATTTGCTTGCAAAACTCTAGGAAAAGCATTAGGCTAAAGTTTTAAATCACAGCCATCTCTTAAATCAAATGTGTAGCAAGGGTGATAATGAGTGTAAACACACTGAATAATAAAATGTAATTTTGGGTTCTGAGTTCTGGGGCTCTAATCCAAAGCTCGCTGATGTCTGTGGAAAGGCTTCCATTCATTTGAATTAGGCCTTGGCTTTTGTCCTGAATGAACACAATACCAGTGGAGCTATTCATGAAAGAAATGTTTGGAAATAAATCACAGGAACTGGCTGTGTCAGAACCCAATTCACTTGCTAATTATGGCTGTCATGTTTTACAATGCTCATTGTGTCGATACTTTGTCATAGTCCCTCACATGAACTAACCAAATTCAGTCTTAAAAAAATAATTTGCTGCCGCTGCTGCAATTGAAAGGTTGTTTCTGGACCATTACTCTGATGTTTGAAACCTTCTTTAACTTCTAGACTAAACCTATTTATGCCAACTGTTTACACTTGTTTTATGCCAACGCAGTCTTCTAGATTTACTCTATACAGTGTGATTTGTCCTTGCTCTGAACAGTACTGGTAAAGTTCTGATGACTGTCCCATCTCCTCTCAGGCTTTACTTTGTTTTGCTAAATAAGCCAAGCATTTTCATTTCTTATTTAGTAAGTTGTTAATTCAAAGAATTATGGAATGGTTAAAGGTGGAAGAGACCTATAAGATCATCAAATTCAACCATAAACCCAGCACTGCTGTGTTGACCACTAATCCATGTCCCCAGAGTGCCAGATCCACCTGCCTTTTGAGCACTTCCAGGGATGGCGATTCCACCAATTCCCTGGGCAGCCTGCTCCAATGCCTGACAACCATTTCAGTGAAGAAATTGTTCCTGATGTCCAGCCTAAACCTCCTCTGGCTCAGCTTGAGGCCGTGTCCTCTTGCCCTGTCGCTTGTTCCCTGGAGCAGAGCCCAACCCCACCTGGCTGCCCCCTCCTGTCAGGGAGTCGTGGAGAGCCAGAAGGTTCCCCCTGAGCCTCCTTTTCTCCAGGCTGAGCCCCCCCAGCTCCCTCAGCTGCTCCTCATCAGACTCGTGCTCCAGACCCTTTCCCAGCTCTGTTGTCCTTCTCCGGACTCATTCCAGCAGTACCTCCCTGGAACCTTTATCTGGATCTATTCCCATTAATCTGCTTAGGATACAGGCAACAAACCCTGCATTTTTAATGAGGTGCAGTAGTGCTCCATATAATGCTGTTAATACTCTCCTTGCTTTACTGGAAATACTTTCCCAAATATACCCAGCATCTTGTTTACCTCCCTACGGCTGCATTTCACCGATCACTGTTACCATGTGACTTACAGGGTCTTGTCCCAGGTGAGCTCCCATTTAGTGCTAGAAATAGTTTTTAGTCCAGGAGGGCATAGGTTTGCCCTTGTCCTCCGAGGCTTTTAGCTCATGTCTGTCACTCCAGCACTCATTTCTTCCTTGCATGGTGCTCTGTTTGTCCTCGGCATTGGCTGTATCCTAAATGATAACCATCAAGCTGGAGTAATCAGCAGCTTTAATTAGTATGGTCCTACTTTGCGCTAATTTCGTTAATTTAGAAAACAAACAAGAACTTTGGAAACTGCTAGAGGCACTGAGTGATGGGAGCTGACAGAAGGTGACAGGAAAGAACTGGGGAAAGGTGCCCAGTGTTGGGCAAAGGAATAACAAGATGAAGAGAGGGCACGGGGCCCACGAGGGAGAAGTGAGAACTTGGTGAAATGAAGGCTGCTCACATTTTCCAGAACATTAATTGGGCCTCATTGAGACATACTTGGGATGGATGAAGACACTCCAAAATCCCAGAAATAAATGTGTAACTCATGACTTTCTACATTTTGACTTTTTAAGAATAGCAACACTGCTGCTTAACTTTGGATGTTTCCTTTTTTTTCCACAAGTTTTCAAAGTGCTCTGAAAGTCCAAAGACTTACTTTCTAAAAGCATTTTAAAAGTACCGAATCCTAAAAGCACTTTAAAAGTCCCGAACTGAGAGGATTACGACTCTTGAATAATTTATCCACAAAACTTGAAAGGGAAAGAATTTGCTTAGGTCTTTAAAATGTATATGATAAATTTTCTTATAGATTGGAATGACTCTGAAAGACTTTTATCCCGATAAGTGCATTCAGCAGATATTAGAAGTCACAGGCAATAGCAATTAAGGCATAAGGCCTTTCCTGGGAATTAATATCAAGCTGTGAGGAGTGGGGATGGCTCAAGATGCAGCTGAGGGCCATTAACTTCACTTGGTGATTAATGACCTCTGCTGAGGTCATTATTATTATCAGCTGAAAACGTAGAAAAATCCAGATGTATGAATCTTTTTAATGGGAGTTGCAGTTTCAGTCAGTGCAGTGGAAGTGTCCCCACTGTGGATAGACTGCCCTGTATTAATATCAAATAGAGGGCTTGATTTCCCTCCTCCCCACGGCATTTGCAGGAGCGTTAATCAAGGCTGGATCTCTAAAGCTGTGCCAGTATCAAATTGAAAAGCAAGCAGAATAAAGTCCATAGTGCTTTAAAGTTCTCCCAGTGTGGCAGTGGCTTCCAGGACTTAATCAGCTTTTTTTAGACTTCTCCATCTCTCCCTTTCAGTGCCTAACGAGAGTGAGTCTCGGTGTAGTCCGGGAATGTGCCCAGCACATTCCTTGTGCTCACTGTTCTTGGGCCCATGTTTGAAATCATGTCCTCCCTCATTTTGTGTTACATCCCTCACCAAGATCTGGGCTCTGGATTGTGTTACAAAGAGGACAAGCACACAGCCCTGACTGCTGCATCCATACGGGGAGCATCTCTTTATTAATAAATAGTTGGAATAGATACTTCCCAGTGTCCAGATCAGTCCATGCGTGGTTCCTTCCACACTTGGTGAAACTATTTTTTTTTATATGATGAATGATTTCATTGCTGACTCATAGAGAAATTGAGAGCTACTACAGGGAAATGTTCACCTTCCTGCTAATTTTTACCTTATGAGACTTCTGTTATAATACCTTGATCATCTTTTATTTATATATATGTATGTATGTATGTATATATCTAAAAATACCTTGATATCTCTCACAGAAACATATATAAGTTTAGGTTGAAGACCTGTAGGATTAACTGTTAAGCCAGCCAGGACTGCCAGGTCCCCCACCAATATGTATTTAACTTTGCTTACTTCAAGATGCTTTCTAAAAATATACTGAAGAGGTCTGAAATAGGTGATAAAGATAACATGAAGACATAAGTTTTAATTAGTCGTTTTATTTTTTATTTGGACTATGTTTCTGAATGCTATGTGAGTCCTACTTTACACAGACACTGGGCCTCTGTCCCTTTCTCTCCCTTCCCCCAGCCCTTTTTCCCTGGTCATTGTGAAGGTTGTAGCATCAAAATTCCAGTCAGGACAGGACTGAGATGACTGCTGCTTTTGGCTGACCTTTATACAAATGCCACTGGATGTAGGCTTCTGCTCAGGAAAATGGAATTATTCAAAAATATAAGCAAAGCAGATAAAAAGCATAACTGATGTGTGAAATGTTGACAATTGGGACGTTAGGTGGTAAGAGTAGATCTGCTTGTACAAACCTATGCACTTCACACTGTTTTGGGGATTGCTGCATGCCTTTAGTCACCCTGTGCCAAACCACTGAGCTCTCGCCTCTCTTTTTTTTTTTTCTTTTTTCATTCCTCCAAAGTATCTCCTGCGGTGAGAGGAGGAGGTGAGTGAGGTCAGGCAGAATGAAATGAAAATCATGAAAGCTTAATAGACCATAGGGAGGTTCCTTTGAAAGGATGCCAGAGATGGAATATCAGTTATGGGGAGGAAGACCACAGAGTTGGCAGTGAATGAAAGGAGATCGGGCACATGCGCTGTGGTGTCACAGCCCTGGCCGAGGAACTGGGCTGTTTCCCTATTAACTCCTTAACAAATGTCTCACTCTGGCAGTAGTTACTCCCACGGTGCTCTTAGTGCTCCCTGATGCAGCTGCACTGAGCTTCAGGATGCGTTTTTCTGAGAAGTTCTGAATTCTTTGTTTTGCTTGTAAGCTCAAAAGATGAGAACTGAAGTATTGATGAGATTACATAAATTGCATTTTCTTTTTTATCTTCTGTAGTCTCTACCAGTTATCCACTGTAAGGGGAAAGAAATCGTTTTCCTGGATGGGAAGAAAAGAAATCATAATTTAAAACATGTAAAAATGTGAGGACTTGCAGAGATAGCAAAGAAAACAGAATCCTGGAATGTTTTGAATTGGAAAGAACCTTAAAGATCATCTCATTCCACTTACCCTCCATGGGTAGGGACACGTTCCACTAGACCAGGTTGCTCAAAGCCTCATCCAACCTGGCCTTGAGCATTTCCAGGGATGGGGCATCCACATCAGGTTATTGTCATTATACATTAGGTTATTGTAATTATAAAACCCCCTGACACAACAGCCCTCAGTGTATACGAAATGGTGTGGCAAATCATGTCAGTCGCTGGGGCTTTTTTCAGAATAAAGCACTGCTAAAAGCAGGGGCTTTGGTCTGGCTGATTCTCCATCTTATAAAACTTCAAGTCTTGATTGCAGTAGTTAAAATGCTCAGATCTGATGTGTGACTCACTGGATGGCAGTGAGTGAAATCTGAAATCTGAGTAAACACAAAGGCTGGACAAAATAATAACTGCCCTCTTTCAGCCTCAGCGTCTTATGAATTTATGCTTGTGTGAATGAAAAGTCCTGTGCAAGTATCAGAATTGATTTAAGGACTTTGGGTGTATTCGATGGTTTGGAACTAGTCCTCTGTGTACTCACATCTTGCAAAGAAATCATAGTCTGAGCCTCCAAGGCTGCCAAGGTGCCTTGAATTTCTGTTCATCTCCAGGTCCATGGATGTGGTAAACTTCAGATTTTTCTTTTACAATGTTAAAATATCCCTATTTTTGTCATGAGCTTTTTGAGCATGTTTCTGCAGCTAAACATTTTGAAGCCTGAAGTTTGTCTTTGGGACAGGTCACTGTTTTCAGTTATCCAATTTGTTTCCAGATGCTTCACAACCTCTCAAAGAACAAGTGTGTATCCTCTAAGTATTCAAATGACAAAACATCCAGAAAAACATATCATGCCATACAGAATGACCCTGCAGTGCTGTTGTGGATGTAACCCTCGGTTCCAGCCTTTGTCTGCTGACTCCATTGTAATTCAGCACAATGGCTCCTTCTGTGCAGATGAGCCCACAGTTGTCTGGTGTTTTCAGTCATGTGCCCTTTCAGCTTCATTTCATAAGTCACTGTCATAGGTTTGCTCAACTTTTATGAGAAGTTCAATAGCTCCTGTGTTCTCAGTCTGAAGACTTCTTCCCCTAAACCTTTTGCAGAGTTCAGCACCACCAGACCACTGCTTTCCTTAATTTCTTTTCACAGAGCCTTTATTTGTCTATGGACACCTGTCCCCAAAGGCCCCAGGTTGAAACCTCCTGGTTAAACAGTTGTCAGGTTTCAGATTGTTCTTTGACACAGACTGGTGTGACAGAGCACGAAGTTAATCTTCAGCGTTATTTCTTTTTCTTTTGCAGGAGAAATTTGAAGGTTTGTTCCGTGCCTATGATGACTGCGTGACATTCCAGCTGTTCAAAAGCTTCAGGCGTGTGCGGATAAATTTTAGCAGTCCCAAATCAGCTGCTCGTGCCAGAATAGAGCTGCATGAAACACAGTTCAGAGGGAAGAAGTTAAAGTTGTATTTTGCACAGGTAATGAAATCTGGAATCTACTTCTGTGTTAGTGCATAGCTTTTATAGAAATATTCTGCAGTAACACTGAATAAAAGTAATAAAGGTTTCTCCCATGCCCAATCTCTCTGATAAAAGATCACTTAAACCTCCTTGTGTTGACTGAGCTGTTCCTGCCCTGAGGGTCTGCAGTAAATTTAAAGGACCACTTAGGACTAAAGTTGCTCATTCAACATACAGAATTACGTATCTTAGTGGTGATTTACAACACTGGGTGTTGTCTGTGGGTAACGCTCTTAACTAACCATAAGAAAGTGCTAATGTAAATAATCCAAGTGAATAAAAAAGGTGGGGCTGGATTATTTATTTGGCTGCCTGAGCCACAGTCAGGCTTCCTCCTGCCTTTTTGGCTTTTCCTTACTGAATACATGAATTACAAATACTGAATTCTCTAATAGGAATTTAGTGAGTCCAAGGCAAAGGAAGAAGGTAGGGGAAGAACAACACTCCCATCCTGGGGCTGAAGGTGATTATATCCATCTATTGGAATTGTCAGGGAGGGGTTCACTTCTTGGCCAAGAGAGAGAGAATGCAGATCTCCCACAGCCTGGGCCCCAGCCAGGATACAGAAAGTTGAGGGAGTGTGAGAACCCAACCACCACCTCTTCTGAATGCATTTTAATAAACTGATGTGGTCACTGTTGCTTGTGAGATATCCACTAGTGTTTATGAACAATGTAGGTGTGCTTTGAGCTGCCAGATAAACCCTTCAGAGGTCTGAGGGTAAGAGCTGTCTGACTTGAAGGTATCAAGCAAACCCAAGAGGCTGTTCAATTATGAACCTCTTCATCCTGGTCAGAACAGGAGCTGTTTTGAGCCTAGGCAGGAACAGAACCACAGGAGGATGGGAAACTACAGCTGTGAAAACAACAATATGCTTAACAAGTTAGATGAGCTCAGAAGATCTTTCATTTGGATTTAGGTCTTGAGAATCTGTCTCAATCCCATTTTCTATGCCTTAATCTCCTAAATCTGGCTTTGAATTTTTTTTCTGAAAGGTTTCAAAACCTGCAGTTAAGCAGATCTGAGAATGGTTTCATTCTAACTGCACAATCAAGAGGCTAACCTAAAACTTGGGAGAACAAGAAAAAGAAAAATGTGCACAATAGTGATTAGTCTCCCTATCTAAGCTGATTTCCTGCAGAACCATTCTGGTACCTGCACTAGGCTCTCCAGTACACGTAGTCTTAAACAAGCATATTAGTCGTGTCCAGGGGATGAAGATGTGGCAGCAGCAGTGTCTGGCCTCAGCCAGACTGAATAACCGCTTCCAGACCAGAAGTTCTGGGGAGCATGGATTTGAGAGATCCAGACTGGCTCTTTGCAAAACCCCATTCTGGTACAGGAGGGTGCCATCCCAGCATCCTGGCATGTTTGCTGTCATGGAAATAAGAGTTTATTGCTTCTATGCTCAAGCTGGTTGTAACCTTGCTCAGATGGTTGCAGGACAATTCATTTATGTCAAGGATTCTTTAACATACTAGAAAAGAGCAGGAATTAAAGTAGGTAATTTAAGATGGAAATAAAATAAGGACACTTAGTTGCAAATGACTAAGGAACATCATAGATCCCTTTTTCACTTCATCTAAAGAAATCAAATCTTCAGAAACCTTTCTGAAGTTACTTATAAGGTCTTGGTGCAGGAGTTACTTGTGTAACGTCACTTTTTACTTAGGCATTTAGACCAGATCACAACGGTACCTTTACAGCCTCAAAAATCTCTGAACTAGCAGCTGTGGCTACCACAGCTTTGTATTTCTCCTCAGAGAACGTACACAAAAGGCACAGACATTGTGGCTCTGCTGATGTAACAGCCCCACACTGTGCATTTACTGCAGAGGCACCATCTGTAAGGCTGAGATGAAATTTGTCTCCAGGCCTTCTCTGCTGTGACTGACGCTGAAACCCTGCCTGGGTGGCATTTGGGATGAGAAGGGTATGATTTGAGCAGTCATTCCATTTAGCCATCCTGTGTGGATGAGAAGCTGGACATGAGCTGGTAACATGCACTGGCACCCCAAATATCCTGGGCTGCCTCATCCACAGCATGACCAGCAGGTCAAGGGAGATGACTCTGATCTGGTGAGATCCCACCTGGGGTCCTGTGTCCAGCGCTGGGGTCCCCAACACAGAGAAGGCATTGGACCTGTGGGAGTGAGGCCAGAGGAAGCCACAAAGATGCTCAGAGGGCTGGAGCCCCTCTGCTATGGAGACAGGCTGAGAACTGGGGGTTTTCAGCCTGGAGAAGAGAAGGCTCCAGGGAAACCTCACTGTGGCTTTTCAGTACTTAAAGAGGGCTTACAAGAAAGGTGGGAACGGACCTTTTAGCAGGGCCTGTTAGCAGGGCGATAGGACAAGGGGCAAATAGTTTAAATTAAAAGAAGGTTGTTTTAGACTGGATGTAAGGAACAAATTTTTTACAGTAGGAGTGGTGAAACACTGGCACAGGTTGCCCAGAGAAATTGTGGATGTCCCATCTCTGAAAATTTTCAAGGCCAAGCTGGGCTCTGAGCATGGCAGGAGGGTTGGAGGAGATGACCTTTAAAGGTCCCTTCCAATCTGAGCTGTTCTATGATTCTATCCTGTACTAAACAGTGTCTTTGTTATGCTTTAAAGATTCAGACCTCTGAGACAGATGGAGACAAGCTTCATTTGGCACCACCACAGCCTGCAAAACAGTTTCTCATCTCGCCTCCAGCCTCCCCACCTGTAGGGTGGCAACCAATAGATGATGCAACACCTGTCATCAACTACGACCTCCTTTACGCAGTTTCTAAGCTTGGACCAGGTAAGCTTGTGGTCCTTGGGTGAAAATGTGTCAGGAAAAGCAGATGAGAAATATCAGCCTAGACAATAACTGTAGAGGGAGTTGGCATAGAGCTGGAAGTTGCATCAAAACTTGGATTTGAGTTGAGGGATGTCACCTGGTTCTTTCCTTCAGAATGAGTTTTGCCATGTGTAGGCACAGAATTGTGTGTTACCTGCAGCTTGTGAGAGCTGATCAAAGCTTTGCTTACACCATTTATTGTGCTGGGGTTTGTGCCTAGATGAGACAGCTGATGGTTTAGGTGGGGACTGGACAAATGTTTGGCTATGGATGTGAGGAGTTTTTGCTGTGCATGACATCTGCTCGGTACTGCATTCCAAGGTGCAGATTTCTCACAGGCACCTCCACTGGAGTGGAGAATCTCTCACATTGTTTGTGAGAATTACTGTTCCCCAGTCCCAGTGGGTTTGCTCTGTTAGGAATGCTCATTTCTTGCTGAAAACTACGCACGAGGAATAGGATAAGTTGTAGCCTCCGTTAGCATGGGATAAATGTCAATGGATAATGCATCCAGGCTTCCTTCTGTCTTCCCATCTTCGGCTAATGCCAGGAATTGAAGCTAGCTGGGATTTTCAAACAATGCTTTCCCTTGGAAAATGTTCATCTGATGAAACCAAAACTTTACATAGGAGAGGGTTACTTTTTATTTAATTAAGTCATCTTTACAGATAGTTTTCTTTCAAAGCTGTTAAAGCATCCTGTTTTAGAACTTTCAAAATGAGAAAGGTTCCAGTTTCAGGTCTAAGCAGTATCATTTACAAATTAATCTAATTTACATTCATAAGCCACAGGGAAAAAATAGCCTATTAAATTATCTTCATACTGAAATAAAACATTTCAAATCCAATCTAATAACAATTGTGGGGGTGAGCTCATGAAAATTTAGCAGTTTATTTTTGAAATTCTTGTGGGATGAGAGAATTGTTTTCTCCCCAGCTGTACTGGGGATGCTGCTTGCTCGCTCTGGGAGCAGCTTCCAATTGCAGACATCTTATCATTGGGGCTTTTGTGCAACTGCACCAAAGTAACTCAGAGCTGGAGTGCGTGGGGTGCAGGAAGATGTTTCATGATTCACAAGGTTTGCAGGATTATCTCCTATCTTTTTCACATGGGATCTCTAACAAGAGGAAAATATATATCAGGAGATTCCTATGGTTTATTCCCCTTCAGCAGGAAAGCCCGTAGAAAAAGGCAGTCAGGTGTAAGACTTCATACTATATTGCATATTATTATTTCCAGGAGTGATACTTTGCTTCTAAACTGCTGAATAAAAGAAAAACAAAAACCTCCTTTTTTTTTTTCCTTTTGATGCAGCAGTGTTATAAATGGAAACATGTAAACGAATTCCCGAGCTAGCTGGGTAATAAATCAATTCCTGTTCTGGAGCAGTGGAATGTGAAATATCACTCATTGTCCCACACTCTGGGACAGCTTTGCGTGAAGGTCAAATTCACCCGGATTTAAGGAGCCTGCAGGGAGCAATATGAAAAGCCATTGTGTGCTCTCTTCTTTCTATTTTTAGCACTTGTTAGAGGGATCAATTTTAGTTAACTGCAGCGGCGGGTTTAAAATAGTGTTGCTGTTCTCAGTTGTGCATTTACTATGTTTAGAATTTCATTGAAAAACAAATCCCACTAACACTCATTTCTCAGTATTGCAGCAGTAAAACACTGCTGGACATCAAACAGCATTGGTAGCCTCAGAGAAGTGAGATTTTTTTCATTCAAAAACACAATTTAAAAATGTAACTATGGCTTATCAGCTGTCGAAAAATACTCACTTGGCACAACTGTTTACAGAGCTGTGAATGTTAGAATCTGACTTCCATGTCTTTAACTTGTGAGGAATCTTTGCTGTATTAATGCAGTGGTTTGGTAAAATAAACATCTGAGGACCAGGAAAACTCGTTAGAGCTTCTAAATAGTGAACAGTGCCTTGTATGCCCTCAGCATAAGATGAGTTTTACTGTCCTACTTCACTGGGAATGCAAGATGCACCACTTGGACACAGACCCACGCTCCTTTCCCATTCCCTGAATCCAGGTCATCTCCTGTCACAGTACGGTGCCATAATCATCATAGCCACAAAATTAGAGACCAAAACTGTCCCTGGGGGCAAAGCGTTGGGAGATTTGCTCCAGAGTATAAGGAATATGCTGGAAGTGAGTTAAAGATTTGCCGTGTGCCATCAGTCTTGGGACAGGTGTTCTTGCTGCAGCAGTGACAGACTGGCATCTCGGAGATCTAATGGAACAGATTTCTTTCTGTGCTCAAAAGGAAGCTGGTTTTTGGTCCCTTCACATGAAATTGAGATCGGTGAGGGTGCATTTACCCCTTAGGGAAGATCGTGGCATATTTAATTAAGTTCCTGGATGATTGATGTATATTCTCACTTTCTGCAGATGCAGAAATTAGGCTTTAAATGAGGCATGAACAGAGTGCTGTAGATCAGTCAGAGGCAGGAACCGTGACTGCCTGGTGTTGACCACCAGCCTACAATCTTTTCGAATTATTGCAAATAAAGGAGTGTAATTGTTAATCAGTTTGATGGAAAGCACTTCCACTGTCAAGAGAACTTCCAGTAGTTTGAAATGCTGGTGAAGATGTGAAGAGATCAGGGCCAAGACTAGAGAACACCTTGGTAAGTTGCAAGCATTCCTGTAGGGAAAGGTTAGCTCCAAGTTAGGCCAGGTGAGGATGCAACCTGGACCTGACAGGCAAACAACCAAACAACCACCCCACCTTGCAAATGTATTTATAAGAGAAACATTTGCAAGGTAGAGGGAGTCTCCAGGTCCAGGCTGTATCTACAGCAGAGCTGCTCCTCTCAAAGGAAGGGCAGCTGTTTGCCATTTATTAGTGCAGTGATTTACAAACCATCCTCTTGGCACTAGAATATGCCCTTTCTTTTCTGCAAAGCAGTCCCTCCCTCTCTGTATCCACTCCCCAACCTGCCCATATATGACCTCCTTCCCCCGCTGCCTCTTTCTTCACAAGAGACTGCCCTGTACCCCTCATTTCTAACTCTGCACTCCAGAGTGCCTTTCCCCAGGATCCCAGGTGCCACCCTGGCTTCCCCTTGCCAGCCTCAACCCCTGCTGCCTGCACTGTGCTTGCCCAGCGCAATCGCTTTTCTCCCTTGGGTTTGATTCACGGGTCCCAGCTGCACTGATGGGATCTGCACCGTACGGTAACACCCAGCACAGGTCAGGGTGCTGAGCACTTTATTTGCTCCATGCATTCTCTGGTGCAGTTTTGCACGCTGTCAGCAGCCGCTCCACAGCTTCAGGCACTGTTGGAAAAGCAGTGCAGGGCACCATGTCCAGTAGCCCTTACAGACAAGTCTACACCAGTTGCACTCCTCTCCATGTTACACAGCCCTTTATCAGCATTCCAGCAGGCTTTGCACCTCAGGCTACACTCCAGGTCTTGTACAATACATTTTTCACATTGTGAAAGCACCATTCTGAAGTGTCACACACGGTGGCTCTTGAGTCCACAGTTGTGGCTCTTGGGACACAGAGGAGACCTGGCAGCTGTCTGTGCCACTTGGCTGTTGGGTCTCGGTCTCATTTTCGTCTCTGAGCAATGCAGAAGTAGCTGTTCCTGCCATGCTCTAGCTGGGCTTCTTGAGGAGGATGCACAGCACCTGCCCCTGCTCTGCCCTGGGTTTGGCTCACCCTTCCTTAGGGAGAGGGAGAACAGGTGAGAGCAGGACCCTGCCCGGGAAATGCCATACACAGGGATTTCAAACAGTCTCACAAGGCAGATTTTCTGTGCACATGTGTTTCCAAACTCTTGTGTTTGTCATCGCTGATTCAAAGGAAATCCTAAATATTTCATATGACTCCCAGGGAGGATTAAAAGGGGATGGAGGAGCAAACAAATGGTGATAGATAAGACTTTTCATCTCTGTCCTTCCTCTCCCTGCTGTTCTGTGGCTGCTTTTTACCTTCCCTCCTTTTACCAGGGGCAGGGTGCAGGAGAGCTGCTGGATGGAGGAAATTTTTCCTCTGATTGGGAGAGGAGGATGCCCTGCTCCTGCAGGGTCAGTAATGGGATTCCAGGGTCAGTAATGGGATTCCAGAGACCAGCTCCTCCGCTTTGCTATGGCAGATCCATGCTGTGGAGGTGTTTGGTGGAGGTATTTTGTGAGATGGGCTGTTGCTCTTCTGTCACAAACTAAGGACCTCCTGTTATTTGCACCCTGTTATTTGTAAACCACTTGGATGAAGGGACTGTAAGTGGAAGGTATTTTTATGGTGCTAATGCCACATTTACATGGAATGGGCAGCTCTGAACTCATTAACCTTTGCTCATGAGACTGAATTAGGGATGAGATAACTACACGTTAAAATTAGCATTTATTCATTATTCTCTATGTATATGAATATCATCTTTGCTGGACAAAAGGGTCCTGTTAGACAGGAGCTGCACCATCAATGAAAGGTCAGAGTACTGACTCACAAAGTGATAGAAAATCCTATACCATTATTTTTAATTCTGAAATATCATAAGTTGCTTCTATGGTCATCTTTCTTGCGTCACTCGAGGCTGTGGGTTTACTCCTGGCTCATGTGGTCACAAAAGGTTTGGCCCAGTGACATAAAAGCAGCTGTGCTCATTGTTAAGTGGGGAAACTTCAAATTCTTACTGTTTTTCTTCAGCAAAGCAAATGGATAGAGAGGAACATCACTGCTCTTTTCAGGGGTTTATCAGAAAGTTTTTTGGACAAATTTATGTAGTGGAGGTGCCACAGCTGAATTCTTCCCTGAAGGCAGAGGTTATGTTTGAGTATATTGGATAAATTTTGTCAAATTTTTCTGAGTAAATGTATGTGAGTTGCCATTGTTAGCTTATGTGAAGGTTTAAACTCTTTAATAAAGGATAGAGATAGGCTGGAGGAGGACTCCTCCTCTCCCCAAGAATCCTTTGGCTTAGCTAGCTTGTAAGAATTCTCCAGGCAAGCAGGAGAAGCAGGAGCATGGATCAGTGTAGGGCCTGAGAACACAGAGGAGGCCATGTCAGAGACAGCCGAATGAGGTCACTGGACAAATGCTTGGGTGGTTTTAGTTACAGAAACTGGTGAATCTTACCTGTGTTAACTCAGCTTGCTACTCACAGCTTGGGACAACCTGGGTCTTGTAAACATAACTCCTCTGACTCAACCATTATTTCAGTAGCTGAACTGCTGCAGACTTAGTTAATTTTTTTTTTTTATGTTGGAGGTGTTGTTTAAGAGAAAAGGAAAAAAACATAGAAAAAAGGCAGAAGGGAAGGGCTAATCTGGCTGTACCTATTGGATTTTTATTTTGTGCTTATCACCTTAGTGTTTTTCTGCAAACAGCAATTACGTTTGGAAGAAGATACAGCAGTACAAAAGTCACAGAGTTACTGTTGCCCTAACTCAGCCCTGAAAAGGTTTTGTGGTGTTTGAGCCACAGTTCTGCAGGCATGAATAATCCTGAGTACAGAAGAGAGTCTGCAGCTAATTTATGCTCAGAAATAACTGTATGCCTTAAAAACCTAATTTATGAGTGCATCACATTTTGGTTTGCAAAGTGACATTAATTGCTGCTGCAGTTACTTGTGCCAGAGGCACCTGAATATTTTCCCTTGCATCTGTAGTTACTTCCACTGTTCTTTTTCAGCAGAAAGAGTCCTTCTGGGAGGGATTTGAGCAGTAAAAGAATGTGGCATTTGAACTGGGATGATTATCTTTTAAGAGGGCAGCGAATCTGATTTCCTCGGCGGTGCTGGTGTAGGAGCGCAGGCCGGCGCTGCGTGTGCGCGGCACTGCGGAGCTGCCCGCGGTGACAGTGACCAATGCAGCCCTCGGTGCTGGCTGGCGGCATTGACGTCAGCCCAGAGCTGAGAAATTAGCTGAGGCCCGCAGGGAAAATGGGCAAAGAAAAACCATATAATTCCTCAATGCAGCACAACCGAGCCATTTCTCTTTTTATATTTTAGCCTATCAGCAAGACCTGTAATGCTTTGCTCGATTTGGATTCAGAGGAAAGGTTGCCAAAAATAGAGCAGTTAAATGTCAACATTAATGGTATCACAGCAGTAAAATATTTCTCACAGCAAGATGCCTGGCTTATAGCTATTATTCACTAGTTGCCTCCTTGTTTTTAGGCAAAAATACAGCGTGTCCTCTAGTCTCAAGCCACCCAGGCTTATTTGAACCAGGAATTTGTCAGCCCAAACAGCATGTGTGCACAGTCCCAGAGCTGCATGTGCTAATGCGGGGCCAAACCTGCAAGCCCTTCCTCACATGAATTACTCTGCCACAAAGTGGCTAACAAATAAAACTCCAAACTAGTCCCACAAGCAAGCCACAAGTGCTTTGAGACAGGGACTGCCATTTGCTTCCATGGCACAACACCTAGCACTGACGGGTTCTGCCACTGGTGCAGCATTTAGGAGCCACTGCACCACAAACAGAGGCCAGCTGGGTTGGCTGGGGCCTCACCTTCCTCATCTCAGAAGATTTTGCAGACAGTGTTTTTTTCTTAAAAGTCTTAAATTAATTCCATGCAATTTCATAACCAAAACCTACTTGCATCCCATGTACAATCCAGAATACATACAGTGCCAGCAGGCTCAATTCAGGACTGAAAGTCCTGTGGCTGACCCTTTGTTTGCTTGTGGACTTCTGCAGGTAACCACCCAAGCCCGTATGGGCCATTCACTTAAGAGGTGAACTCGATGATCCTTGTGGGTCCTTTCCAACTCAGAATACATTCTGTGAAAAAGAAAAAAAATAAAAGCCATGTTCATCTTCCTCAGAGGAGTACTGTGTTGAGACTTAAATAAGGAATGTAGATAGTTAGAAAATATAATGTACTGTTTAGGCGTTCAGCCTGCTCTAGTGAGCATTTATAGACTGCTCTGTAATCTCATCTTGTCTCAGCAGAGACAAAATTTGTTACAGCCCCAGCTAAAGAGCTTTGAAACTCAAAATCCGTCTGGAGCAGAGATATGTGGGTTTTTTTATTTCTGGAGAAATTAGATTAAGTGTTGAAATCTGTCTGAGGGCAACAAGTAGGCTTTAAATGGGACTGAAGGAAAGCCACAGCAAAAATAAAGAACAACCCCAACCCAACAGGTGTGAAATTACTTCAGATCAAAGGTTTGATAGGTTGGCTTCCAGTTCCTCTTTTTAACCTTGAACTTCTGTGTTCTTTCTCCTCTGCCAACTTTGTGGGTTTATTTCAGTGCTGTTGGCCACCAATATTCGTGCCAAACCCCGTTATAGACGCGAGGGTGGGTGTCTTTTACCATGCCTTACAGACCTGTGATCAAACTGCCTCCTGGGGCAGGATCCCCGGGATGTGTTGTGGCAGCTGGCAGAGTCCAGCTGTGCGGGTGCTCACCTGTATTTAGGAGCAGCACACACTCACCTCCCTATCCAGGAGTGGGGTATTCTGCCGTCCAGGAGTGCCACATTGTTACTCAGATTGCCATCTTTTGACGCGATTGCTTTTCTCTGCTTCTAGGAGAGAAATACGAGCTGCACGCAGGAACGGAGTCCACTCCCAGTGTGGTCGTGCACGTCTGCGACAGCGACATGGAAGAAGATGAGGACCCAAAGAATTCTCCAAAGCCAAAAATCATTCAAACTCGACGTCCCGGTGTGCCGCCGCCTGTATCTAACTGAGCCTCTCCGGCAGAAGCAGCACTTCTCTCTCCTCCAGCACAGCTCTTGGTTTTTGTTTGCTTTGTTCTGTTGAAAGGCAGCCTTTGCCTTCTGAGCACCGGGACATTAAGGTCATTGAAACCCCTTCACAGTAATCAAGCCTCTGTAACAAAAGGGCTAGGAAAAAGATCTTTGTACCTGTAACCATATCACACACCAACTGATAGATCTAGCTGGAAAGGACAAAACAAGGCTGAGGAAACAAGGGAGGGTTTCAGTGTGAGGATCTTTTCACAGCTATAATTTGCATGCTGAAACACCACTACCAGAGAGATCGTTCGGGTGGGAATTAGACCGATATCAGGCTTGATACTCAAACTCCCAGGATTGCTACTGCCCTTCATCAAGCAGCCTGCTCCTCTGCCCTCCTCACTTCCCAAACAGACCTTAGTGTCTTCCCTTCTCCCTTTTTTTTAAGGGGGGTAGGTGTGTTGTTTTTACTAGCAGCTTGGTGGCCTTTTCACTCCCCCTGGAATTTTCTGTAAGGAATACTATCTTTGCAACCTTTTTAGAAACAACAGAAAACAACCCTCTTCTACCAACAGCTGTAGAGAACGGTGGTCTGAAACGGTGGCAGGGATGTGAGACAGAGTTCTCTGGGCTGAGGGGAGAGGCAGCAGCTGCTGGGGGCTCTGGTGTCTGTCAGTCCTTCTCTCTGAGGAGAAGGGAGCCAGAATATCAATAGGGATTGTCAGTTTATCTTCCATCAAGGGATAAGTGGTGCTTCTCTCCGGGTCTGAGGAAGAGGAGTTGGTTGACTGCTCGTGTAAGATGGGATTCCTTGCTCCTGTCATAGCTGTACGTTCCAGTAATGATACAGGCTGAATGCTTTCCTAGTGGTGTGGTGAATAGCCCTGAAACTGTCAGTAATTACTTGCACATCTCTAGTATTCAGCCCTTTTCCCACCCCACTTCCTGTGCTTCAAAGCCCTTTTTGAGCTGTCTGCAGTTTGGGTTTGTGGAGGTGAGCAGAGGTTAGTTAAAATTCTTTCGTTGGGTTTTTTTTTTTTTTTTTTTTTTTTTG